>CM069861.1:67186720-67566720 GCA_036172795.1 Pelodytes ibericus | reverse complement strand
TGAGTGTGCGTGTGCGTATGGGTATGAGTGTGCGTGTGCGTATGGGTATGAGTGTGCGTGTGCCTATGGGTATGAGTGTGCGTGTGCGTATGGGTATGAGTGTGCGTGTGCGTGTGCGTATGGGTATGAGTGTGCGTGTGCGTGTGCGTATGGGTATGAGTGTGCGTGTGCGTGTGCGTATGGGTATGAGTGTGCGTGTGCGTGTGCGTATGGGTATGAGTGTGCGTGTGCGTATGGGTATGAGTGTGCGTGTGCGTATGGGTATGAGTGTGCGTATGGGTATGAGTGTGCGTATGGGTATGAGTGTGCGTATGGGTATGAGTGTGCGTATGGGTATGAGTGTGCGTATGGGTATGAGTGTGCGTGTGCGTGTGGGTATGAGTGTGCGTGTGGGTATGCGTGTGGGTATGCGTGTGCGTGTGGGTATGCGTCTGGGTATGCGTGTGCATGTGGGTATGCGTGTGCATGTGGGTATGCGTGTGCATGTGGGTATGCGTGTGCATGTGGGTATGCGTGTGCATGTGGGTGTGGGTATGCGTGTGGGTATGCGTGTGGGTATGCGTGTGGGTATGCGTGTGGGTATGCGTGTGGGTATGCGTGTGGGTATGAGTGTGGGTATGAGTGTGGGTGTGCGTGTGGGTGTGCGTGTGGGTATGAGTGTGCGTGTGGGTGTGCGTGTGGGTATGAGTGTGCGTGTGGGTATGAGTGTGCGCGTGAGTGTGCGTATGGGCGTGAGTGTGCGTGTGGGCGTGAGTGTGCGTGTGGGTATGAGTGTGCGTATGGGCGTGAGTGTGCGTATGGGCGTGAGTGTGCGTATGGGCGTGAGTGTGCGTATGGGCGTGAGTGTGCGTATGGGCGTGAGTGTGCGTATGGGCGTGAGTGTGCGTATGGGCGTGGGCGTGCGCGTGGGTGTGCGCGTGGGTGTGCGCGTGGGTGTGCGCGTGGGTATGAGTGTGCGCGTGGGTATGCGTGTGCGCATGGGTATGAGTGTGGGTATGAGTGTGGGTATGAGTGTGCGCGTGGGTATGAGTGTGGGTGTGCGTGTGGGCGTGAGTGTGCGTGTGGGCGTGAGTGTGCGTGTGGGCGTGAGTGGGCGTGCGCGTGGGCGTGCGCGTGGGCGTGAGTGTGGGCGTGCGCGTGGGCGTGCGCGTGGGCGTGCGCGTGGGCGTGGGTATGAGTGTGCGCGTGGGTATGAGTGTGCGCGTGGGTATGCGTGTGCGCGTGGGTATGAGTGTGGGTATGAGTGTGGGTATGAGTGTGGGTATGAGTGTGCGTGTGGGTATGAGTGTGCGCGTGGGTATGAGTGTGGGTGTGCGTGTGGGCGTGTGCGTGTGTGTGCGTGAGTGTGCGTGTGGGCGTGAGTGTGCGTGTGGGCGTGAGCGTGCGTGTGGGCGTGAGCGTGCGTGTGGGCGTGCGTGAGCGTGCGTTAGCGTGCGTATGGGTGTGAGCGTTCGTATGGGCGTGCGTGTGCGTATGGGCGTGCGTGTGCGTATGGGCGTGCGTGTAGGTGTGCGTATGAGTGTGTGCGTATGAGTGTGTGCGTATGAGTGTGTGGGTATGAGTGTGCGTGTGCGTATGAGTGTGCGTGTGCGTATAAGTGTGCGTGTGCGTATGGGTGTGCGTGTGCGTATGGGTGTGCGTGTGCGTATGGGTGTGCGTGTGCGTATGGGTGTGCGTGTGCGTATGGGTGTGCGTGTGCGTATGGGTGTGCGTGTGCGTATGGGTGTGGGTGTGCGTGTGCGTATGGGTGTGCGTATGGGCGTGCGTGTGCGTATGGGCGTGAGTGTGCGTATGGGCGTGAGTGTGCGTATGGGCGTGTGGGTATGCGTATGGGCGTGTGGGTGTGCGTATGGGCGTGTGGGTGTGCGCGTGGGTATGCGCGTGGGTGTGCGCGTGGGTGTGCGCGTGGGTATGCGCGTGCGCGTGGGTATGAGTGTGCGCGTGGGTATGAGTGTGCGCGTGGGTATGAGTGTGCGCGTGGGTATGAGTGTGCGCGTGGGTATGAGTGTGCGCGTGGGTATGAGTGTGCGCGTGGGTATGAGTGTGCGCGTGGGTATGCGTGTGCGCGTGGGTATGAGTGTGCGCGTGGGTATGCGTGTGCGCGTGGGTATGCGTGTGGGTATGAGTGTGCGCGTGGGTATGAGTGTGCGCGTGGGTATGAGTGTGCGCGTGGGTATGAGTGTGCGCGTGGGTATGAGTGTGCGCGTGGGTATGAGTGTGCGCGTGGGTATGAGTGTGCGCGTGGGTATGAGTGTGCGTATGAGTGTGCGTGTGGGTGTGCGTGTGGGCGTGTGGGTGTGCGTGTGGGCGTGTGGGTGTGCGTGTGGGCGTGAGTGTGCGTGTGGGCGTGAGTGTGCGTGTGGGCGTGAGTGTGCGTGTGGGCGTGAGTGTGCGTGTGGGCGTGAGTGTGCGTGTGGGCGTGAGTGTGCGTATGGGCGTGAGTGTGCGTATGGGCGTGCGTATGAGTGTGTGCGTATGAGTGTGTGCGTATGAGTGTGTGCGTATGAGTGTGCGTGTGGGCGTGAGTGTGCGTATGGGCGTGAGTGTGCGTATGGGCGTGAGTGTGCGTATGGGCGTGAGTGCGTGTGCGTATGGGCGTGAGCGTATGGGCGTGAGTGCGTGTGCGTATGGGCGTGAGTGTGCGTATGCGTATGCGCGTGGGTATGCGCGTGGGTATGAGTGTGGGTATGAGTGTGGGTATGAGTGTGGGTATGAGTGTGCGTGTGGGTATGAGTGTGCGTGTGGGTATGAGTGTGCGTGTGGGCATGAGTGTGCGTGTGGGCATGAGTGTGCGTGTGGGCATGAGTGTGCGCATGAGTGTGCGTGTGGGTATGAGTGTGCGTGTGCGTGTGGGTATGCGTGTGGGTATGCGTGTGCGTGTGGGTATGCGTGTGGGCGTGAGAGTGCGTGTGAGTGTGCGTATGGGTGTGTGTGCGTGTGAGTGTGCGTATGGGTGTGGGCGTGAGTGGGCGTGAGTGGGCGTGTGGGCGTGGGTATGCGTGTGGGCGTGGGTATGCGTGTGGGCGTGGGTATGCGTGTGGGTATGCGTGTGCGCGTGGGTATGCGTGTGCGCGTGGGTATGCGTGTTGGTGGGTATGAGTATAAGCGCGTGGGTATGAGTATAAGCGCGTGGGTATATATATATATATTTTTTTTTTAGCTGTCTGAGCGCATGTATAGCGATCAGTAACGGCAAATTTGTGGCAAAGGCAGTTTGAGGTGATTGCTCAGATATCAGTGTAACAATGTCACTATTGTTCATTTTGAAAAAAGGATTTTGAAATAGCTTTGCACTACTTATAGTTCTTGCCCTCTAACTTGAATAAAAATAAAAAAAGCACAGTAACATAAAAAACATGGGCTATTTCTGAACTCAGGACAAATATTAGAAACTATCAGTGTTTTTCGTTGTCTTTTGTAGATGAGTATACGATTTTTATTTATTTTTTTTATATAAAATCATACGCTATTATCAAAATAATGGTATCAAAACAAATCCCTTCTTCTGCCAATAAAAACATATATAGTTTGTGTGGGTACACTAAATAAGAAATACATTACAGCAAAACACAAACACCGCAGATATGTTAAAAAACAGCCCATATCACCAGGCATCAGACAAGCCACAAAAAAAAATGTCATAACATTTTAAGATTTTTTTTTTTATCTTTGTAATTTCATATAGATATATTTGTATATTAAGCAAGCTGGTATCCTTATTGGTAAAAAAAAAAAAAAAAAAGTTTCATTAAATAGCTTTAGCACTGCTAATAACAGTGCAGAAAAATCTAAATGACAAGAAAGAGGAAATGCCTTTTTTATAGCTCCCACTCTCCCCCAACAGGATGCTGGGCACATCCATAATGCAAAAAATATCGGTCAGATCCGGCCGAAAATGCGCATACCCGTTTGTGACGGGGTGCATGCACGTAGCGCCGACTGCGCATGCATGAAACACTAACTACAATACAAGCGGGGATGCACATCTGATTGATCCAGCAAGAAAAAAAAAAAAAGTATTGCCTCTATATTAACAGTGCACAAAAGCTAAATGACATTAGCAGTGCTAAAGCTATTTAAAGAAACTTTTTTTCCACTTCAGTTGTAATTTAAATAAAATATTTTATGTGTATAATAGATCACAATATTAGTTATAGCTCGGTTATATAATTTATTATCTCATCCATAGTTTTTGAGGAAATTAGATGCAGTAGATATATATGCATGCACAGGGCTGGCCTTAGGGGTGTGCGTCCTGTGCGAGCGCACAGGACGCAACACCCCAGGGGGGCCCGCCCGCTAGAAGAAAAAACAAAAGTTAAAAAAATAAAAATAAAGCCGGTAGAGGCACTGGATGGGGGAGATCAAAAGATCCCCCCTCACCAGCCCTCAGCTCGGCAAGCTCTGTTGGGTCCAGGGAGGGGGCAGAGCTAACTGGCTAAGAGGTGTAGCTCCGCCCCCTCCCTGCAAAGCAGAGAAGCTCCTGCTGCACGGGGAGCTGCAGGCAGCAAGAGATAGTGCTGCTCGGCTCCCCATGCTTGCACTAAGCATGGAGCCTGCACTAAACATAGGGAGCCGAGCAGCACTGTCTTTCTGCCAGTGAAGCAGACACTGCTCTGCTTCACAGGGTGGGGGAGGAGCTACACATCTTAGCTGGTTAGCTCCGCCCCCTCCCTTGATCCACAACAGGCAAAGGAAGGGGAGGGGTGAGAGAAGGACAAAACAGGGGTGAGAGGCAGAATAGGGGGAGGGGGAGGTAGAGACAGAATAGGGGGAGGGGGAGGTAGAGACAGAAGAGGAGGAGGGGGGGGAGAGAAGGACAGAACAGAGGGAGAGGGAGAGGGAGAGGGAGAGGGAGAGGGAGAGGGAGAGGGAGAGGGAGAGGGAGAGGGAGAGGGAGAGGGAGAGGGAGAGGGAGAGGGAGAGGGAGAGGGAGAGGGAGAGGGAGAGGGAGAGGGAGAGGGAGAGGGAGAGGGAGAGGGAGAGGGAGAGGGAGACAGAACAAGGGGAGGGGGGAGAGAGAGAGAGAGAGAGACATAACAGGGGGAGGGGGGAGAGAGAGAGAGAGACAGAGACATAACAGGGGGAGGGGGGAGAGAGAGAGAGAGACAGAACAAGGGGAGGGGGGAGGGAGAGAGAGACATAACAGGGGGAGGGGGGAGAGAGAGAGAGAGAGACAGAGACAGAACAGGAGGAGGGGGGGAGAGAGACAGAACAGGAGGAGGGGGGGAGGGACAGGCAGAACACGGGGTGAGAGAAGGAGAGAACAGGGGGTTCTAGGGGCCTCGATGTTGCGGCAATAACCAGCCCCGAAATTTGGGCACTGGGGCACCCACGATCGCCCCACGGACCGATCGTGGACTCCATATTGACGGAGCAGTATGCTCCATCAATATGGCTATGCCCTCTTGTGGCCAGAGTTTTGGAAGTGAAAAAAAAAATTCACTTCTGTCGCTCTGAATATGTTGCTTGACTGCCCCTAGAGACAGTCAGCCACATCGCAATGTAAAAAAAAAAAGATTTAATTAGCTTAAAACTAGGATTAAAGTTACATTAGCCGTTAGGGTTAAGATTAAATCATTTTTAGCATACGGAATAGGGTTAAAATTAAATTAAAATATAGTAAGGGATAGCATAAGGGTTAGAGTTGGGGTTAAATTTAGTGTTAGGGTTAAATTTAGGTCAAAAGGTCAATATAGGGAAAAAACAAAAAACACTACTATTGGTTTTTGCCCCATAACTCACAAAGATATTACAGAAAAATATGGAAACATGCATTTTTCTGAACTCGGGGCAGTATGCTCCTGCAATATGGCTGTGCCCTCTTGTGGTCAGAAAACAGATTCACTTCTGACACGCTGAATATGTTGCTTGACTGCCCCTAGAGGCATTCAGCAACATTGCAATTACATTTTTTTTTTTAAATACTTAACTAAGCTTAACCCCTTCATGACCAGACTGTTTTTGGAATGTTGTGCGTTAGTGACCGAGGCCGTTTTAACACTTCTGAGGTGTTTGTGTAAAAAAAAAAAAAAAAAAATTGTAAAATATGGTTAACCCCTTAACGACAGATGACGTGCCAGGCACGTCACGGCAAATCGAGGACTTGCCGACAGCTGACGTGCCTGGCACGTCATGCACTAAACTGAGTAAAGAAAGCGACCAGCGGTCGCTTTCTTTACTCTAACGGTGTTGCTACAATGCCTCTAGGTAGAGGCATTGTGCAACACCCCCCAAAAGTGCAGGGGCGCGCTACGATCACTCCACGGAGTGATCGTAGCAGCCATTTTAAAAGTGGCTGCGCCGGCTGCACACATGTGCTTAGAAAGCGAACGATCGTTCGCTTTCTAAGCATCTCCGGTGTTGTTAAAGTGCCTCGCCAGCGAGGCACTTAACAACACCGTTCTGCTCCCCAGAGCCGATGGTGGTCGCTCTCCTGAGCGACCCCATCGGCTCAGTAGAAGGGAACGCTGCCTATACAGGCAGCGCTTCCCTTCTAATGGCAAGAGCATCGGAAGTGAAAGTATTTCACTTCCGATGCTCTAGGGGGAGCCAATCGATGCCGGCACAACAGATCTATGTGATCTGTGTGCAGGCATGTATGATAAGTGCTCTGATGAGCACTTATCATACTGTCAAAGGCAATATTAGCAAATATTGCCTTTGACAAGTATTGATCTGCCTCCCTCACCTTACTAGTTAAAATAAAATAATAAAACAAATATTTAATAAAATTTTAAACACCAAGGGCTTTTATAAAAGCCATTTAACCCCTTCCCTGCCATTGATCGCTGTGTACGCAGTGATCATACACAGCAGCACATTTTTTGCTGTCTGTGCATTTTTTAGGGGTTAATTTTTTTTACTGTAATTCATTACAGTATAAAAAAAAGCTCTTTTAAGAGAGATTAACCCCTTTCTTGCTGTAGATCACTGCCTAAGCAGAGATCTGACGCAAATGCAGCAATCTTGCTGCAGAAGCATTTTTAATTTTTTTAAAACTTTTTTATTACACCCGTCACGTGTTAATTATACCCGCTAGGGGACTACGTTTAACGTAATTTTTTTTTTTAAATAAGAGCTATTAACCCCTTCCTTGCCGTATATCACTTCCTAAGCAGCACATATGGTCACTGCCTAAGCAGTGCATATGGTCACTGCCTAAGCAGCGCATATGGAGCAATCTAGTCGCAGAAGGATTTTTTTTTTTGCTATCAGCATTTTTTTTGTCAGACTCGCTAGGGGTTAATTATACCCACTAGGGGATTACGTGTATTCCTTTTGAAGCTGTCTGAACACGTGTATAGCGATCAGTAACAGCCGATCAGTGGCAAAGGTGGTTTGGTGATTTCTCAGATGAGCATCACCATTCGTCTGGTTCGATCAATATTGGTAAATATTGTTCTGACCCATATGGATCTGCCTCCCTCTCCTCACTTGAGTTTTAGTGAGGGAAAGAGACAGATCTGTATAACATAATTTTTTAATTGTAATAAATTAAATAAAATGTTAAAAAAATTGTGAGTCCCAAGGGCTTTTATAAAAGCCATACCCTTTGTATAGTGTAGTGTATTAACCCCTTCCCTGCCACTGATCACTGCACAGCAGAAATTTTTTTCTTGTCTGTGCATTTTTAGGGGTTAATTTTTTTGTACAGTACTACAAAGGCTCTTATAAGAGCTATTAACCCCTTCCTTGCTCTACATGTTCAAATTCCAAGTTTGAAAATCAAAAAGCGCACCTCTCAAATGTAGCCTTTCAACACCCAACAAAGCTGACAAAGCTATGCATGGGTGGTATCCCTGTGCTCGGGAGATGTTGCTGAACATATATTGTGGTATTGTTTGTCAGTGACACATACCGAAATATGTGAATTTGTGTCTAAAGTACAATGTATGTGGGAAAAAATACACAATAAAATGACTACCACAAACTTTGACAAAGGCTGGTGGTAGAATTGGTGCATGGAAAGTGTTAAAATAACACCATTTAAAATAGCCTAGGGTGTCTACTTTTACAAAATATATACTTTTTGGGGTAAAATACACTGTCCTACTTTAAAAAAAAGTCCCAAATGAAAGATGGGCTCAGGCTGGCTACACGTCAATATTCCAAGTTGAAAATGCGCACCTTCACAATGTGGCCCTTTTAGCCCCCAAACAACCCAACAAACCTATGCATGGGTGGTATCCCTGTACTCAAGAGATGTTGCTGAACACTTATTGGGGTGTTATTTGGCAGTGACACATACCAAAATCTGTAAATTCATGTCTGAAGTACAAGGTTTGTGAAAAAAAAACACAAAAAAATGACTACCACAAACTTTGACAAAGGCTGGTGGTAGAATTAGTGCATGGAAAGTGTAAAAATACCACCATTTGAGATAGCCTAGGGTGTCTACTTTAAAAAAATATATGGGTTGATGTGGTAAAATACACTGGCTGGTTTCAAATATGTCCCAAATGGGACATGGGTGCAGGCTGTCTGCATGTCAAAATTTCAAATTGGAAAACCAAAAACTTCACCTCCCAAATTTGGCCTTTTACCCCCCAAACAATCCAACAAACCTATGCATGGGGGGTATCCCTGTACTCAAGAGATGTTTCTGAACACTTATTGGGGTGTTATTTGGCAGTGACACATACCAAAATCTGTAAATTTATGTCTGAAGTACAAGGTTTGTGAAAAAAAAACACAAAAAAATTACTACCACAAACTTTGACAAAGGCTGGTGGTAGAAATAGTGCATGGAAAGTGTTAAAATACCACCATTTGAGATAGCCTAGGGTGTCTACTTTTAAAAAATATATGGGTTGATGGGGTAAAATACACTGGCTGGTTTCAAATATGTCCCAAATGGGACATGGGTGCAGGCTGTCTGCATGTAAAAATTTCAAGTTGGAAAACAAAAAACTGCACCTCACAAATTTGGCATTTTAGCCCCCAAACAACCCAACAAACCTATGCATGGGTGGTATCCCTGTACTCAGGAGAAATAGTAGAATCTATTTAGCATGTTTTTTCGTTCGCTATTGTCGATGAGGAGAAGTTGTTTCAAATAAAAACAAAGAAATTTGTGTATTTTTTTTTTTTTTTAACATATTTTATTATTTTTTTTTAATAATATGATAAGATATGATCAAAAATATGGCATCCATAGAAAGCCCTTTTTGTCCCGATAAAAACAATATATAATATGTGTGGGTACAGCAAATGACGAAGAAGAAAATTACTGCTAAACACAAACAGCACAGAAATGTTAAAATAGCCATTGTCCAGAAAGGACAAAAATGTTTCAAAGGCTCTGTCCTTAAGGGGTTAAAATTAAAAAAAATAAACACTTTTCCTGACTTTTCTTTGTAAATTCTTTTACTAAGCTTCAAAAGCTAATGAAAAAACGTGCTAAATAGATTCGACTATAGGTCCTGAGTTTAGAATTACCCAGTTTATATGTTTTTTTGCTTTTTTTTTTTTGCATGTTTTAGGTTAATAAATACAAGTAGCATTTAGCTGTTTCAAAACCATTTTTTTTTTTTTAAATTAGCGTTAGTGACACTGTAACACCGATATCTGATATGAATCACTGAATAACCCCCCAAATGTACACATTTTTATAAAGTAGAAATCCCAGGGCATTCAACTTGGGGTAATTTGACACTTTTCACTCTGTCATTTTACCACCAATCTTTGACAAGTTTTGGCGTAGTAATTTTGTGTGTGTTTTATTTCCACACACTTTGAAACTTAGGTATGAATTTAAATGGGCTGTTCTATTTTATTGCCAAACAAAACCCCAATATATGTTCAGCAACTTCCCCTGAGTACCCCACATGTATAGGGGTGCTAGGTTTATGTGGCAGGTACAGGGCAAAATTTAGGATAAAGTTATTGCAGCTTTGAAACTTGTATTTATTATGTAATACTTGTGACTACATTTCTTATCATGCTCAGCCAGCCAAAAGCTACCGTAGCAGAATAGGAAATGTAGTCTATAGTAGGAAGCACCGATTTTTGCTATCCTTCCTATCCTGCGGCTGCATGGATCAAATATCCAGCTGCTGCGGGCCCCTATCTACTGCTGGGGGCCAATTCAAAGCACTGGCCCACTAGCAGTCTTTTTTTTTTAAATAAAATATCCCTAGAGGACCACAGACAGACATAACATGTCATTGGTCCTCTAAGGAATAACTTCTTATTTTTATACAATTTATTATTTTTTTTTTTATTTCATTTTTTATATTTTTACATTTTTTTTTATTTTTATTTAACTCTAACCTTAACCCTTTGGTTAGGGTTAGTATAAACCCTAATTCTAACTCTAGGATTAGGGTTTTGATTAACTCTAACCCTAACCCAAGAGTTAGGATTAGCACAATAGGGGAAAAAAAAAAAAAAACTTTTTTTTTTTTTTTTTTATTAAAAAAATCCTTTGGGGGGGCTGGTTGTTACTGGGGGCGACCAGGGGGGGACTTCACATACTATATTTAGTCTCTCTCTGCCCCACGATCACCGTGGAGCAGGGAGAGACTATAGCTGTCAAAGCAGGCACCTGCTTTGACAGCTATTAACATCCGGGCGCTGTGATTGGCTGTCACAGTGCCCGGATGTTTCCGGGGGGTCCTCAACAGACATGGCTGAAGTGTCTCGGTATCGAGACACTTAGCCATGTCGTTGGTAGCGCGATCACGGTATGCCAGTGTGCATACCGCGATCAGACCTGCATGACGGTCCTGGACCGTCATCGGTCGCGAAGGGGTTAAATATAGGGTTAGAGTTAGAATAGCTGTTAGGGTCATAATTAAATTAGGGTTAGCGTAATGGATAGGGTTAAAATTAAACTATATTAAGGGTTAGCATAAGGGTTAGAGGTGGGGTTAAATTTAGGGTTCGGGTCAAAAGGTCAATATAGGGGGAAAAAAAATACACTAATTTTGTTTTTTGCCCCATAACTCACAAAAAACTGCAGAAAAACATGGAAACTAGCATATTTCTGAACTCAGGACAACATTTAGAAACGATTTAGACGGGGTCTTTTTTAATGATTGTATTTGTGTAAATTATATTTTAGGTCAAAATTAGAAAGTTTTTATTTATTTATTTTTTTTCATCATATTTTATGATTTTTTTGTAGTAAAAAAAAGATATGATGAACATAATGGTATCTAATGAGAGCACTTCTTATATCGATAAAACAACATAATTTGTGTGGGCACAGTATGTGAGAAAGAATAAAATTACAGACAACACAAACACCCCAGAAATGTAAAAACAGCCTGTGACAGACCCCTCTGTCTTGGAACTATACTTCTATTCCGTCGCCTTCGTCTATCTTTCGGTTAATTGCCTGTCCGTACCCTCCGTTCATTTATATCACAAACTACTGAATAAAACTACTGGGTGGAACAATCTGATTCTGAAAAAGGTATGTTTTAGGGGAATGTGATGCATATTTTGAAAGTTATCAATATTGTTAGTTAGTCACATTCTGTGAGCATATTGCTTTACGTGTAATGTTTAATTCTGTGAGTAGACCACTCTAAAGGTTTATAATGTATCAGTGACAATCCTGGATAGCTACAAAAGTGAAAGACCAGCACTCGGTTGTAAAGTGATGAATTTTTAATCTCAGGCTTGAGAAAGTTCTGCAAGGATTGAAACGTTGCCTATGTGTGATTAAAAATTCATCACTTTACAACCGAGTGCTGGTCTTTCATTTTTGTTGCTATTTGAAGATTTGGGAGACATCTAAAAGTACTGTGTGTTTTGCAATTAGGTCTACTCACTGTATGGTAATTTGGTTGCAGTCTGAAAGTCTAATGTGTTCCTAGCCCCAGTTAGTTGGAGAACTATGTTTAGTTCCATCCCCCCCCCCCCTCCCCCATTGTATCCTAATGTCTGTGATGTCATGTTTATGTCTTTTTATAAGTCTGTGTTGTTACACAAATAAAGGAGATCTCTGTTTAAACCTCAACACGAAGCTTTGTCTTGGTTTCTGGGGGTATGGGATTCGTATGATTTACTCGTGCGGCTGTTTGGTCCGTGAAGGATTTCGTATGGTTCCTGTTCGGCTAATTGGAACTGCTGTTAGCTGCTTCTTCATTCGGAAAGGGAATGTCCTCAGCGGTATTAACCTTTCTTATACCGGGGTGTACCGTAACAACTGGTGGCAAGCAAAGGGATGGTTCTCACAGCCCAGACGGTCAGCTACACAAACCAGACGGATGGAAACACTGTAGGAGAAACTAAAGCATACTACTCTTAGGGACTTACTGGAACACCGAGGTCGACAAGCCAGCAACCGTAAAAAGAGAGAAATTATTGCGGAGCATCATGGATGGGACACCTGAAGAAATACGCTTTAACCGGGCAGTACAAATAAGGCTGGCACACTTTGGCCCCAACCCTACACCGGACATCATTGAGCGGGTCCAAGCAGCCGTGATAGCAAACCAGGTAATTCAACAAAGAGGCGCTGCAGCAGCGGAGGTACCTAATAATAATGGAAGAAAGAAGGTACACTTCTGCGTTTAAAAACTTTGTAGAAGCGAAAGGGGGAGAACGATGGGTACCTGGCCGATTTCGAGAGGCAGTGTGCCCTACACAAGGTACCCGCAGTGGAGTGGGTCACAATTCTCTCTAGGAAGTTATCCAGCCGGGCAAGCGAAGCCTTCCGAGCCATTGCTGATGAGGAGATTACAAATTACCTGGCTGTGAAAGAAGCCCTCTTAGCTAGGTATGCTGTTACCCCAGAGGCATACCGGCGGAGGTTCCGAGAGACAAACAAGGTGGCTGGAGATTCCTACAATGAGTGGGCATGCCGGGTGCACTGCATTGCAACCCACTGGATGGCGGGGTGCCAAGCCGTATCCGGGGAAGAGGTGCTGCAGATGTTCCTGTTGGAACATCTCTTTGATAAATTACCTACAGGAGTCAGAGAGTGGGTCCGGGACCATAAACCCTCCACGATGCCTGAAGCTGCCCTGGCAGATGAATACACCGATGCCCGCAAACTGGACCATGCTGTAACCAAAGTCCCTGCCAGAGTGGAGTACCCCGACCAGCAACGCCCCCGGCACACCGCACTACAGCACCACCTCCAGCTGCAAGCTATAACCAGCAATCCCAGTTTAATTCCTGGGACTACTCCCAACCCATCTGGTGCTTTGGATGTAAGCAGCTGGGGCACAAAAGGCCAGAGTGTCCATTAAGCACCACCAACCAAGCATAGTCCTGCAGGAGACCCACTGGCGGAAACCAGCATAACCCTCAGCCTGCTGCCCACTGCATGGAGGAGGAGGAATGTTGGGGCATCCTGCACGAAGCAGACTCCGTTCAAGCAGCCCACCGGGAAAACAGACAGCTGCACCGACAAACCGTTAAAGTAAATGGGAAAGAGGTCAGTGGTCTGCGAGATACTATGCTACTATGACCTTGCTTCAAAAGAACTTGGTGTCAGAGAACCACCACACCGGGGACACTGTGGCGGTGAGGGTAGCAGGGGACGCCGTGTACCGCCTGCCTGTTGCCCGGGTGCATTTGGATTGGGAAGTGAGCGCTAGACATGTGAATGTGGGAGTCATGAGGGATTTGCCAGCTGATGTTCTCCTTGGAAATGATTTGGTCCCCCTTGTGTCTACCTACGCTCTAATGGGCCCCGCTGATGTTAACATTGTGACTACCAGTGCCCAGACCCGTGCCGCCGAGACAGGCCCACCTGCTGCTGAGACCCAGGTAAGACCCTCTCCCCTGACTTGTACCCTAGAGCAAGCCCCCTTAGGCTGGGATACCCCGGAGGCGTTTGGGAGGGAAACCCGGGAGGATCAGACCCTCCAGAAATATAGGGCTAGGGCAGATGCTAGGGAAGAGGGGGTAGACAGGGAACGTTATGAGTGGGTGGGGGACAGGCTGTATAGGATCCCTAAACCTTCCCAGAAAAGGGCTACCCCTCTGCAGAATTGCCTGCGAAATACCAGCAGGAGATTCTGCGGATTGGGCATGATGTGCCGTTAGCTAGACATCTAGGGTCCCGCCGCACAGCCCATAGGATCACCCAAAATTTCTTCTGGCCCAATTTTAACCATGGATGTGCGGATATATTGTAGTACTTGTGACACATGTCAACGGGTAGGTAAGCGGGGGGTCCACCCAAAAGCTAGGCTTATGTCTATGCCTATCATTGGGGGGCCCTTTTCCCGCATAGCCGTTGACCTTGTGGGTCCCCTGGCCAGGGCTAGTCCATCCGGGAAGAAATACACACTCACCGTGGTGGACTATGCCACCCGTTACAAGAGGCAGTAGCGCTGTCTAATATTGAGGCAGAGACAGTTGCTAATGCCCTGGTTAAGATTTTTACTAGGGTAGGGTTCCCAAAGAGATTCTCTCAGACCAAGGAACCCAGTTTATCGCTGTGCTCACCCAGCAGCTGTGGAAGGTGTGCGGCATTAAACCGTTGCTCAGTTCACCTTACCACCTACAGACTAACGGCCTCTGTGAACGCTTTAACAGGTCCCTCAAACAGATGCTGAGGACCTTTACTGACGCTTGCAGAGACTGGGAGCGATTCCTGCCCCATCTGTTATTTGCTTACAGAGAGGTGCCCCAGGAATCTACTGGGTTCTCTCCCTTCGAGTTGCTCTATGGGAGAAGGGTCCGCAGACCCCTAGATCTTATTAGAGGACACTGGGAGGGAGAGAGAGAGAGCAGAAGGGGACCCCCATAGTGCCATATGTTCTGGAACTCCGGGACCCCATGGAGAAACTTCTCCAAGAGCCCGGTTACACTACCCTAGCTGTACATAAGGTAGAGACCCCTGGACAGAACCCCCTGCGACAGCCCCTCTAGCATTTCCCTGAAGCAGTCCGGGAAGGAATGCGGAAGGAGATACAGGAGATAACTCAGCTTGGGGTCATCGAACACTCCGATAGCCCTTGGGCCTCGCCTGTAGTCCTGGCGCCTAAGAAAGACGGGACCACCCGGTTCTGTGTGGACTACAGGCGGCTCAACAAGCGGACCATCACTGACACCTACCTGATGCCCTGGGTGGACTAGTTACTAGAACGCATCGCTAGGGGGCGCTATCTGACTACCATAGACCTGTGTAAAGGCTTTTGGCAGATCCCCCTGGCCGAGGATGCTATCCCCAAGTCAGCATTTGTCGGCTACTTTCCAGCGTATGGTGGATAGACTCCTCAATGGCTTCCAGGAATTTGCTTGTGCCTACCTGGATGAAATTGCGGTCTACAGCGAGTCTTGGGAGGAACACCTGGTTCATGTAGGGGTAGTTCTGAACAAGATTCGGGCCGCTGGCCTGACCTTGAAGTCAGACAAGTGCCATCTAGGCATGGCTGAAGTGCAGTATTTGGGTCACAGAGAGGGAAGTGGGAGCCAGAGACCGGAGCCAGCCAAGGTAGAGGCAGTGGCTAACTGGCCCACACCCATCACTAAGACCCAGGTACTAGCCTTCTTAGGGACAGCAGGATACTACTGGTGCTTCGTCCCTGACTACAGTACTATCGCCAAACCCCTGACTGACCTGACTAAGAAGAATTTACCTAAGCAGGTCCTGTGGTCTCCAGCTTGTGAAGCTGCGTTTCAGGCGTTGAAGCAGGCTCTTGTGAATGCCCCTGTCTTGGCTGCCCCAGTACCTAACAAGCGTTTACTCGTCCATACAGATGTATGGACTGGGGGCTGTGCCGAGCCAGGTCGGGGAGGATGGAGTGGAGCACCCTGTCGCATATCTAAGCAGAAAATTACTACCAAGGGAAGTGAGTTATGCGCAGTGGAGAAAGAATGTTTGGCCCTGGTTTGGGCACTGAAAAAACTGAACCCTTATTTATACGGACAGGAATTTTCCCTTGTAACTGACCACAATCCCTTGGTCTGGCTTAACCGTGTCTCATGAGACAATGGTAGGTTGCTACGGTGGAGCTTAGCCTTGCAACCCTACAACTTCACCATCAGCTACCGACCCGGTAAGCACAACGGGAATGCCGACGGATTATCTGTAATCCGTATCGGTAAACTGACATTCCTACAGCCTCCTAGTCCGGTCATCCCCAAGTTGACCTGCAAGGGTCTGCCGGAGTGTCCCACAAAGGGAGAGCCGTGTGACAGACCCCTCTGTCTTGGAACTATACTTCTATTCCGTTGCCCTCGTCTATCTTTCAGTTAATTGCCTGTCCGTAACCTCCGTTCAATTATTTCACAAACTACCAAATAAACTACTGGGTGGAATTGTACAATTCTGAAAAATATATGTTTTAGGCGAATGTGATGCATATTTTGAAAGTTATCAATATTGTTAGTTAGTCACATTCTGTGAGCATATTGCTTTACGTGTAATGTTTAATTCAGTGAGTAGACCACTCTAAAAGGTTTATAATGTATCAGTGACAATCCTGGATAGCTTACTCCAACATCCATTGTTCTGTATTAACTGATTATGTTGGGCTCATTTTGTCTCTTACTGTGTGGTACTGTGCAATTAGGTCTACTCACTGTATGGTAATTTGTAATTTATATATTATAATTTTGCAATTATATATCAAATACACATTTAATTCAGGTTTTCATTTACAGAGGGCGCTGTGTGTTAGTTTCAAACAAAAAACTGTTACATGTTCATCCTGAGCACAGTGATACTCCACCACGTATGGCAGGGCTCGACAAACCCAGGTGCCAGGTCGCCATGGCGACCAGGAAATTAGACCTAGCGCCCAGGTATTGGCATCCTCTACTTGGTGCCCCCTCACCTCTGGGACCGATTTTTTTTTTTTGTTGTTCTTGTGCACAGCAATGTGCCATTTTGCACACACTGCCAGCTCACGCTTCAAAGTCCGAGTGCTGGGTATAACATGACAGCCTGGAGCTCAGCCGGATCGGATTCAAACGATGGTCTGTGTCTTTGAAACACGCATCTTTTATTTTTTTTCTTAATAAAAAATATTAAAAAACAGCTGACTTGTCACGGTCTGTATGCATTTGTGTCTCTAAGACAATCTGTGATTTTCTGTGTATGAAAATGTAACTGTCTGTGTGTGTGAAAGTCTATGTATGTGTGTACATGACTGTTTATTTTTGCACAATTGTGTGTATGCACGGTTGTCCGGCTTCTAGATTTTTTTGCCGGCCGCTAAAACAAAATTAAGTTTGTCAACCTGTATAAGTTAGGCAGATGGTTTAGGGGGTAACAAGACCAAATTTGGGAAATCTGCATGTCTTTTTTTAAAACTGGACATAAAACCATGCTGGGCCTATGTCCCATTTGGAGCATTTTTTTGCAGCCGGCCAATTCAAACTTTCTTCTTCAAATCACTTTGGAAAAGCAGATCTGTGGTATTACACATGTGGCATTTTTAAACTTTTCATGCAGCTATTTTACTCCCAAAATCTTTGGTAAAGCATGTGGTGAAACTGGAAAACAACAACCCCCTTCAATATGTGTTCAGCAACACTGATAACCCCATGCATAGGTCTGCTAGGTATGTGATAGGTACTGTGCAAAATTTGGGATTCAGTAATTTTCTCCATTTCCAAATGTGGAATTTTGACAAATGATTTGCTGGACTGAATTTTAATTTAATGGATGGTATTTTGTGAATTATTCAATGCACCTACTCCCAGTATTTAAAGGGAAGGGCATAGGGGCCCTTTCATTGTTGTAGGATAACTAAAAAGGATTAAATGTGCATATCTTTGCTGCACATTTAGGGGACATTTTTTAGGAGATAAATTAACGGGCAAAGTTAAATTATTTTTTTTACCTGCTAGTTTGTATGGCCTCATTGAATAACTTTGTGCATTAATTGCCACATAGAACAGTGTTTCAGTATAGTGTTTTTAACGAGTACAGTAATCTTCCATTGTACATCTAGGGTTTATTTAGCGTGTGTATTTTTTTATTATTAACCCCTTAGTGACAAGACATTTTTTACCCTGACTTTCCCTTGGTGAAAATGTTTTGACATTTCTGGGGTGTTTGTGTTTAGCTGTAATTTTCTTCTCTTTCTCACATACTGTACCCACACAAATTCTATGTTGTTTTTATCGTCATAAGAAGGGCTTTCATTAGATCCCATAATGTTCCTCATAGCTTATACTTTATTACAAAAGAATCATAAAATGATTACATTTTTTTAGAAAAACACTTTCTAACTTTGACCTAAAATATAATTTACACAAATACAATCATTAAAAAAGACCCCATCTAAATAGTTTCTAAATGCTGTCCCGAGTTCAGAAATATGCATGTTTCCATATTTTTCTGTATTTTTTTTGCGAGTTATGGGGAAAAAAACAAAAATAGTGTTTTTTGTTTTTTCCTATATTGACCTTTTGACCTCAACCCAAACACTAAATTACCCCCAACTCTAAACCTTATGCTATCCCTCAATATATTTTAATTTAATTTTAAGCCTATCCCGTATGCTAAAAATTATTTAATCTTAACCCGAACAGCTAATGTAACTTTAATCCTAGTTTTAAGCTAATTAAATTTTTTTTTTTACATTGCAATGTTGCTGACTGCCTCTAGGGGCAGTCAAGCAACATATTCAGAGCGACGGAAGTGAATTTTTTTTCACTTCCGAAGCTCTGACCACAAGAGGGCATAGCCATATTGATGGAGCATACTGCTCCGTCAATATGGAGTCCACGATCGCTCCGTGGGGCGATCGTGGGTGCCCCAGAGAGGACATTTTCGGTGCTGGCTATTGCCTCGACATCGAGGCAATAGATCAGCACCGTTAGGGCAGTTTTCGCGATCGATGATAGCAAAAACCGCTTGTTTCACTGCAGGATGTGCCTGACACGTCCATTGTCACAAAGGGGTTAATGGGTGGGGTAATTATTTTACCCCACCTGTTAATGGCATTTGCAATGGCATAGAATCATGAATGCTGTTATTTTACCTATAACACCAATTTTTTAATTAACAGGAGCTATTGAATCTACCCCAATCGATGTAAACTTTAGTTAAGTGTAAAGTTATAAACATGGAGCAGTCGTCATGGAAAGCAATAAAATGTTCATGTAGTTTAGAACACTTTTGAGAACTCTGAAGTAAAATGAACAAGGTGAAGTCAACAAGAGGCAGAATAAATTTTAGCCTGTGGATGACCAGTTTAGATTCAGATAGGCCAAAGTAGCCGCTTTCAACTGAATGGGAGTTTTTCCAACTCGGCTACATTGGCCTTAAGCTGGAAATTCCTTCTTTCATGAATAAAGTCCTTTGCTGCCGATTTTGGGAGAAAATATTTAGCGTAAGAGACATACTCCTCCTCCAACAAAGAAATGTTTCATTTTTAAAAATTTGTACGCCCTGCTAAAATGAAATAAAAAAAATAATTTTTTTTAATATATATATATATATATATATATATATATATATACACACACACACACACATACATAGATACATACATATATATACATACATACATACACACTTGATAGTAATTGCACAAACAATCAAAAAACACTTTTTTTGCCTTATTTAAAGTGATTTCATAAAAGATCGATGTTAAAGGACAAACTTATTCAACACTGAGTCAATAATTAACTCAGCTTATTTATTTGGAGGGGGGGTACTTTATTTCAATCCAGGTTCTGCCAAGTACTCCATGAATGTTATATCCAAATTGCATTGCAAACAATGGTCAGCAATAGTATTCGGAAGATCCCCGAAGGTAAACTGTGTGCACCCACCGCAAAATCATGGGAAATGTAGTTCCCATTGATTCTGCTCTAATGCAAAAGCCTCAATGACATGTGCAAACAATTCATCTTACTGGAATTGCATTCCTAACGCAGGTTGTTGCAGAAATACAATTCAGATGTATTTCAGATATTAAAGTAAGTACCCCAAAACACTAAAGTTCAAGTAAGTTAATTATTGACTCAGTGTTGAAAAACATGAAAAAAAAATGTAGTTGTCCTTTAACCCTATTCACAAAATGTAGTTAAAAGCACTAACCAGGTTTAATGTCCTCCATTCTTACTGCATAGATTTAAGAGGATTTGCAGTACTTTTTTTTGCGGTAATTTTTTTATTTTTTTTTTTTAAACACTTTCTTTTACGACCTACATAGCAAAGCGTCCAGTTAAAGCAATACATGAATAAGCATAACTGGAATAGCGGTCCCTGCATTCTCTCAATGATATGCATTCAACACACACAGCAGACAACTAGGACTGGTATAATCGCCTATTACTAAATCGGTGAACGGACGGACTTAGTTACAAATGTGCTTAAAAATAAAACTTTTCCGTATATATCACTCTCCTTGTCAAGCAGGACACAAAAAGGTGACCTTGTCAACACATACACTCAGTGGCAGGGACATACTACTATCTAAACTCACCATTTCTGCGTGTTTCATCGAAATAGGTAGCCTAACTGCTAGAGACAAGAGTTTCCGATTGCCGGTGTTATAAAAAAGAGGCCTACTTGAAAGCAAACACCGATTCATGGCGAAGACAAACAAGAAGAAGAAAAAAATAATCCGGAAGTACTGATTCGCCCACTCCCACAACTAAACAGGCAACCAATTGGCTTTAAGAAATGAATGCTGGATTTATTCGCAGAACAACTGGCTTCTCCTCACGCTGTAGATAAATATGGACTGCTTTTTTTGGAACAAATGTCTAATCATAAATTATTAATGAAACATTATAAATCTAACATATCAGCAAGAAGCAGTAATCACAATAATTGTAGTTCTGTGTGTACAGTGATGTAGGTAATCGTGTGCTTTAGGCTGTGAATATGTGCTGTAAGGTTATAACTGCAACAATGGTGTTCTTCAGGCTCTTCCCTGTCGAGCATCATGGTAAGTGTAGTCCACAACAGCCTAGAATGGGAATGAAGAAAAATATATGCAAGGATTGTACCACGAAGCAAACAAACTTTTGACCTGCTGTTGTGGAGAACATTTGCAACATTAAACCCTGTTATTAGGGTTGCCACCATTTCCTCCAAAAAATACCGCTAGTAAGGGCAGAGCCAAAAAGGGGTGGGACCACATTAAGCCTCAGGCTCCCTGATATAGGTGCCTGGAGCTGAAATATATATGTATATAATATATATATATATATGTAAAAATTTACATGTTGCAGATATTATATTTGTCTAGCATAATTAAAATGCATGTCTATAACACAGAGCTATCAGATTTAGTATATGTTGTTGAATCCTACAAATAGTTATTACATAAACCTACTACAATAATATATTGTGAATAATAATTCACCTCTATGTCCATCATTCAAGTATTCCCTTTCTTAAAATGGCAGTTACCAGCACTGAAAGAGTAATTTCAAACATATACCCCACACATATAAAGGTTTATACCGTATTTGCTCGAATATAATACAAGGTTTTTTTCAGAGCAAATGCTCTGAAAAAGACCCCTCGTCATATTCAAGGTCGTCTTAGAATCTGACCTCAAATCGAAAGCAGATTATAAGACTGAGGTCCAGGTCCCCCGCAGAGCTGCCGGGGATCTGGATTCCCCTCGCTAACAGCCGGTGGATGTCTGCGCGATGCACGCAGACATCCTCCGCTGCCGCCTGGGACGACCGCCGGGACTTCTATTATGAAGCCAGGTCCTTCCGGCTTCATCATAAAAGTCCCGGCGGAAGTGCCGGGCAGCAGCGGAGGATGTCTGCGCGTAACGTGCAGACATCCTCCAGCTGCCCCCACTAGCGACCAGGGAGGCCACGTAGGGAGGAGGGGGGGGGGGAGAGACAGACAACTTGGGGGGAGAGAGACAGACACCGTTGGGGGAAGCATTGGGTAAGTCTGGGGGGTAGGGGCAACATTGGCACATAAAAGGTAAATAAAAACAAGAAATGCATTTTTTTATATCATAAGTTTTTATTAAATATGAAAAAGCAATTTACAAGTGAATATATACAAGTTAAACTTTTTTCCTATAGGGTAGTCTTATATTCAGGCTTTTAGTTTTTTCTCTTAAAGGGATATCCATAGTTTGGGGGGTCGTCTTATAATCAGGGTCGTCTTATATTCGAGCAAATACGGTATGTGTGGAATTTATGCAGGTGGCAGGTAGTGTAAGCAAAAGTGTTTCCAGGTAAACATACTATCTATTGTTCAAGGCTGGACTGTAAACAACATGAAGTCTGACAGTTTGAAAGTTTGGTCACCTGACCAGTGTTACTATTGAAAAGCTGTACCAACAAAGGCATGCATGTAAAGAGATACACAGGAAAGAGATTTGAGAACTCTCATGAAGCTCTCATGAGTTCTCCTGGCACCGTAACATCTTAGTATCAGCTTTTAAATATTTTACTTTCTTTTACTTGAATAGAGTTAACTATTCTTGTTTCTTTTAACCCCTTAAGGACAGACCCTTTGAAACATTTTTGTTCATTATGGACAATGGCTATTTTAACATTTCTGTGCTGTTTGTGTTTAGCTGTAATTTTCTTTTTTGTCATTTGCTGTACCCACACATATTATATATTGTTTTTATCGGGACAAGAAGGGCTTTCTTTGGATGCCATCATTTTGATAATATCCTACAATATTATATTAAAAAAATAATAAAATATGGTAAATTTAAAAAAAACACAAATTTCCTGACTTTTATTTGAAAAATCTTTTCCTCATCGACAAAAGCAAACAAAAGAACTGCTAAATAGATTGTACTTTTTCTCCTGAGTACAGGGATACCACCCATGCATAGGTTTGTAGGGTTGTTTGGGGGCTAAAAGGCCAAATTTTTTAAAGTAGACACCGTAGTCTATCTCAAATGGTGGTATTTTAACCTTTTCCATGCACTAATTCTACCACCAGCCTTTGTCAAAGTTTGTGGTAGTAATTTTTTTGTGGTTTTTTTTCACAATTTCAGACATAAATTCACAGATTTTGGTATGTGTCAACCCAATATGTGTTCAACAACATCTCCTGAGTACCCATGCATAGGTTTGTTGGGTTGTTTGGGGGCTAAAGGGCCACATTTTAAGGGTGCACATTTCCAACTTGGAATTTTGACGTGTAGTCAGCCTGAGCCAATCTTTATTTTGGGACTTTTTTTTTAAGCCGGATAGTGTATTTTACCCAAAAAAGCATATATTTTGTAAAAGTAGACACCCTAGGCCATGGGTCGTCAACCTGGTCCCTACCGCCCACTAGTGGGCATTTTGGGATTCCAGGTGGGCGGTAGGGACTTTGGAGGTTAAAACCTCCTTTTGAACGAGCGAGTGAGTGGGCGGTGCAGGCAGGTGCGAGCGCACACATCAATCAACCTCCTTTTGTGCGAGAAGGGGACGGGCGGGAGCGAGCGCACGCAAACACGTGGGAAGAGGAAGGGGAGGAGTGGAAACTGATAGCAGGGACAGGCAGAAGCAGGCAGAAACGGAGCATAGCAGTTTAAAAAGAAAAGTTATAGGCAGGAGAAAGAGAATTGTTGGCTAATAATAATAAGTGGGCTAACTAGCTCAGCCTTACTTTTGTCGCTCAGGAAGGTAAAAGAAAGGAGATAAAAAGGAAAAGATAAAAAAAAAAAAAAATAACAAGAAAAGGAAGAAAAATAGCAGTGTTTAGTCTGGCTCATAAATTAAGTTTTGTTATCTTATAAAATAAAATAAAAAAATAAGTAAGGGAAGGAGAAAATAAAAAAAATAGGAAAAAGAGATCCTTAATATAGTGATATACTATAAGGAAGGTAAAGAAGCAGGCAGGAAAAGGAATTTCTTTTGATGGTGACATTAATAAAAATTGGCACCTAATACAACATTGTTTTTGGTGTTAGTAATAAAAGGGAAAAGAGGAGGGAAAAAAGCACTGTGTGGAGTGCAGATCAAAACGTAAAAAAAAAAAAAATAAAGAAATAAAAAGATAAATGTACGTACATTTATTTTTTTTTAAAACACCCTCCTTTCTAAAAAATATTATGCGAGAAAACTGGTGGGCGGTAAGGAAATTTTTCCATCAAGAAAGATGCATTAGTGGGCGATAGGTAGAAAAAGGTTGACTACCACTGCCCTAGGCTATTTTAAATGCTGGTATTTTAACACTTTCCATGCACTAATTCTACCACCAGCCATTGTCAAAATTTGTGGTAGTAATTTTATTGTGTATGTTTTCCCACATACATTGTACTTTAGACACAGATTCACAGTTTGTGGTATGTGTCACTACCAAACAATACCCCAATATGTGTTCAGCAACATCTCCTGATCACAGGGATACCACCCATGCATAGGTTTGTCAGCTTGTTTGGGGGTTAAAAGGCTATATTTGAGAGGTGCGCTTTTTGATTTGGCAACTTGGAATTTTGTAGAGCAAGGAAGGGGTTAATAGCTCTTAAAGGAGCCTTTGTAGTACTGTACAAAAAATGAACCCCTAAAAATGCACAGACAAGAAAAAATGTCTGCTGTGCAGTGATCAGTGGCAGGGAAGAGGTTAATACACAGGGTACACTATACAAAGGGTATGGCTTTTATAAAAGCCCTTTGGTCTCACAATTTTGTAACATTTTATTTAATTTATTACAATTAAAAACTTATTTTATACAGATCTGTCTCTCTCCCTCACTAAAACTCAAGTGAGGAGAGGGAGGCAGATCCATATGGGTCAGAACAATATTTACCAATATTGATCTGACCAGGCGAATGGGGATGCTCATCTGAGCAATCACCAAACCGCCTTTCCCACTGATCGGCTGTTACTGATCGCTATACACGCGTTCAGATAGCTTCAAAAGGAATGCATGTAATCCCCTAGTGGGTATAATTAACCCCTATTGAGTGTGACCAAAACAAAATGCTGATAGCAAAAAAATCCTTCTGCGGCCAGATCGCTCCATATGTGCTGCTTAGGCAGTGACCATATGCGCTGCTTAAGCAGTGATATACGGCAAGCAATGGGGTTAATAGCTCTTAAAAGAGCCTTTGATATACTGTAATAAATCACAATTAAAAAATTAACCCCTAAAAAATACACAGACAGCAAAAAATGTGCTGCTGTGTAAGATTACTGCGTACACAGCGATAAATGGCAGGGAAGGGGTTAAACACTGCAAATGGCTTTTATAAAAGCCTTTGGGTCTCAATTTTATTAAATATATTATAATTAAAAACTTACATTATACAGCTCTGTCTGTCTCCCTCACTAAAACTCAAGTGAGGAGAGGGAGGCAGATCTACACGGGTCAGATCAAATGTTGACAAATATTGATCTAACCTGGCGATCTAACTCATCTGAGCAATTACCAAACCGCCTTTGTCACTGATCAGCGGTTACTGATCGCTATACATGTGCTCAGACAGCTAAAAAAAAAAAATGTTTACATTAAACGTAATCCCCTAGCGGGTATAATTAACCCATAACCGGTGTAATAAAAAAGTTTTTAAAAAAAGTATAAATGCTTCTGTAGCAAGATTGCTGCATTTGCGTCAGATCGCTGCTTAGCTGATCTACAGCAAGCAAGGGCTTAATAGCTCTTAAAAGAGCCTTTGTTGTACTGTAATGGATTGCAGTAAAGAAATGAACCCCTAAAAAATGCACAGACAGCAAAAAATGTGCTGCTGTGCATGATCACTGCGTACACAGCGATCAATGGCAGGGAAGGGGTTATACACTTGAAATGGCTTTTATAAAAGACCTTGGTTTCTAAAATTTTATTAAATATTTAATTTTATTACAAAAATATTTTTTTTTACATTATCTGATCTGTCTCCCTTACTAAAACTAGTGAGAAGAGGGAGGCAGATCAATACTTGTCAAAGGTAATATTTACAGGCAGGCAGGCAGAGAAGGTGAGGGGGATCTTCCGATCCCCTTTCACCTCCGTCTCCGCCTGCAAGAGCGTTTTTTTTTTGTTTGGTTTTTTTTAAAGGGCCAGATTTTATTTTTTTTCTTAATTTTTTTTTTTTTCAGTGCACATTGCCAATATTATTTGCCATTAATATTCCCCAGCTAATTTGCCCAATAATATGCCAGTATCATTTTCCATTAATATGCCCCAGCCAATTTGCCCAATAATATGCCAGTATTATTTTGTCATTAATATTCCCCAGCCAATTTGCCCAATAATATGCCAGTATTTGCCATTGAATATGCACGTGCCAATTTGCCCATTATGCCAGTATAATTTGCCATTAATATTCCCCAGCCAATTTGCCCAATAATATGCCAGTGTTATTCTGCCATTTAATATGCCCCAGCCAATTTGCCCAATATTAAGCCAGTATTATTTGCCATTTAATATGCCCCTGCCAATTTGCCCAATAATATGCCAGTGTTATTTGCCATTAATAAGCCCCAACCAATGTGCTAAATATTATGCCAGTGTTATTTGCCATTTAATATGCCCCTGACAATTTGCCCAATAATATGCCAGTGTTATCTGTCATTTAATATGCCCCTGCTAATTTTCCTAATAATATGCCAGTGTTATTTGCCATTTAATATCCCACAGCCAATTTGCCCAATAATATGCCAGTGTTATTTGCCATTTAATATGCCCCTGCTAATTTGCCCAATAATATGCCAGTGTTATTTGCCATTTAATATGCCCCTGCTAATTTGCCCAATAATATGCCAGTGTTATTTGCCATTTAATATCCCACAGCCAATTTGCCCAATAATATGCCAGTGTTATTTGCCATTTAATATGCCCCAGACAATTTGCCCAATAAAATGCCAGTGTTATTTTCCATTTAATATGCCCCAGACAATTTGCCCAATAATATGCCAATGTTATTTGCCATTTAATATCCCACAGCCAATTTGCCCAATAATATGCCAGTGTTATTTGCCATTTAATATGCCCCTGCTAATTTGCCCAATAATATGCCAGTGTTATTTGCCATTGAATATGCTCCAGCCAATTTGCCTAATAAAATGCCAGTGTTATTTGCCATTTAATATGCCCCTGCTAATTTGCCCAATAATATGCCAGTGTTATTTGCCATTTAATATGCCCCAGCCAATTTGCCCAATAATATGCCAGTGTTATTTGCCATTTAATATGCCCCAGCCAATTTGCCCAATAATATGCCAGTGTTATTTGCCATTTAATATGCCCCAGCCAATGTGCCCAAATCCCCCCATCTCCCCAGCACTTACATTTTCCCTGGTGGCTAGTGGCAGGCAGCATGGTCTCCTACATGCTGCTTGTTCGGCTCCCAGGCGGTTGTGCTGACAGGTCAGGTGACCCGGCGGGCGTATGACGTCAGTGCGCCGGTCACGTGACTGTCGGCACTTCCGTGTCACACTGCACAGAGAGCCGAACAGGCAGCACGGAGGTTTCTCTGTGCTGCCTGTTTGGCTCCCCGTGCAGTCTGGCAAGCAGGCAGAGAAGGTGAGGGGGATCTTCCGATCCCCTTTCACCTCCGTCTCCGCCTGCAAGAGCGTTTTATTTTTTTAAAGGGCCAGATTTTTTTTTTTTTCTTAATTTTTTTTTTTTTTTTCAGTGCTGGGCACTGCCGCCCCCCAAAATTTGCCGCCCTTTTTGCCTCACGGTAGATACAGCACTGGCTAGAGTCACATACACGCACATGAGGGACAGATTCTGGTGTTGAATCTGCAAACTACAGCAATTATTCAAACTACAGTGATTATTCAAATTACAGTGATTATTTTAGTGGGTGCTTTACTACATATTTGTACCCTGCCCTGAGCCCAGTACCACAGAGAGTGCAGTGCACTTGCAACTGCATGTGTGCCAGGCACGTGACTTTAATCCTGTTCTGTTAGCTCAGTGGGCAACATCTAGGCATTTTTAAATACTGCAATTTGTTGGTGTTAAATATTACATTTGCGTCCTGCACTTCATTTCTGAGAGTCAAATAGAACCGTCAAATACTGTACTTACAGCGCACTTTGAAAAATTCTAATTGTTTTGGGTGGTAAATAGTACATTTGCGTCTTGCGGTGCACTTCATATCTGAGAGTCGAATAGAACAGTCCAATACTGTGCTTACAGCGAACTTTGAAAAATTCTAATTGTTTTGAGTGCTAAATAGTACATTTGCGTCTTGCGGTGCACTTCATATCTGAGAGTCAAACAGAACAGTGAAATACTGTGCTTACAGCGCACTTTGAAAAATTCTAATTGTTTTGGGTGCTAAACAGTACATTTACATCTTGCAGTGCATTTCTTGCAGTCCAATAAACAAAAAATACAAATAAAAATTCTTGACTATTGGTGGTTACATTGTCGCCTGACATAAACCATCTGTTACTCAGGTGGGTGACCGCAAAGAATGAGGAGAGCGTCAAATAAGGGACGTGGCCCTGGTCGTGGTGCTGCTGTTGTTGGTGGAGCTGCTGTTGCAAGTAGGATGTGGTCGATCTGTGCCAGCTACATGCACAAGTGAAACACCTTCCTCAGGTGCTAGTACGCAACAGAACCTTCAGCGTTATTGCCACTCTTAGAATGGTGAGGCCAGAACAAGTACAGGCGATAGTAGATTGGGTGGCTGACAGTGCCTCCAGTTCCTTCACATTGTCTCCCACCCGGTCCCCTGCTGAAAGCTCAGAGTTGACACCTGCAGCCCATGGCCATCTTGCTTTCACCTGACCCCCTTGCAAATCAGCCAAACAGTATGAGCCACAAGTCATGCAGCAGTCTTTTTTGCCTTTTGATGACTCTGCTGGCGGGGTCATCAAACCTAGCCTTGCCCCAGAAGTGGAAGAGATTGAGTGCACTGATGCAAAACCCCTTATGTGTCAGGATGTGGACATGCGAGGACCACCGCAGCACGTCTCTGATGATGACGAAACACAGGTGCCAACTGCTGTGGCTTTCGGCAGTGTGCAGACCGGCAAGGAGGGCAGGGTTGAGGAGTGGGTGGAAGATGCTGTGGAGGATGATGAGGTCCTAGACCCCACATGGAATCAAGGTCATGCGAGTGACGTGTCCAGTTTGGAGGAAGAGGCGGTGGTCGCAAAGAGGGAGCAGGGTGCAAAACCGTAGCTACCGTCCCCTGCTACCTACGCCTGCTATTGCCCACCGCACCCAGGGGCCGAGCACACCAAAGCCAGCTACAAGGAGTTCCCTGGTGTGGCAGTTCTTTAGACAATGTGCTGACTACAAGACACGAGTGGTTTGCAAGCTGTGCAATCAGAACCTGAAGTGAGGCATAAATGTGCTTAACCTGAGCACAACCTGCATGACCAGGCATCTACATGCAAAGCATGAGTTGCAGTGTAGTAAGCATCTCAAAACCCAAGAAAGGTCTCAGGCTCCTCCTGCTTCATTTTCTGCTGCTGTCTTGGCCTCTTCCTCCCTAACTGCACACTGGGCAAATGTAGTGTCGGCTGGGCCTGAGGCAGATAGCAGTTTGGCGCATGTCCTTCCGCCACAGAGGATTGCAGGGCATTTCTCTTTGCCTCCTGTTGCCTCCTCCTCCTACTCAGCTTCTTCCTTCTCCTCTACCACCTCCTCTACCACCTCCTCAACCACCTCCTCATCCGGTCAGCGTAACACCTTCACCACCAACTTCAGCACAGCCAGGGGGAAACGACAGCAGGATCTTTTAAAACTCATATGTTTGGGGGAAAAACCCCACAGCGCGCACAAGCTGTGGACGGGCATGGAACAACAGATCAATGAGTGGTTGTTGCTAACTGAGCCTCAAGCCCGCCCTTGTGGTGTGTGATAATGGTCGAAATCTCGTAGCAGCTCTGGGCCTAGCTGGTTTGACGCACATCCCTTGCCTGGCGCATGTGCTGAATTTGGTGGTGCAGAAACTCCTGAAAAACTACCCAGATATACCCAGAGCTGATACAGAAAGTGCAGGCTGTCTGTGCGCACTTTAGGCATTCATGTAATTCTATGTATTCTATAAACCGAAAGTCTATAAACCGAACGACCTTCAGTTTATAGACTTTCGGCTTATAGTAAACGTACAGTAGTAGTGCCTTTCTATTTACCCATTCATAAGAATTATGAATGGGTTCATATAAAGGCACTACTACTGTTCGTTTTCTATTAGCCGAAAGTCTATAAACCGAACGTTCGGTTTATAGACTTTCGGCTTATGGAATACATGTAATCCTATTGCTATTCTATAAACCGAACGTTCGGTTTATAGAATAGCAATAGGATTCTATATATTCCATAAGCCGAAAGTCTATAAACCAAACGTCCGGTTTATAGACTTTCGGCATTTGTAATGCATGTAATAGTAGTACTATTGGCTTTCAGTACACGGAGACAGAGTCTCCATTCATAAATTTATGAATGGAGACTCTGTCTCTGTGTAGTGAAAGCCAATAGTACTATTACATTCATTACAAATGCCGAAAGTCTATAAACCGAACGTTCTGTTTATAGACTTTCGGCTTATGGAATACATATAATCCTATTGCTATTCTATAAACCGAACGTTCGGTTTATAGAATAGCAATAGGATTACATGTATTCCATAAACCGAAAGCCTATAAACTGAACGTTCGGTTTATAGACTTTCGGCATTTGTAATGAATGTCTAGTAAAATGTCTAAAATGTCTAGTAAATAATCATATACATTTAGTGATGTGTCTTCAAAGAGCAAACTGCTGCAGTACTTTATCAGAATAAGTACAGAACTTAGCAACAATGTCCGGTGGGGCATTTTGTGATGCTGACTGAGTTTTTTTTTTTATTATTATTTATTTATAAAATTGCAAAAAGACATAGAATACATTTATAATATTAAATATACCGTTAATAAAATTTTTATTTCTTATATTCAGCATATACACATATACTCTTCTATATATAAATTTAGGCTATACCCCTGTTTTCCTTCTAATTCCCCACCCCCTGTGTTTCTAGATTGTGAGGGCATAGTCCATAAAATTCAGACAAAGATACATTACATAAAACATAACTCTGGCCACACAGATAGTTCCCCCCTATTTTTGAGGGGAGAGTGTTACATACATTTCTGTTTCCTATCAATCATCACTTATGCTTTTCTTACTGTTCGGGTTCATTAGGTGTAATATTTATTTTATTAGTCCACCTCATCTTTTCCCCCAACCATTTTCCTTCCCCTCCTTCCTTCCTCCTTTCTCGTTACATATAGTACTAATATATTTTCTATCTTTTTTAATCCAGTTTACCATAACATATATCTTTTGTCTTTTATTTCCCAAGCACTTTAATCTCCCCACCTCCATCTCTATTTTATACATCATCTGTGACTTTATATTCTTCCATGTGGGGATTTGTCTTGTGCTCCAGTTTCTAGCTATTGTCAATATTGTGCTAAGGAGGATAAGGATTATTATTTATGTTTGATCATTTTTCATAACTGGCCAATCCAAATGGAGGGGTATTGATGGTGTATCCTCCATTTTTATTTCCGTTAACTGTTCTTTTTGATTACAGTTTTCCAAATAGATCTTATACTGTTACATTCCATCCATATATGGACATATTCTCCTTTTTCTAGTACGCATCGCTAGCATCACTAGCATTTTGCTGTCGCTGTGGGAAACATTTTATTTATCCTATTTGGTATAAGATACCAACGGTTTAACAACCTGTAATATGTCTCCCCGATATTAAGACAGTGTCTTTTAACTCTATTTATTGAGGAAATCCATTCATAGGTTGTAATGTTCCTACTCAGAATTCTGCTACATTGTTTCCTTGCTGGGAAGTCACTTTTTTTTTAATATTCTATCAGTATCTGGTGGTATTTACTAAAAATGTTGATAGTATTATTTATTTCCCCATTATATATACATAAATACATCTTCAATCTTATTTAGCATCGGGTGGGTGTTTTTCACCATTTTATAATTTACAAAATCTTTAATTCTATAATACGTAAGCCATTCCTTTTCGGTAATGTAAATTCTATTTTTATCTGCTGGGACGGTTTAATTCTTCTGTCGGTCGAAATTTGTTTAATCGTTCGTATTCCTTTATCTCTCCGTCCTTTCAGATCTAAATTGTCTATCTCCATTTCTAATTTATTTATGAGAGCTGGTGATATTATTTTGCCTTTTAGTTCTAGGGTTTTCTTAATTTTAAACCAATATTTTAGTATCTCTTCTAGAATAAAGATTTTCCCCTGACACCTGTTATTGGATAGAGTCCAGAACAGGCTTCAAAGTTCTTTTGTTCCTAATGTTAATGTCTCAATCCTATACCAGCATTCTTTAATATTTTGTTCATTTTGAGTATTGATTGCATCATACAACTATCTTGTATGTGTTATGTACTTGTATTACACTAGGAAGCCCCAGTCCACCTTTATCTATATTTTTGGCCATAATATTTCCATTTATCCTAGGTTTTTTCTTCTGCCAGACGAAGTTTGTTATTGCTGTCTATAACAAATCAATCCATGGTTTGGGGAATCCTACTGGTAACATTCTAAAGATGTAAGTCCACTTTGGCATCAAATAGGATTTTATTCACACAAACAAACCCATGAATAGGGGGCAGTGACAGGATGTGAGGTGAGATGCTAAGGCAGAGCCAGGAGAGTGAAGGAGGAAGCTGCTGATAAACGCACCGTCAATGAGCTGAGGATGTTCTGAGAGAAACTGCTAACTGCATACAAGCCACTAAAGCACTAAAGATCGCCCTTGAAATTACCTTATCTTTGAGAGAAGCACGGACTGGTACTGGTGTTGGTGACGTTGCCGAAGGGAAATGCCGCTTGACCCATTGGATGGTCAGAAGGAAGGCTAACTGAGTCTCTGGAAGCATATGACTTCTATGTCAAGCAAATACCGACAGACCCTGGTGCAGTGTTGACGCCAATACCGATGTGAGACGAGGCATGTTACACCAGATGGTCGAGAGAAAGGTACAGCCACTTGAGTCCTAGAAGCTTCAAAAGTGTGGTATTTCATTGTTTACATTTTGTATATGTGAGTACAAAGAGGGTGAAGGGAGGAGGAAAGAGGATAATTTGGAAGAAAAAACTTTGTGTTAACGAGCGTTTTTGTGGCTTTTTGTCCAACTGCTGATTTATAGTCTCTGCTCAGACAGTAATAAAGTTTTTGTAATATCAGTGCAGCAGTTATTTAGATAAGGAGAGTGGAGGGAGGAGAGGAAGCCAAAGGAGAAACAAAGAGGAGTGTATTTGGAAAAGTTGTGACTTAAAAGGCACTCCAGAACACAAAGGAGAGAAATGGGAAAGAGACTGAGAGACATAATTGTCTTTTCTATGTGTATTTTCATGAACTGACCTTCTGGGAAGTGAAAAAAGGATGGGTGAAGGGAAAAGGAAAAATGGGAAATATCAAAAGGGGAGAGGAAAGACAAAAGAAGAAAGATAAAAAAAAGTGCAGGATCAAAAAAAAGGAACAATCTAAAAAAAATGGTCTCAATTTTCTCCCCCAATGTCTTGAACGTTATTGAAAGGGATACCTCTCAGGTCAATCTAGTTTGTCAATAGTGCAGGGAGAGCTTGAAACAACTAAATTACAGATGGACATTCCTGGGGATTTAGATTCACAAGTTCTGACTGTAGGCTTGGAATGCTTGGAATCCCAAGTTTATAGCTTTTAAGAAAGATATAAAGCTGTCAGTTAAAGAAATTACTGATGACATGGAATCCCAGCAAAAGAGGATCAAGCAGAATTAACATAGAGTGGACGAGATGCAAAATAGAATGTTATCGGCCGAAGGAAATATAGCGGCACTGAATAAAAAATAGTAGAATTAGAACTAAACATGGCATCCACAGAAGATCGAGATAGGCGTATAAACTTTAGGGTCATGGGAGTATCCAAAGGATAATTTGGAAAGCTATATGTCAGAATTGGGTCACTTATTAAAAATTACACAACAGGAAAATTACATTTTATTCTAAAGAGTCCGCAGAGTCCAAAATCCCAACAGAACCCCTGACCTGTTGAAAAGAACGAGAACATTTAGAAAAGCCTTCTCAGTTTGCGGGAAAAAAAAGAAATTAAATACAGATGGGGATTTCAGCTAAAATAATTATATCTTATGAGTCTTCAAAAATGTAATTCTCTAATGTGTTGAAGGCAGAGCAATGGCTTAGGGGAAAGCGTTTGTTATAAATGATCTGGGTTTTTTTTGTGGGGTCTCATAAAAATAGAAATAAGAAGTGGTATAACAAAAATCTCCAATTGAAACTGGCTTAAGAAAAACAGTTTGATACGTATTATGGGTTGCCTCCCTGGTAGGAGGGGGTAGGATGGGTGATGGGAGAATGCCCATGATTGATAATGCTTGAAATGCAAGCTGTGGAATCTGGGAGTGCTTTTAGAGAACCATGAAAAGTAAAGGAATAAGTGTCTCGTCCTATCTGTATTTTTTGGTATAACAGGTATATTAATACACGGAGGTAATTCACTTAATACGGCATAATACGGTACAAAGGGAAGCACAGAACACTTTAATTGAAAACCAAATTGTGGAATTTAGGAGTGAGTGTAAAGAATTTTCAGAAGGAAAATAATATTTGGCTAGTTATAATTGTACTTTGCATTTTTTAGAGTATAACGTATATATTAATACACTTAATAAGACATAGATATCATAAAGGAAAACACAGAACTCTTTTAATGGTAATTAAATGGTGGGATCTGGGAGTGGCTGTAGAGAACCTTTAAAAGGATAAGAAAAATTGACTGGTCATACTTGTATTTCGTATTTTTTTTGTGGTTTCACAATTATATTAACATTGGGAGGTAAGACGCTGGATAAGACATAAATATCACAAATGAAAGCCCAGAATAGTACACACTTGAATTTAAAGGTGGAATCCGGGAGTTACTTTAGAGAATCTTAAAAAGGAAAGGAATAAGCGTGGAGTTATCATGTGAGGACACGCTCCGAGGGTAGGAGCTGAAGCACCGGACGAAAAGCTGAACGCTGCGGGTCTAATCGCTGTCTGAATTCTGAATGCCACGGAGTCCCGACACATAAAACAGAGTGACACATGATTTGCCAACTCAAAACAGAACGACACGGAGAAGGAGAAAAAGATAAGAAACGGCTGAAATATCAAGTCAGCACCCACAGAACAGAGGGAAAGGTCTTGGGGTAAGCGAGACATCCAGAAAGGCCCAGGCAAACCACAGGACGCGGAGGTGGAAAGGGGTGAGCCGGGTACTAGAAGGAAACGCGCTCAGAGAAGCCTAATCTCCGAAAACCCCAGATAAATACGAGGAAACAAAGGAGGATTGGTGGTAATTAGGGCCTGCAAAAAAAGAAAATAACTCCAAAACAAGAGAGGGACGACCTGACGCAGTGAGTAAAAAATGCTGTGACAAGAAACAGCACAAATATTTTTTTTTTCCCCTACACGAAAATGTGAATGATCACTGAAAGAACTGCTTTTTGCTTTATTTTCCTCTCTGAACTCTGTTTAAAGAAACCCAGTAACATAAAAGTGTTGGGACAGAAAGATTAATATAAAAACTGTTAACCATTTTTTTTCTTGGTATATATGTAAAGGGCTATTGTAAATAAGCTGCCCCCTAGAAATCTTTTTTCCCTTTCTACTTATTTTCTGCTGGATAGAATTGAAAAGACTGCAAAAAAAGTACAATGCTAAGATAAGAGAGTGCTGCTATAAGGCAACTTGCAGCAACACAAAACACTGAGAAAGAAGGAAAGGTGGTTTATTACTAAGTGTTTAAGTGCAAACCCTTTCTGAGACGGTTCTGTCGGTCTGCAGTTTCCTTGTTTCTTTTTTCATGCCTCCTGCCTCTTCAAGGCAGGAGGCATATAAATACCCAAGGGAAAGAAAATGGAAAAAAGCTGAAAAAATATACCTAACAGCTAGATAAGAGAAGGGAAACAGTAGGAAGAGGAAGGGGAAAACAGTGGGCGGCAGAAAATACACCATAACAAGAAAAAACAGCACTAAAACATAAAAATTTAAAATGGCTAGCAAGAAAGCAGAAATCAGAAAATAGAAGACAGACAAAATACAAAGAAAGAGAGGAAAGGGAGGTAACCGGATCAGAGAAGTAGGGAAAAGAAAAATGTATCTGCATTTTTCTCCCCAATAACCCAGAGAAGGGTGGAGGAGAGTACATTAAATAATCAATCAAGCCCAGAAGAAATACAGCCGGAATCCCCTATGGTCAAAGAGCATGCCACAGTATCCCTAGAAGAATTCAAAAAAGGGATGGATTCACTCTTAGAAAAAATAAAGAAAGAATTTCATCAAAATTTGAAAAAGTTACAGAAGGATATCTCACAAATTAGTAACAAAATAAACTACCTAGAAGAAAAGATAGATGCAATAAGTATGAATAATACAGAAAATAAAGAACAAATCACAACTATAGAAATCAAAATATATAAGTTAGAACAAAAAATAAATGATATCGAAGACAGAGCAAGGAGGCAAAACATACAGATAAGGAATATTCCTGAGGAAATAACACACAACAAATGAGAAGATTACCTGCTGGAATATTATGAACATCTAGGAGTTAACTTTGTAAATAAAGATGCAGTAATGGAATGATGTCACAGAGTATATAAACCCAGTACTATACCAGCATCCACTCCAAGAGACGTAGTAGCATTGTTTCAATCTTATAAAATAAGGATTAAGTAATGAAAGCTGCACGTGAGAACTGAGGAAAGAAAGGAAGATTTGAAAATGTGAACATTTACCAGGATCTCTCCTATCAGACGAGACAACAACGCAAAACTTTTTCTAATGTGACAAAAGAACTGAGAAAAATGAACATTGACTATAAATGGGGATTTCCAGTAAGCATAATTGTTCAAGAGTCAGGCAAAAAAAGAGTTCTCAACTCACCGCAAGTGGTAAAAGAATGGATGGGAGGGAGGAGGGCTTGGAGGGGGAGGGAGATATAAGTTGAGGAAATATTAGATGAAGTCAGGGGTTTAGAGCTGTTTTTTTTTCTCCCCTTTGTGTATCGCAGAGAACACGAGAATATATAAAAAGATAACATTAATGATAATTAGTTATATATAAGTAATTTAAGTAAATAGTCACTTTCCTTTTTTTTTTGTATCACAACGGGACACGAAAACATAATAAATAAATGATAATAAGCCACAAAAGAGGACACGTACAGAGTAATTAGGATCTATGTGTGTGTTTATGTTTTTTTTTTCTTTTTTCTCTCCCCCCCCCCCCTCTTTTTAATTTAAACAGGTGGTAGTAAATAAAGCTTTGAGGAAATTAATAAGACACACTAAGAAGTAATGTTATATAAGTGAATTGAGGAAAAAAAGGGCACTAAAGTACGGAGAATTATAGAAGGGGATAAGCACAAATTAAAATTAAGTACTTTGAGGAATAAATATATATATAGTTTCTCCTTTCACCTTTGATGATGTTGTACATGTATCTATATGATTTAGAAGTAACCTGGAAGGTGGCAATGTGGAGGGGCTTGGGCAGGGGAGAGAAGGGGGAAGAGAAAAGAGGAAGGTTAATTAGGTATAAAACAGAAACAATTCTCAATAAGTAAATCGAAAATGAGAAGGCTAGCTTGGGGGAAGGGGGAGGGGAAATACAATAATCTTTTTTTTTTTCCTTGGGCAGGTAGAAATGAACAATTCTTCCTTTTTTGGAAATGTTGATGAGACACAAAGGAGAAGTAATAGTGCACAAATAATAAGGCACAAATATATTGGGAAGAAACGATAGCAGATATGCACAACTAAAATTAAATTATTTACATGTGTTTTTTTTTTTTTTTTAAATCTTTCTTATGTGTGGTATATGTACACCTGACATTTAGAAGAAATATGTTAAAAAGATACAAAGAGAAAACAATATGATATAAATCAATCCAGCACAAAAGGGGTTTTAAAGAAGGAGGGAGGAAGAAACACATTCTCTCCTCTCTCTCCCCCGAAGTTTTCGCCTCGCTCCCTCGTGCCCATAGAAATGGGTTAGTGGGAGGTGAGAAACAAAAATGTACAGAAAAAAAACAGACATGCACACTGATAGGTAAATGTAAATGTATATTTATAAGTAAATGTATCGACAGTCAAAATATATATATGGGGTGTGAGGAGGGGGATGTGTGATGTGTGATGCAGGAGGTGTGGCCTTGGCATGGCGGGCTTTCGTTGAGAGGTGCATTCGTTTCTTCAGCTGCTCTCCTGGGAATCAGCTGTTGATGGATACTGTTTGACAGACTTTCCAGACCAAGCGTTAGCGGCAACAAACCCACGAGATAAGATGCAGTGAAACAGCTTTTTTCTTTCTCTGGTCGTCTGACTCACGTTGCTGAAACCTCGACGCTGTATAGAGACCTCCGGAAAGTAAAACATCCACGCTGAACATGGAGAATGATTGCTGCTACAGTCCCTGACCTCTGACAAAGCAGAAACATTAATCAGCTTGAACTGAGCGTTGGTGTCGTGAGATAAGTTGATTTATTCCTATTTTATCTTCTTACTGCTGGAGACTAATATAGAAGACTATATCTCATGGCTTATATAGATTGCAGAATGCTGGGAGTAATATGAGCTAAATGAACCTCCTTGTGACTGTAGATATATAAAACAACGACCGAAACACTAATTAATTGGGCACCATTTACCTGAGCTGAATGGAATTTTCAATTTAACTCTGGTTTATTCTATTAAAAACTGAAAAGGAAGAAAAGAGAGAATTCATCTTTGCATTGAAGTTTTGCACTCTTCTAACACAAGCGAGTCCTATATAGGGTGTAACAATATTGAGTTTTTGATATCATTATCTGTCCTATGTTTGTGACAGTGGAAAGGAGAGGAGGAGTAAGAGGAGAAAAGTGAAAGTCATATCTTGTGGTATTGTTAGTCTCCAAAGGTTCAAATTTTGGGGGATTACGTATGACCTTGTGATTCAAATGTATAAAAGCAGCCCTGGACTACTAATTAACAGGGCATTATATACTTCAGCAGAATCAAATTCCGTGTTCACCTGTGATTGAAGTTAAAGGAATTCCTCCTGAACTGTACTATGTGTTCTGTTTCCATGATATGAGTGGGTCTCTACCCAGGATTAACTAACACTGAGATCACTTTATTTTACTTTTGCATACTGTTGGTGGAAGAGGAGGAAGTAAGAAAACAACTTTGACACCTGTGATATTTTTAAAATAATTCACCAGTGGACTATGCAAGTCTGGTTGAGCTGAAAATTCCAAAGATCTTGTCCTATATATACATATCTCTTAGTCTATCTATCTTGTTTCTTCTCTTTTGACTCGAACTACTTACCCGCATAAGAAAAAAAAGGGGGGGGGGGGAGGAGATAACCCTGTGTACTCATCTGAATACTACCATTTCACAACGTGTGATTCTCTTGGAGCCTTTAGCTCTATATGATTGAATATTTGGAATGACAGATCTCTCATTGATCTTACGGTTGGAAAAGTAGCTATTAGACAGGGATAGTAAAATTTGAAACTATTCTTAATCATTGCGTACATAAAGCTACATTCACTGTAGAACTACCATCTTTGAAAATGGCTCCTAAGCGAGAAAAAGAGAAGGATAAACAGAAAAAAGTTAATGCAATTAACAGCTTTTACTCTCCTAAAACATCAACTGTTGTACCTGATAAACCAACTAATCCTACCTCTAACTCTTCAGCAGCTGAAAGTTTATTAGACACTTCCTTAAGTCCATCTATCTCGCAATCCATATTGAGCTCAGATTTGGAAAATTTGTACGAAAAGATTAAATCCGATTCGGATAGAAACCTTATGGAAACTAAAGCTGAACTCACACAACTCCATCAGACAATGGCAAGTCAATCAGTTCAAATTGTACAACTACAAGAGGGAACAAGGGATATCCAGTCAGTTAATACAATGCTCAAAAAAGAGGTGACAATCTTAAAACAAAGAGTCAACGAATTGGAAGACCGCTCACGGAGGAGGAATCTAAAATTCCGAGGAATCACGGAATCAATCAAAACCCCAGATTTGGAGCTGTATCTTATTGACTATTTGAAAATATTTCTGAATTCGGACATAATTGGGAATCTTCCATTTGAAAGAATTCATAGCCTGGCTAGGCCAGCCTTTCTCCCACAAGATGTTCCAAGGGACGTCATCGTATGCTTCCATAACGCACGAGTTAAGGATTTACTGCTAAAAAAAGTTAGACTCAATCCAACTCAAGATCAGACCTACTCTGCTATCTCATTATACGCTGACATATCCCAAACCACTAGGATGAGAAGAAGAGAATTTAACCCCTTTACTACCATACTACGAGACAAGAACATTCAATACAAATGGGGATTTCCTACAAAACTAATAATCATGTATCAGGACAAGAGCTATCTATGTGAAAACCCGGAATCTGCTTAAGAATATCTGCTAAAATGGGAACTATTGGCCAGAGAGAAACAATGAGCTGCTGAAATAAATCTACCGTGACCCAGTGATTTGATCCGATGCACCCTCTAAGCTATGGAGAAGAGAGAGAGGAGGATTAAGGAGCAGAACCTTTTTTTTTTTTTTTTTGCTCACTTTGATTAATTAGGAATTACTTTAATAATAAGCTGATATTTTAATATATTTGAATCACATGATAATACGTCACATGACTTAATAAGATACGTTTTTGTTTATTGGAGATTTGTTTGATTCACAGATTACGCTGTATCACTATGAATAACATACACATACTAATTCTTAATGAAATGATAAAGAATAACAAAATATTTATGTCACTTTTTATAAGAGACTGTCTTATCTATAAATGAACTGCAGATGATAACATGCTACATATTAGACTAAGACAGCTCTAGATCTGTGTATAGTATGGTTTTATTCAGTTAAATCAAATATGATTCGATATATCTTAATTTCTAATATTTTATCTATTAATTTTTTTTTTATTTTATTTTTTTTCTTTATTTATTTATTTTTGGCTCACTTTGATCAATTAGAAATTACTTAAAGTACTCTAATAATAAGCTGGTATTTTAATATATTTGAATCACATGATAATACGTCACATGACTTAATAAGATACGTTTTTGTTTATTGGAGATTTGTTTGATTCATAGATAACGCTGTATCACTATGAATAACATACACATACTAATTCGTAATGAAATGATAAAGAATAACAAAATATTAATGTCACATTTATAAGTGGCTGTCTTATCTATAAATGAACTGCAGATGGTAACATGCTACATATTGGACTAAGACAGCTCTAGATCTGTGTATAGTATGGTTTTATTCAGTTAAATCAAATATGATTCGATATATCTTAATTTCTAATGTTTTATTTTTTTTTATAATTTCATTTTTATAAAAAAAATGTACCCTTTTTTTTGTTGTTGTTGTTTTTGAAACACTACAAATAATAAGGATTCACAGATAACGCTGCATCACTTTGAATAATAAACACATATTAATTCTCAATATATAATCATTTTCAATTCTTTAAAACACATATATATGAAACACTACAAATAATAAGGAAACACTAATTCACTTTTTAACTTAGAATGTGATCTTTTTTTTTTTCTTTCTTTTTGCTCCCTTTTTCCTCACTTCTTCTCATATCTGAAATTCTGTGGTCGCCACTGCCCTCGCCACACACTTGCGAGTATCCCGCGGTGGTTACGGGATTTAGATTGGTGAGATGTTTGTCCCACATATCAGTATTCTGATGGGTTCACACCCCTCCCCAATAAAGTTTGATAGTATGAGTGTTTCTTACGTTTTTTATGTTTTTTTTTGTGTTGTGTTTTTCCCTTTTTTTTTTTCTTTTTTGGTCTCACCCCGTTCTGTGCTTTTTTTTGGTCGTCTGCGCTGTACCGGACTCCCCCCTGCGTCCCCTCCCGGCATGCCCCTGATGTGCTGCTCTGCTGTTTATCTCCGTTACCATAAATATGGTAATTAATTTTGTGTCCATAAATTCCCAAGGCCTAAATTCACCATATAAACGCTCATACTTATATGATATTTTACTTAGAACTCATTCGGATGTCTGCTTTGTCCAGGAGACACACTGGAAACTTGATTCCATAAAACTCTGGAAATATTGTAAATTCCCTGTTGTTTTCGACTTGTCCTTGACTGATAGGAAAAAAAGAGGAGTAGCGATCAATATCTCCGCGGGACTTAAATTTGAATTATTACATTCTGAATCAGATCCGAATGGGAGATCCTGCACTGTGATATGTAGAATTAACGACACTCTATTCACTCTAGTTAATCTGTATGCTCCATCTGATGGAACAATCGGCTTTTTAAACAACATTATTGAAAGAGTAGACAAGATACAACAGGGAACTGTTATTTTTTGGCGGAGACTTAAACACAATATCGGATGTTTCCCTTGATAAGTCCCTCCCCAAAGGGGCCAGGCTGGATACTAGAGCAAAAAAAAATGCAGAATCATTCTCTCGATTTATGTCAAGTAACGATCTCTATGATACATGGCGCGTTTATAACCCTGGGTGCCGGGATTACACCTTTTTTTCAAACGCCCATCAATCTTACTCTAGGATAGATTTCTTTCTTATGAGATCTAATCACATTGATAGCTGCGTTAAGACCCAGATAGGTAATATCTCTTGGTCCGATCACGCCCCATTATTTTTAAGCATTAAGAATAATGCAGATTATAAGGTAAGATCAAAATGGCGCCTGAACGAAACAATTTTGGCCTCAGAGGAAAATAGACAGGAACTTCAAAAGCAGGTTTTGGACTTCTTGGATAGCAATGATAACGGTGAGGTTGTGGATCAGACACTCTGGTGTACACTTAAATGTTACATCAGAGGAATTCTTATCATGAATAAAGCCAGAGGGAAGTCACTCTTTGGCAATTATACATTGACCTATCCAAGCTTGAAAATCTTAACAAGGAAAAACACTCCTCCGCTGTTGCCGCTGCTATCGTAGAAGCCCAGAAAGCAATCAGACTGAAACTGGATGAGCAATATAAGAAAACAATAGCCAAACTGAAGATCTCATGGTACTCCACTATAGGTATACCTGGGAAATCTCTTACCAATAGGATTAAATTTAGGAAACATCAGAATCGTATAGCTAAAATCTGTCTTAATGGCAATACCCACTTATCTCCAACTCAGATAAGCGGAGCCTTTAGACAATATTACAACACCTTGAAAGGTCTCCATCTCAGGTTAAAGAATTTCTTCTTGGCCTGGGGCTTCCTAGGATTTCAGATGAGAAGCTGATGGAGCTTAATCAACCCATATCAGAGAACGAAATTAAGCACTCCATTCAATCCCTTAAAAAGGGAAAGTCCCCGGGCCCAGATGGACTATCATCCAAATTCTATTTAACCTATGATTTCACCGATACTATTGAGGGTTTTTAGGGAAGCATCTCTTAACCCTTTAAGGACCAGGGATTTTCCTGGGCCAAGGACCAGAGCGTTTTTCAATTTTTAATACGCGGTTTTTGAAACATAAATTTCCTCTCTCTCATTTAACGTACCCATACAAGTTATATGTTGTTTTTTAGAGGACAGTTAGAGCTTTCTTTTGATACCCTATACATAAAAATTATTTACATTTTAGTATTAAAAAATACATATAAAAGAGGAAATTTTTGAGGAAAAAAAAGTTTTTCCCCATTATTTTCCCAATAATAAGCTACATAACTAGTGCAACACTAACCCACTTATCCCCCCTAATTAACTAACTAATAAAAAAGAAAAATATTGGTTCCCAAACCCCCCATAACAAAAAAGACAGAAAAAAACTCATGCAACAGGCATGCAGGGGTTAAATTTGATTAAATAAATATATTAAAATTACCTTTATTTATTAAAAAAAACTTTATAAATTGTAAAAATAAAAAAATCTGTTTAAAAAAAACTAAATGAGGGCCATAAAGTGGAAGGAAACTGATCATAGTTAAAAACTGTGATCAGCAATGAAAGGGTTAATTTTTTTTTTTTTTTTTTTTACCTATGTGTATGTAATTTATTTATTTTTACTTACAGGTCACTCTCTGTGCTTCACTATAAGAATGTGAAGCACAGGGAGTGAATTAGAGGCAAAGTCAGTGTGTGAACACACTGACTTTGCCATCTAATTTGCATGTTATCGCAGTGATTGAGCAATCACCGCGATCACATGCCCGGAAACTGACCGATCGGGTCCAGGAGCTTTGCCTCGGGTGCGAGGCTTAGTCCTGGACCCGTTGCAGACTAGCTGGCGGTGCCCACGGAGCGCACCGCCGGCCAGACTGCATGACGAGTTAACTCGTCATAAGGTCGCTAATGGTGCGGCTCTTATGACGAGTTAGCTCGTCATAAGGTCGGGAAGGGGTTAAGGGTTCCTTCTCCCCATAATTACTCGAGGCATCTATTTCCCCATTCCTTAAGATCGGAAAGGACCCTTCTCTCGTCACTAATTATCGGCCAATATCCCTGATTAACTTGGATATCAAGCTCTTCTCTGGGATCTTGGCGGATAGATTAGGACAAATAATTCCAGACCTGATACACCCAGACCAGACTGGATTTATTCATAAACGTTCGGGTGAAGATAGTATTAGAAGGATGTTAAACTTGCTACACCAAGTTAAAAACCATGACGCTCCGTCTGTTTTCCTTGCTCTCGACACTGAGAAAGCATTCGACAGAGTTGATTGGATGTTTTTGGAGGAAACGATGACAGCCTTTGGAATTACTGGCTTTTTTAGAACTACTGCCATGGCTCTTTACAAGGATCTCAGGTCCGTTCCTCGATTCAACCCTTTTTAATATAAGGAATGGTACTAGGCAAGGTTGCCCACTGGTACCTTTGCTATATGCTCTAAGTATTGAGCCATTAGCTGCCCTAATTAGGAATACTATTTCTGTTAGAGGCATCTTACTTGGACATCGAGAACATAAGGTCGCTCTATACGCGGACGATGTTTTACTCTCTTTAACATCTCCAGAAACCTCAGTCCCACAGGTTCTATCATTAATTGCTCAATACAGCTCATTTTCAAATTATAAAGTGAACCTTAACAAGACCCAAGTATTGACGTTTTCCTTGTCTCCTTCGCATATACAAGAATTATCGAAAGTTGTAAATTTAAACTGGTCTAATAAGACACTTAATTATCTTGGTATACATATAACACATGAAATTAGGCAGACCCTCTATCTTAATTACGAGATCTTGATACAAACTCTTAGAGCCCTTCTATCAAGTTGGAAGGGGATAGAATTAGCATGGTTGGGACGTATCAACATTCTCAAGGCGTATATTGTCCCAAAAGTACTTTTCCTAATGAGGGCTATCCCAATAAGAGCTCCTCTTATCTACCTGAAACAATTAACCTCTTTATTTACTTCCTACGTATGGAACTCGAAGAGACAGAGAATAGCTAACAATACCCTGAGAAGAAGCACAAAAAATAGCGGTTTAGGTCTCCCAGACCTTGTTAGGCTGCAGGATATCTGCCAATTTACACACTTTTTAGCCTGGAAACACAAATCATCCCAAAACACCATTTGGTTTCAATTAGAGACATTGGACTGCAGGGGACTAAACCCTTATTTACTCTTTTGGAACACAACTGCTATGACTAATAAATTAAAGATAACTAACCCTATAGTTCTTGATATAATCAGGGGGATGATCAGATTTAAGAAGATATTCTCACATAAGCAAGGCCTGACCAGCCTGGCCCCTTTGGAGACATTATCAATGAAAATTGGTAATCTTAATGTAAAAAATTGGCTCTCTCATGGTCTGACAGAAATAGCGGACATACTCTTGGATAATAGATTGGCCCCTTTTGATTCGCTTCGGGAAGCTTCTAACCTTCCCCCCTCCGAATATTTTACCTATCTCCAAATAAGAAGTTTTTTTTGGAAACAACTCCCTGATAGAGGTTACCCCCCTCGATGAATTTTTACACCGGAGTAACAGAGAGAATAACATATCCAAACTTCAGCTTCTATATGAAAACACTTTCATACAAGATAAACCAACCTCTATAAGCTACTGGAAATTGGATATGGAGAAAACGTTTCCAATTGAGACCTGGGACAATGCATGTATAAATACTAGAGGTGCACTCCATGGTATTAATTTACAGGAGCTTTACTTTAAAATCTTGTATAGATGGCACTACGTTCCATCTCGTTTGTGTAAATTTCAGCCGGATGTATCAAATTTATGTTGGAGATGTGGTAGGGGGGAAGGTACTCAGCTTCATATTTGGTGGGCATGTGAACAACTCGAACAGATAAAAAGGGGAATCTCTGTACTACTGGACTATGTCCAGCAGCGAAGTATTGATTTATCTCCTCAAACATTTCTCTTTCATTTTAATCTTGGACGAAGCAGATCCCCAAAACAAATTGTTTGTATTAATATACTGATGGCGGTTAAACTGTTACTCTCTCGTCAATGGAAGAATCAAGAGCTTCCAACATGGCCAGAAATTGAGAAGCAAACTGAATTTCAATTGACGGCAGAAAAAACATTTTACACCTCAGTAGAACTGAGAAATAAATTTATAGAAATCTGGGACATATGGCAAAATATAAAAGTTTGGTCAAGTGGGATGTGGACCTCATAATCAGATTCCAACATTGCGGGGATCTCTGGGGGAAGCGTTGGGGGAGGTTCGGTCGGCGGAGAGTCTACGGGTTATTTTTTTTATTTATTTATCTATTTTGTTTTTTTCCGCTTTCTTTTCTTTTCGTCTCTCTCCCTTTCCTTTTCTTCTATTCACACTTAATGATACATACACAATAATTAAGGGTGAGATAAGAAGTTTTTGTCTTGTTATATATGTATTTATTTGTATGTTATAATATTTATTGAAAATTTGTAATAAAGATTGATATATAAAATCTGCAGAATTGAAATGCCTGAAATCCATCAATTTCTGATGATTTCAAGCATGTTCGTCCTTCAGGAGTAACCAAAATGTGTTTTAAAGCTGGTCTGAAATTGGCAGAAATTGATGGTTTTGTGCTGCAATCGTCCAAATTGTGTAGTTGAACTGCAGACTTCTCTGCTTGGCTTTATGCCCCAATATGGTACCGACTTCGGGACAAATTGGTGCATATTGAGTCTTCAGTATGTAAGTTCCTCTAACCCAACCAGAGAACAAGTACCAGTGAATACGTACAACACAAAAATACATAATTAAGTATAAATTGAAGTTATATAAAACAAATTGTATCATTGCATAATAAATGGAAACATATTGAGAAAAAAAAAAAAAAAAATATATATATATATATATATATATATATATATGAAAGCTATCCAAAAAAAGGAAGTAGAAACGAAAAAAAGTCCAAAAAAGCTGGAAATATATATGAATATATTGGGAGCAGTAGATAAAGGGCTAAAGCAATGTATGCAAACATAAAAAATAAAAACAAGCAGATCAGTGCTATGAAAAACAGGTAGAGAAAAAAATAAATAAATAGGAGTAGAAAAATATATATACGTACAGGGAAAACAAAACAAAAAGACACAGGGAGATATGTGTCAAAAAATGGAAACAGAAATAAACATGTGGTGGTATAAAGATCAGTGGTGTATCTTGATTTTGTGCTGCCCTAGGCAGACAAAATCCGGGCACCCCCCTACCCAAGCTGCACACCCACGTTACACACCTAAGACATGCCCCATCATTCAGACTCACATCAAGCTCACACTCCCATCACACTCAGTCACACACTCCTACTCCCATCACACTCAGTCACACACTCCTACGTCCATCACGCACACTCTGACTCCCATCACACTCAGTCACACACACTGTCTCCCATCACACACACTCTGACTCCCATCACACTCAGTCACACACACTGTCTCCTATCACACACACTCTGACTCCCATCACACTCAGTCACACACACTGTCTCCTATCACACACACTCTGACTCCCATCACACTCAGTCACACACAGTCTCCCATCACACACACTCTGACTCCCATCACACTCAGTCACACACACACTGTCTCCCATCTCACACACTCTGACTCCCATCACACTCAGTCACACACACACTGTCTCCCATCACACACTCTGACTCCCATCACAATCAGTCACACACACTGTCTCCCATCACACACACTCTGACTCCCATCACACTCAGTCTCTCACACACTGTCTCCCATCACACACACTCTGACTCTCATCACACTCAGTCACACACACTCTGACTCCCATCACACACACTCTGACTCCCATCACACTCAGTCACACACACTCTGACTCCCATCACACACACTCTGACTCCCATCACACTCAGTCACACACACTGTCTCCCGTCACACACACTCTGACTCCCATCACACTCAGTCACACACTGTCTCCCATCTCACACACACACACACACACTCCCATCAGCACTTACCTTTCCCTGGTGGCAGGCAGCATGGTCCCTCCATGCTGCCTGTTCGGCTTCCCGGCGATTGTGCCGACAGGTCACGTGACCGGGCGCGCGTATGACGTCAGCGCGCCTGTCACGTGACTGTCGGCACTTCCGTGTTGGCACACTGCACGGGGAGCCGAACAGGCAGCACGGAGGTTTCTCTGTGCTGCCTGTTCGGCTCCCCGTGCAGCCTGGCAGGCAGAGCGTTGGTGAGGGGGGATCTTCCGATCCCCTCTCACCTCCGTCTCTGCCTGCAGGCGCGGTGGGGTTTTTTTTTTTTTAAATGGCCGGATTTTTTTTTTTTACATTTTTTTTTTTTTACATTTTTTTTTTTTCCCAGTGCTGGGGGGCGCTGCCGCCCCCCAAAATTTGCCGCCATAGGCATCCGCCTAGGATGCCTCGCGGTAAATACAGCACTGATAAAGATACAGGCAAAATGTAATGCAGTGGAGAGATAAGAAAGTCCTAACCACAAAAAAAAAAAGAAAAAAACAGTATAAAAAAATGCATAGAAGAAAAACAAAAAAACAACAAAAATGCCGGAGAAACCTGCATCAACAGGTTTCTTATCTCTCCAATACATTACATTTTGCCTGTCTTTTCTTTCTTTTTTTTTTTTTTTTCTCTCTCCTCTCTCCAAGCTCTCTTCCTCTCTCCCACCTGATCCTTTTTTAGATGGCCGAATGGAAATAATAAAACATAAGCACTCGCTCCTCCCCCCAGATTGGCTCTAATATTAGAGAGCCAAACAAGTGTTTATTCTCAGCTGGGGGTAGAACACGAACATTGGGTTGGGTCAATGGCAGGCCTCCATGGGGTTGGGGTTGGGCCATATTTTAAGCCCTGTGTGGCTTTTCATGTTGATGTTTTCCGTTGTATTAAATATGTGTTAGTCTCTGTGTGTGTCTTGTCTGAGGTGCCGGGGGTCTCCCTTAAATCAAATCATGTTCCGAGAGACTATGGTTAGGTTCGTGACACTCAACTCCCAGGTACTGAATAATCCATATAAGAGAGCAATGGTCTTTGATTATATTAAAAAAGAGAGAATAAAAATTGTCCTACTTCAAGAAACCCACTGGCTCAAAAAAAGATAACAACCAATTTATTTCAGACTGGTTTAATATTAAAATATTCTCATCCTTAGAGGAAAAAAATAAATGTGGGGTTGCCCTTCTATGCACAAACGATATAGATGTTCAAGTAATGTACCAGGAGGTGGATAAAGAGGGTAGATACATACTGATAGTGTGTAAGATACAAAACGAGACATTTACAATAGCCAATATATACACACCAAACTCGGCGACCATCCAATTTCTACGTAAGGTGTTTACTAAAATAGACCACATAAAAAAGAGTAGAATCCTCATTGGAGGGGACTTCAACTGTATAATAGATGTTATGTTAGACAGGAAATCATTAGGAGGAACGCCACAAGATAGAAAAAGCAAAAAGAGGTTAAGCCAGTTTAGAACAATACTGCAGAGCTTAGGTTTGTTGGACCTATGGAGGATATATCTTCCGCAAGAAAAAGACTATACATGTTTTTCAAAGGTCCATTATACTTACTAAAGACTGGATTTAATTGTGGGAAATACCGAGGTTGCAAATAAAGTTAAAAAGATTTGGATACAAGAAGTCCCTTGGAGAGACCACAACCAAGTAATTTTAGACATTACTACCTTCGCAACGTACAGAATAAGAAATAGCTGGCGACTAAATGATTTACTGTTAAAAAATCCAAAAGATATAGATGAAGTAAAGGCAGTTACGGAAAACTTCTTCAAGGAAAATAAGGATAAAGGTATAGCAGACGCTATGGCGTCTGGTGCGCATATAAGTGTATAAAGCGTTAAGCATACTAAGAGGTCATCTAATAAAGAAGAGATCAATTAGGAACAAAAATAGAGATGCTTCATTGACAGACTTGTATATGCTTCTCTACGAAGCCTCAAAGACTAATGAGATCAATCCCTCGCCCCATCTAAGTAAACAAATAACAGAGCTGGGTGACAGAATTAATGATATTCTCCTGTCACGAACAATTAAAAAAATGGAATACATTAAAATAAAATGGTACTATCAGGACAACCGGGCAAACAGAATGCTTACAAATAAAGTCACTGGAAAGAAGGGCAACAGGATGGTACAAAAAATTATAAATGAAGAGGGAACACATCTAACGCCAGAAGGGATTGGGAAGGCCTTCAATTCTTTTTACCAGAAATTATACAATCTCCCTACAAGTACAGAGACCCCGGAGGCATCTTTTAAAAACAAGAAAATGAAACAACTAACTAGAGAACAACTAAACTTCCTCAATGAACCCTTCTCAGAAAAGGAAACAAGAGATACAATAGACATGTTAAAAAAAAAAAAAAAAAAAAAAAGTACGGGGCCAGATGGATACCCTAAATTCTTTTACATCATGTTTAAAGAGGACTTGGCAGGGCATCTTACAAAACTATTTAATAGCATCGTCTCAGAAAGAAATATTCCTGAAGAGCTTTTATATGCAAACATCGTACCGATACTGAAGCCGGAGAAGCCCCCGGAGCTAGTTAAAAGTAATCTTCCAATTTCATTATTAAACTCCGACATTAAGATTTATGCGAGTATTCTGGCAACTAGAATGCAGAATATTCTGTCGGATCTAATCCATGGGGATCAAGTGGGCTTCATAAAAGACAGATCTTCAGGATTTAGTATGAGAAAATAGTTGACATCCTGGACTACGTCCAGAAATCGGATGACCCATGCCTGGCCCTGTTGTTGGACGCAGAGAAGGCCTTTGACAGGGTCAGGTGGGACTTTCTACAGGCAGCTCTGAGGGCTTCTGGCTTCACTGGACGAGTATTAGACGCCATTATGGTGTTATACTCTAATCCAAAGGCTAGAACCACAGGAAGAGGTATGACATCAGAGTGGTTTAAGATAGGCAACAGAACAAGGCAGGGATGTCCTCTTTCTCCCCTGCTGTACCTGGTTTATCGAACCACTGGCCAATGAAAATAGAGAAAATAATAAGATCAAGGGAATAATTATCAATCGAGTAGAATATAAACTATCGCTATATGGGGACGATGTCTTCGTCACACTGGGAGACACTAAGGAAGCATTGGAAGAGCGTATTAAAACTATAGAGACCTTTGGGCGTTTTTCAAATCTTAAGCTAAATATAGATAAGACCTTGCTACTTGCAAAAAACATCTGTAGGGAAGAAAGAGAAAGACTAATTGGGAAATATAATTTTATCTGAGCTAAAAAATATCTCTCATACCTAGGTATAAAGATCTCTGGAAACCCAGGTAAGATCATGGAAATAAATATCCTTCCCCTGATAAAACAGACAAACAGGCAACTACTGGATCTAAGAAAATCTGAAATTTCATGGTTAGGCAAACTGAATGTAATAAGTGTCACGATCTGGTACGAGGCTGGAACCGCTTTGCAAGGTAGGTATAGGTTTTGGCAATGGACCCCGGCAATAGAACTGCCTGAATGAATTCCACCCTATGGTTGAGCCACAGGTGTCGTTCCCCCAGGACTTTTGCACTCTTAACTATCACCAGAATACCAAAGCTAAACCTAATAGGATGGCAGCTGGATACAGAGTAGAACCGAGGCAAAGGTATCAAGGGTGCAGACGGAAGAATAGTCAGACAGGCGTAAAAATCAGGACAGGCGGCAGACAAACAAAGTCAATTGAGGCAAACAGGTCGGGACAGGCGGCAGAACAGGCAAGCAGGAGTAGGCAACAGGAATCATCAAATCACGAAATAACACAAACGCTAGTAAAGGCACCAGGCACTATTACAGGCAAGGACTAGTTCACAAATGAGGGTTTAAATAGTGTAGGAGAGATTGGATGGCCAATGAAGGCTTTGGGGAGGAGAAACAGATGTTTTATTACTGTCCCTTTAAGGGACAGTAAGGGCAGGAAGCCAAATGTAGAACTGCACATGTGCAGAGCAGGAACCTAGGGATAGTCATGAGAGGCCTGCAAATGGAGCTTGTGTGTCTGGCTGGGAATCCCTGCAGAAGACCCAGAGGGCAGTGAGACAGAGCTCCGGGGAGTTCTGAGCAGGTAAGGAGGGAGTGATTGGCAGTGTGACGGTGCTGTCGTGTCAATAAGGGCTTATCTCCTCCCTAAAATAAGCTACATATTCCATATGTTGCCATTTAATACCCCAAAACCCTGGTTATCATTAATACAATCAACTTTTGATACATTTTTATGGTTAAAGAAAATATTAAACTTAAAAACCAAAAAAGGAGGGCTGGGTATGCCTAACATACTAGAAACATCCGAGATATGTATGCTGGCACACCCATGTTTATGCCTAAAAGAGAGCTGTGCAAAAGAGCCCTGGGCCAACATTGAAGCACATATGATAGAATCTAAAGATCTGTTAACCTTCTTTTGGAATGGCCAAAAGAAAGAGAGGATAGATACATGTTTGGTCCTGAAGAACCTCCTCCCTGTATGGAATAAGTGGAAAAAATATCTTGGGATTGAAGATAGACTCTTGGAACATCTCCCCTTAACAACAATAGAGACTAACATAGAGGATCTTAACTTGAAAGAGTGGATAAATAAGGGAATAAATAGAATAAGCCAGTTACTACAAGACAACAGATCTAAATAGTTTGAAGATATAAGGCTGGAATTCAACATACCTTCCAGGGAGATATTTACATATTTGAGAATAAGAGCTTCTTAAGAAAAAAAATAGCTGAGCAGACAGAAGGCCTAAAAAAGTTTGTTAAAATAATAAATAATACAAACAATAAAAACCTAAGAAGAAAACGAGAGGAGCGCAAAGCAATTTATATATGAGTGAAACCAGTGAAAAGTGTATGTTTGTGATGAAAAATAAAGATAAATAAATATAAGTGGTAAGTGATAAAAGAACTATATATTTTATTGTGATGAAAAAATAAAAATACTTATAACTTGAAAAACTTTGGGTAATTGATTGAAGATCTCTCACAGTAGCAATTGCTCAATACATACAAGAAAAACAAAGGGAAGAAAAAATAGTGCTCTCTGTATGTGGACAACAATCAAAACGGTGAGGATAGTGGGTGTTGTACTCACAGATTAAAGAGCAGAAACACTGCTCTATATTTAAGCATGAGGGGAAATTTCCAGGGGTGATGGAGGGCTTCAACTTTTCATAATATGCACGTAAAATCGATATACTTGCTTGAGCAATTTCTCATTAAGTTGACATACACATGAAAAAGATAGAGATAATCTCGTAGTGAAGCACAGTAAAAAATATAATTTTAATTAAAATAGGGGAACAAATAGGCTTACTTAAAAAAGTTGTGAGTTTGAATCTCTTCAACTCACAAACAGCGTGTAAAAATACAGAGTTATTCGATGTATATCACCTGGACCAAAGGATTGAGAACGTAGGTATATTCAGACAGCAAACGAAATGGCTGTACGATCCACTGGCCAGAGTGGGTGAGACTGTAGCAAAAACAATGTCCATAATAATAGTCCGTCTATTTCGGCAAAGCAGCAAGCTCGAACAGGAATGCGGAAGTATGCGGGGAGGAGGGGCGTGTCACAGACGCGTTTCGCCTGCCGTGGCTTCCTCAAGTGTACACTCGCCTCCTCCCGATGCTTCTCTTAAATCCACCTTCAAACGGACACACCTCCTCTCTGCAGTTCCATGATTGGCTGGTTCTGATATGTATGTGATCAAAGCAGTTGCTCCACATTGTCGCATTTGTAGAAACCGGCAGAAAGTCTTTAAACTCTAAAAGAATATATTCACCCAAAAATGTTACATTCTGATGTAGTGACCGGATAGGTTTATGTAAATAATATATAAATGACAAAGCTTATCAAAAAACAAGTACATAAAATAAATGATACCTGAAGACTAATGCAGGCACTTGCAACTAATATTGGTTAGATATATAAAGTGCCAGATTATAAAATAATTTATATATAAAAAACAACACATAAGAATGCAACATTAAAAATAAACAATGAAAATAATACTAACACTAATAATGACAGATAGCTTTATAAAAGATAACAATAAATGCAGTATTTTTACAACCACCTGTTAATACCCTCTATACATATATAAATTTAAAAATATATATAAAAAATGTATCATACAATGACAATAACAATCACAATGACGGATAGCTTTATAACAAATAACAATTAATACAATATTCTCTATGCATGTATAGATATAAAATTATATAAAAATGTGTCATTCAGACACAGTATTGCACATATAGTTCAAACCTGAGGAAGAAAAAGGATTTCCTCAATGTATATACAGTACAAGGGAAAAAGGGTTATAATAAAAATGGTAAACAATGATGGAAGATAATATAAAAATGATGGATAATAATTAATAAAATTAATTTAATACCAAATCCCTATAAGACATTAAATACATCAAATTCTATGTTGAGTCCCATAGGTGTTAGGGTCTTTAAGGTATATACCCACTTCATCTCCATTTTTCCAATAGTTTTAATGAAATCCTCTCCTCTCCAATGTCGTTTCAGTTGGATTATTCCCATAAAGTGTAGTTTGCCTGGATCTGCGTTATGATGTGTGTTAAAGTGGGCAGATACACTATGATCCATATACTTATTACGAATGTTATTCATATGCTCACCGATCCTCTTATGAAGAGGGCGGGTGGTTCTCCCTACACACTGCAAACCACAAGGGCAAGTCAGGACATAAATAACATTGCTTGATTTACAGGTAATTAATGATTTTATTTCATATTGCCTCGAGTCATGACGAGAACAAAAATGTGTTATTTTGTTTCCTGTCATGACTTTGCTGTGCCATTTGTAGAAATAAGAGGTAATCTTCTACAGAGCAGTGAGCTGCATTTATTAAATTAGTTGTTATAAAATTACAGTAGCGCCATACACTGCTGTTTTTCGTTTTTTGCACTTTATTACCTCACTGGTGTTGGCTGCACATAATAATAAGTTATATTGTTTTTAAACCTCATTATGTCTATTTTTGATTACCGAAAAATTCTGGATAATAACTTTGAAAGATTTTTTGATGAAACAGAGATAAATGGAAAAAGTTCTAACTGTACAGATAATCTAGATGAGGTTTTTAGAAATCTTGACAAGTTACTGGTTAAAGAAGCGAAAATTAAATGGGAGGTTGTCACTCTAGAGACGTATCTGAAGGAGAATATTACCCCAAGGGGATTAAGAATATTAAAGGCTCCTACTTTTGGACAAGATGATCCAGAGTTTATTAAATTCTGGAACATCATACTAGAGAACTGTACAAAAGAATTTTGATTGACCTTAATATGCTCGATGAGGAAATACAAAGATTTCAAGAAAATGTACAACCTTTCTCTGATACTGGCGACTTTAAAAGCCTTTCCGAAAAAAGTAAAAAAGATCTGGAAAGCATAAGGAAAGAGGTTAGAAGTATAAAGTGTAACAAATATGTTAGAGATAAAACCGATTACAAAAATGACAAAATCAGAAACTTTTCTAGATTTGACAAAAAAGAGGACATAATCCATCAGTCCAAAAAACGTTCAATTCTAGATACTCTAGACCCCAATACTCTCATGCAGTTACAAATAATACAGCTTACTCTTACCATTATGAAACACAAAATAGGCATCAAAACACTGCTTATCGTCAATTTAATAGAAAGTATGATAACACACCAAACTTTGAGAGAAAAAAATGACACACCAAACTTTGAGAGATATAGAACTATAAGACCTAGGGAAAACAATGATAGACATAAAACCTCACAAATCAATACGAATTATAATAACCCCAACCACATACCCCTCAGAAACCGTTTTCTTGCTCTGGCAAGGAGGAGAACGATTTTTTAGGGGATCTCCCCACAAATATCACATGGGGACGAGACTCCCCTCTGAAAAGGAACAAGAGGGAACAGAGCAGGACGGAGATTACGCAAGAACAAAAAGAGGGAGGACATTACCCCTATAGGGATTTTTAATCTCAGTAAAAAGACTTTAACATCCGATGAAACTTCCCTGCTAAATAAGGGCCTGAAATTTGCCCCAAATAGAAATTTGAATAAATTCAATACATATGTAGATATTCAAAGGTTTTCTAGAAATCTCTGTCTCAAGAAATATTTTGCCGGTATTCCTATAAAATCAAATTCGGTCCATCTCCAATCACAATATACACATCCGAATTTAAAAAATAAATCCACATTTTTTCCTAGTTACCTCAAGACAGGTTTGATAGAGCTATTTGAAAAATTGGTCTTGGAAAACCTAGAGAAATTTAGGCCTATGTCTCGTTACAGAACCTCTAATTTAACCACACAAGAGAAATTAGCATTAAAAACTTTAAGAGAGAACGAGACCATAGTCATAAAACCTGCTGACAAAGGGGGGGGGGGGGGGGGGAATCGTAATCCTAGACAGGGAACAATGTATTAGTGAATGCAATAGACAACTTAATGATAACACTGTTTATAAAAAAAACTTAAAGGAAATCCAACCAATGCAATGAAAAAAAGTTTAATTCAATTATTGGATCATGGCTATACATTAGACATTCTCACGAAAAAAGAGTATCAATTTCTAAATATTATTCACCCCAAAATGCCAACATTTTACATACTTCCGAAAATACACATAGATGTAAACAACCCACCAGGGAGACCCATCATATCGGGAATAAATACCATATCATCAAACCTGTCGCAATATGTTGATAAACAGCTGCAACCGTTGGTTATCAAAACCAGAGCCTATCTTAAGGACAGCCTCAGTATATTAAATATTCTGAAAAATATCACATGGCGGGATGAATACTTTTTAGTTACCTGTGATGTGACATCACTCTATACTAGCACTGAACATGATAGGGGTTGCAAGGCTATAGAATATTTTTTGGAAAAAGAAACAACCTTCCCTGAGTTACAAAAAACATTTATAATAAATAATATCAAATGGATTTTGACAAATAACTTTTTTTGGTTTCAGGACATTTTTTATTTACAGTTACAAGGTACAGCCATGGGCACCAGGATTGCCCCCAGTTATGCAAACCTGTTATGCGAACCTGGCCTTTTGGGAGGATCTCTTCATCTACGGGTCGCATGACTGGGCTGCAAACCTGGTGTCCTACAAACGGCACATAGACGATTTGTTTTATATTTGGAGGGGTGACGAAAAATCATTGAGAACCTTTCTTGATCATTTAAATACAAATGACTGGAATATTAAATTAACCTGGGACTACAGTAAACAGAAAGTCACTTTCTTGGACCTAGACATTTATATAGAAGATAATTTAATAAAAACCAAAACACACTTTAAGAATGTTGATGTTAATAGTTATATTAGATTTGATAGTGGTAATTTTTCCCCCTTGGCTCTCAAACATCCTGAAAAATCAATTTAATAGATTAAAACAAAATTGTACGGAAACAGAAATTTTTTCACAACAAGCAATACAATTAACTGAAGATTTTAAAGAGAGACTGTATCCTGATAACCTCATTAATAAAGCACTAATGGAAGTCAAGGAACATAATGCAAACCCCATAGAGAAAATAGACATAAAAGAAAAATTGAAAGAATAACATTATTAACAGATTTCAGTCAGGACTACAGATATTTACAAAAAATCCTTCACAAACATTGGAAATTACTTTTGAAAGACCCGATACTAAAAGACATTCTAACTTAAAAACCAACTATCACATATAGAGGCGCACCTAACATCAGATCCACCTTAAGTGGAAGTTACCTAAATAAGAAAAATAACAACAAAAAGTAAATAAATCCATTTGAAGTTGCGAATGCGTTCTACAGGTGTAAGACCTGCAAGGCATGTACGTCCAGCAAAGTCATGACAGGAAAAAAAATAACAACACATTTTTGTTCTCGTCATGACGAGGCAATATGAAATAAAATCATTAATTACCTGTAAATCAAGCAATGTTATTTATGTCCTGACTTGCCCTTGTGGTTTGCAGTATGTAAGGAGAACCACCCGCCCTCTTCATAAGAGGATCGGTGAGCATATGAATAACATTCGTAATAAGTATATGGATCATAGTGTATCTACACACATCATAACGCAGATCCAGGCAAACTACCCTTTATGGGAATAATCCAACTGAAACGACATTGGAGAGGAGAGGATTTCATTAAAACTATTGGAAAAATGGAGATGAAGTGTATATACCTTAAAGACCCTAACACCTATGGGACTCAACATAGAATTTGATTTATTTAATTTCTTATAGGGATTTGGTATGAAATTGATTTTAATAATTATTATCCATCATTTTTATATTATCTTCCATCATTGTTTACCATTTTTATTATAACCCTTTTCCCCTTGTACTGTATATATATTAATGAAATCCTTTTTCTTCCTCAGGTTTGAATTATATGTGCAATACTGTGTCTGAATGACACATTTTTATATATTTTTATATCTATACATGCATAGAGAATATTGTATTAATTGTTATTTGTTATAAAGCTATCCGTCATTGTGATTGTTATTGTCATTGTATGATAAAATTTTTATATATATTTTTAAATTTATATACCGTAAATACTCGAGTATAAGCCGACCCGAATATAAGCCGAGGCACCTAATTTTACAACAAAGAACTGGGAAAAAATATTGAATCGAGTATAAGCCTGGTAAATATTGCCCCCAATCTGCCATTTAATATTCCAGGATATTGCCCCCAATATGTCATTTAATATGACAGGATTTTGCCCCCAATATGTCATTTAATATGCCAGGATTTTGCCCCCAATATGCCATTTTAATATGCCAGGATTTTGCCCCCAATACGCCATTTAATATGCCAGGATATTGCCCCCAATATGCAATTTAATATGCCAGGATTTTGCCCCCAATATGCCATTTAATATGCCAGGATTTTGCCCCCAATATGCCATTTTAATATGCCAGATTTTGCCCCCAATATGCCATGTAATATGCCAGGATATTGCCCCCAATATGCCATTAAATATGCCAGGATATTGCCCCCAATATGCCAGGATATTGCCCCCAATATGCCATGTAATATGATATTGCCACCAATATGCCATGTAATATGCCAGGATATTGCCCCTTAGTATGCTCGTTATTCCACCCTCCTCCCCCCCCCTTCCCCAGACCCCAGTACTTACCTCGTTCCTGCTCCGTCTCCCGGTGCTCTGAAGGTGCGTGGCTGTAAGGGAAGCGTTGTGAGCTCCCCTCCAGCAGCGCGGAAAAATAAAGTTTGTTTAAAAAAAACACACTTTGTTGACCGCGCGGCTGGAGGGGAGCTCACAACGCTTCCCTCACAGCCACGCACCTTCAGAGCACCGGGGGACAGAGCAGGAACGAGGTAAGTTTTAGATTTTTTTTTCCCCCAGACAAAAAATGTGCTGAAAAACTCGGCTTATACTCGAGTATATACGGTATGTATAGAGGGTATTAACAGGTGGTTGTAAAAATACTGCATTTATTGTTATCTTTTATAAAGCTATCTGTCATTATTAGTGTTAGTATTATTTTCATTGTTTATTTTTAATGTTGCATTCTTATGTGTTGTTTTTTATATATAAATGATTTTATAATCTGGCACTTTATATATCTAACCAATATTAGTTGCAAGTGCCTGCATTAGTCTTCAGGTATAATTTATTTTATGTACTTGTTTTTTGATAAGCTTTGTCATTTATATATTATTTACATAAACCTATCCGGTCACTACATCAGAATGTAACATTTTTGGGTGAAAACCAAGCGATATATTCTTTTAGAGTTTAAAGACTTTCTGCCGGTTTCTACAAATGCGACAATGTGGAGCAACTGCTTTGATCACATACAAATGAGAACCAGCCAATCATGGAACTGCAGAGAGGAGGTGTGTCTGTTTGAAGGTGGATTTAAGAGAAGCATCGGGAGGAGGCGAGTGTACACTTGAGGAAGCCCCACCCGGCGAAACACGTCTGTGACACGCCCCTCCTCTCCGCATACTTCCGCATTCCTGTTCGAGCTTGCTGCTTTGCCGAAATAGACGGACTATTATTACGGACATTGTTTTTGCTACAGTCTCACCCACTCTGGCCGGTGGATCGTACAGCCATTTCGTTTGCTGTCTGAATATACCTGTCAGGAACTGACCGTGCCTGGACTTGAACACTGACTTCCATGTTCCTAGCTCTCTTCTTTACCGGTTCGCTAGCCTGTCTTTTACATTTTAGCCTATGTTCTAGTTACAATGAATATACCAAGCCTTGTTATTATCATCAACTCTCCTCACCTGTGTCAAGTCATGTGCTCACTCTCAGCCTATAAAAGCCTCTTCCTGTGAATCTACCTTTGCCAGATTATTGTGGTTCCTGCCTGCAGTATATCAAGCTTTCTATTGATTGTTATTTACCTGTTACCGATTTTGGACTGTCTCACTACTCTGCCTTCTCCTACCCACTGACCTTGGCTTGCCTGACTACGTTTATACTCTTTGTTCCAGCCTCACAGCTCTGCTAAAAGACCAGATTGTCACTCAAAGCTCAGAGGCTCAACCACCTGGGTAACGAGTGGCTACTTCTGGCAGAAGACCTTGCTGATCTGGCTACTTCTGGCAGAAGACCTTGCTGATCTGGCTGCTGGACTCCAAACCTGCTAACATCAGTATCATTACAATACCTATGTTCTCAATACATTGGTCCAGGTGATAGACATCGGATAACTCTGTATTTTTACACGTTGTTTGTGAGTTGAAGAGATTCAAACTCACAACTTTTTTAAGTAAGCCTCTTTGTTCCCCTATTTTAATTAAAATTATATTTTTTACTGTGCTTCACTACGAGATTATCTCTATCTTTTTCATGTGTATGTCAACTTAATGAGAACTTGCTCAAGCAAGTATGTCGATTTCACGTGCATATTATGAAAAGTTGAAGCCCTCCATCACCCCTGGAAATTTCCCCTCATGCTTAAATATAGAGCAGTGTTTCTGCTCTTTAATCTGTGAGTACAACACCCACTATCCTCACCGTTTTGATTGTTGTCCACATACAGAGAGCACTATTTTTTCTTCCCTTTGTTTTTCTTGTATGTATTGAGCAATTGCTACTGTGAGAGATATTCAATCAATTACCCAAAGTTTTTCAAGTTATAAGTATTTTTATTTTTTCATCACAATAAATATATAGTTCTTTTATCACTTACCACTTATATTTATTTATCTTTATTTTTCATCACAAACATACACTCTTCACTGGTTTCACTCATATATAAGTTGCTTTGCGCTCCTCTTGTTTTTTTATTCTGTTCTGTGCCATTTGTAGAAATAAGAGGTAGTCTTCTACAGAGCAGTGAGCTGCATTTATTAAATTAGTTGTTATAAAATTACAGTAGCGCCATACACTGCTGTTTTTCGTTTTTTTCTTTTGTTTTAAATTTGTTTTATTGGTTTTGTCAATAATAAAAAATAATATAACATAATACAGAGTTATACTGATGTTTTGATGAGTCACATTGGAACAAATCCAGTAGGGCATGTATATTTTAGCTTTTAAACAGTGCGATACTTCGATAGTTTCTGTTTATAGTATTTTCCACTCTGCTCCCAACAAACACATTGATGAGGGTGTAACATACAGTATCCCACGACACAGTAAGTGGGCTTATGAGTTATCACATTATCAACATAACCATATCTTCATTATGGGTGTGGGTATGGTGTCTAGTCTAGGTTTAAACTATCTTGTATAGGCCATGAACTCTGGAAAACTGACCTTCGTGACACGAAACCGATATCAAAATCAAAATATCTTTCAATTACAAATCGGAGTCCATTTATACATCTGCATATCAAATGAATAAATTATAAAATAAACAAAACATGGGTATGTAAACTACAATAAACGTGAAATATAAAACATGATTAAAGCACTGACTTATATTGTATAGAAATATACAGGATTGCCTCATGGGCCTGAAGTAGGCTGTATTCTCTGGGCCGAGGGGAGAGCAGTTTCATATATCAGGGCAGCTTAGGGTTGTAGGGGGAGAATACCTATAGCTTGCTGGCATTTTGGATTTTCCAAAAATAGGGACCAATGCAGCCACCGGAGTGATGCTTGGAGCGCCTCACCTTTAGAAGCTCCGATGAGTTCCTCCGATCGCCGGATGTCCTCCACTGAGGTAGCCCATTCCGCAAATGTGGGGGTCCTAGATTGTTTCCATAGCCTGGGTATAAGTGTTTTTGCTGCAGTGAGCAGCGCGGGTGTAAGGGATTTCTTGTATTTACCTACAGGTTGCGTGGTGTGGTGTAGGAGTGCGGGTAAGGGTGCGTTTGGGAAACTAGGGTCGGCTACCTCCCTAATAGTAGAAATAACTGAATCCCACAGAGGGGTAATCAAGGGGCAGCTCCACCATATATGCAGGAAAGTGCCTGTGTGTGTCCGACACCTCCAACATATATCGTTATGAGCAGGAAAAATTTGTTTAAGGACTGTGGGGACTCTATACCATCTGATCAATAGTTTATAAGCATTTTCCTGGGCTAATACTGATATCGAGCTTTTGTGGGTAAGGAGCGCAATTTTTCGCCATTGTTGGTCTGTAAGGGTTATTGCGCATTCAGCTTCCCATTGCCTAATAAAATAGGGTTTTGTCACTGAGGTAAGATTCGTGAGGATGGCATAAATAGATATTAGTTTTTTAGGTGGGTCTGTGCTAGTGCACAATGCTTCGAACGGTGTAAGAGATCTTGGGTATTGTTTTCGTGTCATTAAAGAAGTTATATAATGACTGAGTTGAGTGTACGTTTAGTTTTGTGCTGTAGTGATCTGCGGGGTAGTGATGAGGAGTCTAGAAGGTTTAATATGGTCATCAGTCATAACATGGCCCAGTCTAGGGTATTTAACATCTGGAGGTAAGATAGTTCGTAAAGCGCTAGCATGGAAACCGGGGGGGAATTCCTGATTAAATATTAACGAAGTGAGGGGGGATGGATTATTTATAAGCCCTTCATTATTGCGGAGTTTTCCCCACAGTAGGTGTGACTGTGGGATGTGTGGTATCAAGGTTAACCCTTTGTTTGTGCGGAACCCAGGCCACCATGGGAATAGGTACGTCTAGATTGCGTTGCTCAATCGAGACCCATTGTTTCTTAGATGGTCCTGACCATTCTGTGATTCTGGCCAGGTGAGTTGCCTTCCAATATAATTCGAGGTCTGGTACTCCCAGCCCTCCTGAATGTTTGGGGTTGACCAAGTAACCATATCCAAGTCTTGGAGTTTTATTGTTCCATATAAATTTAGTGATTGCGGATTTGAAATCCTTGAAAAATGACTTGGGTATAGCCACTGGGAGTGTTTGTAGGAGATAGAGTGCTCTGGGCAGAACATTCATCTTGACTGAGCTAGCTCTACCAAACCAGGATAGTGTTTTCTTTGACCATTTAGTTAAGTCTGCTCTAATGCGTTTCAGAAAAGGCTCAAAATTTATCGAATATAGTGTGTCCAGGTTACGGGGGATCATCACTCCCAAATATTTGATACTTTTGTCAGCCCACTGGAATGGGAGGGTGTTACGTAGTTCCGTGGCTTCGGATGATGGAAGAGAAATATTTAATATTTCAGACTTTGTTAAGTTAGCTTTAAAATTGGAGATGTGTCCATACTTGGTCATCTCAGCTAATATGTTGGGGAATGAAATTTTAGGGTTGGAGACAATTAGCAGGAGGTCATCGGCAAAAGCCGCAACCTTGTAGTGCCTCGGTCCGATTTCAATCCCACTGATCTGAGGGTTTGACCGGAGTGAATTAAGAAAAGGTTCCATCACCAGGACAAACAAAAGGGGGGACAAGGGGCATCCCTGTCTCGTCCCGTTCGACAGGGTGAGCTGGGACGATAGGGTACCATTTACTCGTATACGAGCCGATGGAGTGTGGTATAGGGATGAGATCCAACTCATGATATTGGGTCCAAGTCCTATTTTTTTTAGGACCTTATGTAAATAGTTCCAGCTCACCCTGTCGAACGCTTTCTCGGCATCAATTGAGACCAGTACCGCCGGAGTGGCATTGGTTTGTGCATATTGAATCAAATTTAGTATTTTGGTGGTGTTGTCCCTTGCCTTGCGGCCCGGTACAAAACCCACTTGGTCTGGAGAGATAAAATTTGGGAGTATCTCCCGTAGTCTATTAGCTAATGAGAGAAATGGGCCTGTAACTTGAACAAATTGTTGGGTCTTTTTCGGGTTTCAGTATGAGTGTAATATGTGCTTCTTGTGCCTGCAGTGGTAAGGGGTTGTTAAGGGTTAGTGAGTTAAATGCCTTGAGAAAATGGGGAAGAAGTGTTTCAGAAAAAACTCTGTAGTATGGGAGTGTCAGTCCATCGGGGCCTGGGCTTTTCCCCGTTGGGGTTGATTTTAAAGCGGAGAGGACTTCTTCTCGTGTAATAGGCATGTCTAAAGAGGCCTTATATTCAGGTGTGAGGGATTTCGGCAAATGTTTTGCTAGGTACGTGTCAATGTCTCCATCTGCTGTGGCAGTAGGAAGATTGTATACGTTTTTGTAATAATTCTGGAACACTTCCACTATCTTGTCAGTTTGGTGTGTCGGTGTATCTTGTTTAACTTTGATTTTCGGGATGAAAGATAAAAGGCGTTTGGTTTTCAACGCTCTGGACAAATATCTGCTAGGTTTATTTCCGAATTCATATATTTTACTTTTAAGTGCATGGACGTTTCTTTGAGTTTTCTGAGTACATAAAGTCGCTAATTGTGATCTAAGTTGAATAAGTGTCTGGTAAGACGCCGGTGTCATTGTCAATTTATGTCTCTGCTCTATAGTCGCTATCTGGTTTAAAAGGCTTGTCATTGAGGCCCTAGATGATTTCTTAATAAAAGAAGTAAGGCTAATGATGTGTCCTCTCATGACAGCTTTATGTGCCTCCCATATCACCGGGGCCTGCACATCAGGGGTGTCATTTTCTTGAAAATATTTAATCAGAGTGTCGTTTAAGTGCGTGACATGTGTAGGGCTTTTAAGCACCGTCTCATTGAGCTTCCAGATTGGGCAACATGGGGGCATAGTTAGGATTTGCAATTTTAGGAGAGTGGGAGCGTGGTCACTCCAGGTAATGTGTCCTATATTAGTGTGTTTTACCAGGTGGAGGTGTATGTGGGATATCATGATATAGTCTATACGGGAATATTTATTGTGTGGAGCTGAGTAATATGTGTAGTCTTTTAGTGTCGGGTTTGTGATGCGCCATACATCTGCCATCTGGGCAGCGTGTAGTCTCGCTTTTACCTTTCGGATTGCAGAGTAGGGTATATGGGCCACCCCAGTGGAGGAGTCCATGCGTGGATCAAGTGGAAGGTTAAAATCACCGCCCAGAATGGAGATGCCAGCCGCAAAGGTAGAGAATCTATTCAAAAGAGTACAGAGAAAAAGCTGTTGGTTAGCATTTGGAGCATATAAATTGCCAATAGTTACTAGATTCGAGCCCAGCATGCCTTTCAGAAAAACTGCTTTACCCTCATTGTCAAACCATGAATCCTGGAGTATAAAGGGCAAGTGTTTAGATATCAACACAGCCACTCCTTTTGCTTTAGTGAATGGGGAATGTGAGAAAAACATTGTATTATAGTGCCTATCATATAACTTGGGGACTTTATTCCTCTTAAAATGTGTCTCCTGAATGAGAGCTATATCCGCCTTGAGCCTATGTAATTCTCCGAACATCCTGGAGCGTTTGTAAGGGCTATTCAATCCTCTAGCATTGATTGAGTACACTGTTATAGGGCGTGGGGGTATATTAGCCATGAGTTATATAAGAAGGACGGTTTGGCATTTCAAGTGTAATATACTTAATTAGAGGCGATTGAACCGTTGTATAGGGTGGACGGTTTGGCATCTCAGGTATAGTATACATAAGTGGACGTGGCTGACCTTTAAGGTAAGTATTCCGGTTGGGAACTTGGTAGTCAGTGCATGTGTGTGTTGAATTCAACAACATAACAGAGTTAAGAAAGAGATAGTTCAAATTGTGAACTCCACAACGTGTGGAAAAAATAAACAAGTTTCTTTTTTAGAAAGTGAGCAAATGATGCAAGGGTGAAAGACCTGCGGCAATAGATTCACCGAAATGGCTTTCAGTACCAAAATAAAGTGCATCAGCATCGTGGGGGGCGACCCGTGTTTGGGGTCTACAAATGACAGTATCTGTCTTTCCTCCCCTCCTCCCCCTCGATTCAAAGTAAAGGAGGCAAGGAAGAGAGAAAAGAGAGATATACGAAGTGGAATGCAGAGAGGATTCGCCTCTGCCCAGGTTTAACTGATAGGAATCAAATCAGCTTTTCAGAGCCAGGGGGTGGGGGGGGGCTCGGGGGGGGTAGGAGGGGGGGGGCGATTGGATATCGGGAACAGGGGGCAAGAGAGGGAAGGACAGGGTAGGAGGGTAGGGTTAATTAGGTCGGGAATAGGTTGGGTTAAGAGGGGGTAGGTTTAAGGGGAGAAACATTTAGGGTTGGTTTCCAAGTAATTATCTTGTGTGGGGTGTCCACAAAATAGGGTATTAGTGCCCAAGTATATTATGTTATTTTCGTCTGTGGGGCTCTCTTGAATGCCTCGAATACGCAGATTGCTCCTGCGCCCCCGGTTATCCAGATCCATTACCTGTGTCAATAGGTGTGTAGAGGCCTTGGCCTGTTCTTCCAGGCGGATTCCCATTGATTTTACCGTGTTGTTTACTGCCAATAGGTCTCCTTCAATAGTGTGGATCCTATGGTCATGCTGGCTTAGCTCCGTTTTGAGTTCGCCCAGCTATTCTTTAACGACCTGTTTAAGGTGGGATGCGAGCTCCGTTTGGTGATCTTTTAGTTGGAGCAATAGGTGTCTTGATAAGGCATCCAAGTCGCTTTTGGTAAGGGGAGCCTGGTCATCGAGGTTCTGATCACCGGGTTGTGACTCCCTTTCATCCGAAGAGGATTCCTCGAGTCTAGGTGAGTTTTGGCGCGAAGACGCCATGTTGAGGACCCTTGCGGCTTGTACAGAAAGTCACGAAGCGACGGGTATTCACTACTGCTTTTCCCATTATTGATGGAGGGTAGGGTAGAGGCGTTTTTTTGTTTTTTCCCCATGTTTAGGGGGATAGGAGGCTCTGAATTCCTATGAGTTTGTAAGTGCTGGGCAGGAGCTGCTCTCACACGCGTCCTTCTACATCGGCGGTTAGACACGCCCCCCCAATCATGGGAGTTTTACCGGTTTCTTTAATCGTCTACATGGAGTGCCTCCATTTTTATCAACGAACTACAACTCCCTGTTTTTCGTTTTTAAACAATAAAAACCTGGTCTCCCAGTGTACTAAGCTATATGAACAATATAAAATAATTCCCCCCATCCCAGCTCTAGGAGCATAGGAAAAGGATCTACATACTAATATCACAAGGGAAGAATGGATTAACTCTAACAACTCAGTAGCAGCTGTAGCGCATTGCCTAAATCTAGTCGAAAGTCATTATAAAGTCATAAACAGGTGGCATTATGTCCCCGCCAGGGTAGTAATGATGTACCCCTCTATTCCTTCCACATGCTGGAGATGTGGAGCAAACAAAGCAGATTATGTTCACGTCTGGTGGTCATGCCCAACTCTAAGAGATCTCTGGGGGGAAATAGCACAATTCTGCAAAGACATATTAGGGGTATCATTTAATTCACTTGTCTCTCCTATGTGCTACAAATAGGGTGGCTGAATATGACTAAAGACAAAAAAGATTTGGTAATACACATAATGGTAGCAACTAAATTGGCAATAGCTAAATATTGGAAACTCGCGAATACTCCCGCTTGGATAATGATAAAGAATGAGGTCTCAATACAGTGTAGAATGGAGGTGGGAATTCTAAGACCGGAAAATTACTCAAACCCAAGAATAAACTTGTGGGAAGTATGGTCAGACTAAAAATAATTGAAGTAGTGGATGACCCCGACCTCGGGGGGAAGCAGTATGGGGGGGAGATACCCGGCACCTCTTATCTTGTCTTTGCTTTGTGTCTCTGTTTTTGTTATGTCCTCGTTCTGTTGACCTTTCAGAGAGCATGGGAGGGAGGATAGAGGGGGGAAGAGAGGAGGAGAAGAGAAAAACATAAATAGAAAAGATAACAAAAAATAGAAAAATGTGCAGATGTTAAAATTAGGGTCATCCACAAGAAGATATCTCCCCTTCTCCCCATCTTCCTTGGTGCTAATTAAGATATCTAAATGGTGTTGTAGAGATCTATGTATAAGGGCAATATATGTTTTTTATTGTAATTTAGTAATTTTGTACTTTAATAAAAAATGTAAGAAAGTAAAATCAATAATGTTTTGTATAACATCATTAATTTATATGCACCAAATGAAAATCCGCTGAGTTTTGTGAGAAATGATTCTGAGTAAATACAAAAAACAGGAGACAGGGAAGTGGATAGTGTGCGGGGACATGAACACATTGGCAAATGTAGAGCTAGATTCAAGAAACTCAGCAAGTAGTAAATATAGGGAAAAAAGGATACAACAAAGCATGAAATTCCAAAGTTTACTAAGAAAATTTTGACTTTTTGATGCTTGGAGACTAGAAAATATGGACAGTAGAGACTACTCATTCTTCTCGCAGGTGCATAATACATATAGTAGACTGGATTATATATTGGTAGATAAAAATTCATTACAAGAGATCAAACCATGTAAAATAGGTTTAATAAACTGGTCAGACAACGTTTCAGTGGAGATGGAACTAAAAACCATGTACAAAACAACGGGGAGGGGAATGTGGCCTATAAACGAGTATCTGTTAGCCAAGGAATACAGACAAAAAGAGCTGAAAGAGGAATTAAAACACTTTTTCACCACAAATGACCTACAAGAAACAACAACCTCGTGGATGGCACACAAGGCCGTTATAAGGGGGATACTTATAAAAAAAAAAAGCATCATGACATAAAAAACAAAGGCTGGGGGAAAAAAATCAAAATTGAAAAAAGAGATAATGGAAGTAAAAAAATAACTAGCAAAATTACAAATGGAAGAAACAGAATATAAGATAAAGAGATTATTTTACACTAAGGGGAATAAAGCAGACTCTCTACTAGCAAATAAATTAAGACAACAGAACACTAGATCAGTAATCCCATATATTATAACATCAAAGTGGAAAGAGCTAATTAATCCAAAACATATATCAGAGGAAATTGCCCAATATTATGCCGCATTATATAATATTATTAAAGATCAGGATACCTTCCAACCAACACGGAAAGACATGGAACAATATCTTGAATATATCAAATTTCCAAAATTAAATATAGAACAAATAGAAAACCTTAAAAAAACAATAAAAGAAGAAGATATTGCTAAAGTAATTAAAGAACTAGCCTTACATAAGTCTCCAGGTCCTGATGGATATAGTAACTGTTACGGTTACTCCCAGGCTAGCTGGAAGCTGGACCGCTAGAAAGTCTGGATCCCAGTTTAGAGAGAGAGAGAAGCCACTTTGTCTCGATATCCAGACGGATCTTGTAAGTGTAGATCAATCCCACTAGCTATTTTACAGCTAGGATACTCTTTCCCCACAAAACGAGTCAAGGCTGCGATTTGAAAGAAACAAGAACTGACCAGAACTGTTTATTGATGTAGAAACACAGAATATATACAGTTGAACATCTTGACAAACCAAATTGGACAAAGGAACTATAACAGGATTAAAGTTTAACCTAAGGACATACAAAGGGAAATCCTGCCTCACACCTTTCAGGATACAAAGGTGCCCAGTTCAGATACACACAGGAAACTAAATGACTTACATAAGACAATGGGAAAGGTGACAATAATGACAGGGATTAAAGGATAGGATCCAATCTTAACTTGGGGAAAGCATAGTGAATAGGACAAAGACTTGAATCCTAGTAATTACAGTACATTCCTCTGCTTGGGAGATAATTGAGTTAACCTTTGTCAGCTCAATTATCTCCAAGCTAAAATATAAAGGTTTTACACAATATTAATAACTTTCAAAATATGCATCATATTCACATAAAACATACATTTTCAGAATCAGCATACTTTAAATATGAACATAACTAAAAATCAAAGAATTCCACCCAGTAGTTCAAAAGTTATCTTTTTGGAGCATTTTCACCATGCCCCAAATATGTTCTTAAAGTGCCATACACAGTCCATAGGCCCAAATAGCATTTTTAAAGGGCCATACACCCCAGGGCCATAGTCACAGGGGAGGAGGCTGGCAAACAGGCCTCTCCAGGACCAAGTGGCGAAGGGCACTTCGTCACAGTAATCCATTCGGGAAAAAAGATGCAATATTCCCGTATCGAAGCCAGAGTATCATAACATAGTCAACAGAATCCAGGGTAAATAACAGTTTTGTAACAGTGCTCCCTTTTTGTGGAACACTCTGGCAGACTAAGGCTGTCCAGACTGCTGGTTATGCCGGGCTGAGGTTTGTTTGTCTGGACAACCCGTCGGCGTTGCCATTCTGTTTCCCAGGTCTGTAGGTAATGGTGAAGTTAAAGGGTTGCAACGATAAACTCCACCGTAAAAGTCTGCCAGTATCCCCAGAGACCCGGTTTAGCCACACCAACGGGTTGTGGTCTGTAACCAGAGTGAACTCTTGTCCATACAAATAAGGAGTCAATTTCTTTAGTGCCCACACCAAAGCCAAACACTCTTTTTCTACCGCTGCATAGCTGACTTTGCGTGGCAGGAGCTTACGGCTGATGTAGGCAACTGGGTGCTCCCCTCCATCGTCGCCTACTTGGCTGAGGACAGCTCTCAGCCCGAACATGGAAGCGTCTGTATGGACAATAAAACGTTTGTTAAGGGCTGGGGCCGCCAAGACAGGAGCGTTAACAAGAGCATTTTTGAGAGCCTTTCACAGTGAGGAGACCACAGGACCTGTCGTGGTAAATTTTTCTTGGTCAGGTCAGTCAAGGGTTTGGCAAGTGTGCTGTAGTCCGGTATGAACCGTCTGTAGTACCCTGCAGTGCCCAGGAATGCTAGGACCTGAGTCTTAGTGGTGGGGGTGGGCCAATTGGGGACGGCTTCTACCTTAGCCGGCTCTGGTCGCTGTTTACCACACCCCACCCGGTGACCCAGGTACTGTACGTCGGCCATCCCAAAGTGGCATTTTTCTGGCTTCAGAGTCAGGCCAGCAGCCCGGATCTGATCCAGAACCATTCCTACGTGAGCCAAGTGGTCCTCCCAGGACTCACTGTGGATCGCTATGTCGTCCAGATATGCGCAAGCAAAACTCTGGAAGCTATCCAGGAGCCTATCTACCAAGCGCTGGAATGTAGCTGGGGCATTCTTCATCCCGAAAAAATGGTATAAGCCAAACGGGGTGACGAATGCCGACTTGGGGATAGCCTTCTGGGTCAGGGGAATCTGCCAGTAACCTTTGCAGAGGTCGATGGTGGTCAGGTAAGTTCCCCTGGCTAGACGATCAAGGAGCTTGTCTACCCTGGGCATAGGGTAAGCGTCCGTCACTGTCTTTTCATTGAGCCTCCGTTAGTCTACGCAAAACCGGGTTGTCCCATCTTTCTTGGGCACCAGGACCACTGGGGAAGCCCAGGGACTATCGGAGGGCTCAATTACCCTGAGTTGGAGCATCTCATCGATCTCCTTCTTCATCCCTGTCCTAACTGCCTCGGGGATTCGGTAAGGCGTCTGGCGTAAGGGAGCTTGTCCCGGGGTATCTACCTGGTGGGTGGTTAAGGTAGTGTACCCTGGCTTCTGGGAAAAAGTGGGGCTTTTGGAATGTAGGAGTTGACTAAGCTGCTCTCTTTCAGTGGGGCTTAGTCGGTCCCCTATCTTGACCTGGGCTACTATGTCTTTTGGGGAACTCTTTTCTAACAGGTCTGGGATGGGTAGACTGTCGGGGTATTCCTGAGGGGGACAGCATACGGCTGTCACGTTCTCTGGTCGCTCAAGATATTCCTTTAGCTTGTTTACATGAAACGTCTTTCTAAGATTGCTGTCATGGCAGCTAGCTATCACGTAAATGGTGTCTCCCCTTTTCTCCACTATCTGGTAAGGGCCCTGCCAGGACGCTTGCAATTTGTCTGTCCTAACTGGCTTAAGCACTAACACCCAGGGCCGATCCTGGGCGGGTGCACGGGGTGCACCGCGCCCAGGCGCACGGGAGGAGAGGCGCTGAAGCAGGGAGCTCTCTCCCTGCTGTCCTCCTCCTTGTTAAAGCAAGCACAGCGCGACGGGTGCAAGCTCCGCCCCCGTCGCGTTCTGTGATTGGCTGCTGCCGGGAGGAGGACGTTCTCTAGAGTATCTGCCAAGACACCATAGAGAACATCCTCCTCCCTGCAGCCAATCCCAGAACGCGACGGGGGCGGAGCTTTCCCCCGTTGCTCTGTGCTTGGACTAACAAGAAGGAGGAGGTAATAACAGTTGGGGGGTGTTAAAATCTAAAATAAAAAAAGAAAGAAAGTGTGGAAGTGTCTGTGAATGTGTATAAGTGTGTCAATGTGTATAACTATGTGTGTGTTACTGTCTGTATAAATGTTTGTGTATGTGTATAAGTGTGTATGTGTGTGTCAATGTGTATAACTATGTGTGTGTTACTGTCTGTGTAAGTGTGTGTACATGAGTGTCAAGTGTGCAAGTGTATCCTATGTCTAAGTGTGTAAAGGTGGCTGTGTTTGTGTGACTGTGTGTATTTTTGTATCACTGTGTGTATTTATGTATGTGTGTATAAGGGTGTCTGTGTAAATGTATGTCTGTGAGGGTGACTAAGTGTGTAATTGTGTTTGTGTGACTGTGTGTATTTATGTATGACTGTGTGTATTTATGTATGTGTGTGACAGTGTGTATAAGGGTGTTTGTGTAAATGTATGTCTGTGAGGGTGACTAAGTGTGTAAATGTGTTTGTGTGACTGTGTGTGTTTTATGTATGACTGTGTGTACAAGAGGCCAGCATGGAGAACAGAAAGATAGAGATGGAAAAAGTTATAAGGGATGAGGGGAGAGACAGACATGGGGTATGAGTGGAGAGAGAGAGAGACAGACATGGGGTATGAGTGGCGAGAGAGAGACAGACATGGGGTATGAGTGGCGAGAGAGACAGATATGGGGTATGAGTGGAGAGAGACAGACCGACATGGAGCATGAATGGAGAGAGAGACAGAGACATGGAGCATGAGTGGAGAGAGAGACAGACATGAGGGAATAGGGAGAGAGAGACAGACATGAGGGTACGGGGAGAGAGAGACAGACATGAGGGAATGGGGAGAAAGAGACAGACAGACACAAGGGTATGGGGAGAGATAGACATGAGGGTACGGGGAGAGACAGACAGACATGAGGGTATGGGGAGAGACAGACAGACATGAGGGTATGGGGAGAGAGAGAGACACGTGAGTGACTGACTTGGTGGAATATTATTTATCACTCCTTATGTACTTCTTTTCCAATGATGCTCAGCCAGACTAATGAGAGACTTTGGCTGGTTGGGAATCATGGGAACGGTAGTTAAAACTCATTTTGCTAGCCAGCAAAAAGTCTCCCATGTTGCTGGCTGAGCTTCATAGAAATAAATAAAACCACTACACAGTATTATGGCAAAATATATATCTTTATTTAAAATAAAAGTTGGTCCTTTACATTAAAATACAGTTTTCGCTCTCCCCAATATTGAAATGGGCATGTCTGGAACAGAAATGTCTAAAGGGGAGGAGTTCATAATATAGCCACGCCCACCCTTGGGCGCCAAAGGAAAACCTGCACCCTGGCGCCCGTGACCCTAGGATCGGCCCTGCTAACACCTTTTGCCCTAACGTGAAGATTCTATTCCCCGCCCCCCTATCGTACCATACCTTCTGTCTTCTCTGGGCCAACTGGAGGTTAGCCTGCACTGATTTGGCTAATTGCTCCATTCGGTCCCTGAGTTCCAGCACGTACGGCACAATGGGGACACCGTCAGTCTCCACCTCTCCTTCCCAGTGCTCTCGGATCAGGTTTAGGGGTCCTCGCACCTTTCTTCCGTAGAGCAATTTGAAGGGAGAAAACCCCGTTGTTTCCTGGGGCACCTCCCGATAAGCAAATAGGAGGTGCGGCAGAAAGCGTTCCTAGTCTCTGTACTCTTGAGTAAACATTTTGAGCATTTGTTTGAGGGTCCCATTGAACCTCTCGCAGAGCCCGTTCGTCTGGGGGTGGTATGGAGAGCTCAAGAGAGACTTAATCTTGCAAACCTGCCAGAGCTGCTGAGTCAATTCAGCAGTAAATTGGGTGCCTCGGTCGGACAGGATTTCTTTCGGAAATCCTACCCGAGAGAACACCTGAACCAGCGCGTTCGCTACCGTATCTGCTTGGATGTTGGATAGGGCGACGGCTTCCAGGTACCTGGTAGCGTAGTCCACTACGGTAAGAATGTAGCGCTTACCGGAGGGACTAGGGGTAGCCAGGGGTCCCACTAGGTCAATGGCAACCCTGCTGAAGGGTTCCTCTACAATGGGCATATTTACTAGATGGGCTTTAGGGTGATCGCCCCTCCGCCCTACTCGCTGACACACATCGCACGTATTACAATAAGTTCTGACATCAGCGTGTACCCCTGGCCAAAAGAACGTGTGAGTAATGCGTTGTAGTGTGCGGGTTACCGCTAGGTGACCGGCCAATGGGATGTCGTGTCCTATCTTGAGTATTTCTCGACGATATTTGTGGGGTACTACCAGCTGTCATCTAGGCTGCCCCCTTTTCTCGGTCAAGCAATATAGCTTTCCTTTTTCCCATAAAAAGGTTTCATTATCTGACCCGCCCACTCCGTTCTCTGCTCGTTCCCGGTACTTTTGTAAGGTCGGGTCAGTCTTAGACTCTGTCTCGAAAGCATCGGGGGTGTCCCAGGGTATTGGACCTAAAGGGTCAGTCAAGGTTGGGATAGGTCTTACCGGTGTCTCCCGCACTGGTGAGAGTTCTCGCCCCATTCGGGCTTGGGCTCGAGTGGTCACTGGATTCGCCTCATTGTTGTATACGGGAGCATAGGCGGAAGTCATGGGGTTCAAATCGTTGCCCAGTAGTACTTCGGCAGGTAAATTATCCATTATGCCCACGTTCACGGCCCCTCTTCCTGCTCCTCAGTCAAGATGTACTTTAGCAGTCGGAATTTTGTACACATCTCCCCCCGCCACTCTAACGGCCACAGTCTGTCCTGATCGCTTGTGCTCCGGCACCAAATGGCTCTGGACCAGTGTAATGGTAGCACCCGTGTCTCTTAAACCCCTGGTAGATCGTCCCTCGAGCCATACCTTCTGCCGATGGTGCTGGCGGTTATCCGAAGCAGCATATACCGGATCTGCTTCGTGGAGTGGTCCCAAATATTCCTCCATAGGGGCCTCTTGGTTAACACAGAGCGCCCGGGCAGGACGAGATGACCCAGAGGGGTAATTATAATTCCGGGTGGTCTGTTGTGCATTAAGAGGGCAGCTTGCCATGAGGTGTCATGGTTGCTTGCATTGGTAGCAGGTCGGTCTTGGACGTTCAGAGTTGTTATTCGGTGGCCCGGGTACGGGTCCCGTGGGCACTGGGGCTCGGAATTCGGCACGTGACGACGTACGGTAAATATCCTTGTGTTCAACCGTGCCGGAGTTCGGTATAATGTTCATCGGCTAATTTGGCTGCTTCTTCCAAGGTAGTGGGTCGTCTGTCTCGCAGCCATTCCTTCTCCGGCTGCTCCATGCCGTTATAAAAATGTTCTAATAGAAATAACTGTAAAATTTCCTCACCGGTCACAGCTTTACTTCCGCTCATCCAGTGATTTGCCGCTCTCCGCATTCGGTGCGCCCATTCCATGTGCGTGTCGTTCGGCTTCTTTTTCGTGCTACGAAATTGTCGGCGATACGTGTCAGGAGTTACAGCGTACCGCCGCAACAGTGTCTCTTTGACCAGCGCATACTGGGTTATTTCCTCAGCGCCCAGAGTCCGAAATGCTTCCAGGGCTCGTCCAGGTTGTTTCCCAGACAATATCGTGGGCCACTCTCGGTTGGGAATCTGGTGAAGGGCACATTGCCTTTCGAAGTCCGCCAAATATTCATCGATTCCCGTCTCGCTCTCTAGGAAGGGTCTAAAAGCCGCATAGGGTATCTTTGGCCTCCCGGTGTGGTCGACAGGAACGATTACCTGCGGGGCTTCGGCATTGCGGTGTGCGGTCACTAGGCTGAGTTCGTGGGCTCTAGCTTTCTGTATATCAGCTGCTGTACCAGTTCCATCGGTGGGTTCGGCCCGTATAGCGAGAGCCTCTCCCGAACAATCCTGTTTTTTTCGTCACTACTCGTGGTTGGGGTTTCTGCCATCGTGAAGCTCTGATCCAGTTCGGTTAATTCTGCGATCAGCTCACTTCTCGGACGGTTGCTGGCGTGCCCCCCTCTGGTTTCGAGTAAATCCTTTAGGGTCGTACGTTTCAATTTGCCGTAAGCGCTCTCCATCCGTTCAGTATCTCTCCTAGGAATTCCAGGACAATCCCGCCGCTGCCACCAAACAGCTAGAAAGTCTGGATCCCAGTTTAGAGAGAGAGAGAAGCCACTTTGTCTCGATATCCAGACGGATCTTGTAAGTGTAGATCAATCCCACTAGCTATTTTTACAGCTAGGATACTCTTTCCCCACAAAACGAGTCAAGGCTGTGATTTGAAAGTCAAACAAGAACTGACCAGAACTGTTTATTAATGTAGAAACACAGAATATATCCAGTTGAACATCTTGACAAACCAAATTGGACAAAGGAACTATAACAGGATTAAAGTTTAACCTAAGGACATACAAAGGGAAATCCTGCCTCACACGTTTCAGGATACAAAGGCACCAGTTCAGATACACACAGGAAACTAAATGACTTACATAAGACAATGGGAAAGGTGACAATAATGACAGGGATTAAAGGATAGGATCCAATCTTAACTTGGGGAAAGCACAGTGAATAGGACAAAAACTTGGATCCTAGTAATTACAGTACATTCCTCTGCTTGGGAGATAATTGAGTTAACCTTTGTCAGCTCAATTATCTCCAAGCTAAAATATAAAGGTTTTACACAATATTAATAACTTTCAAAATATGCATCACATTCACATAAAACATACATTTTCAGAATCAGCATACTTTAAATATGAACATAACTAAAAATCAAAGAATTCCACCCAGTAGTTCAAAAGTTAGCTTTTTGGGGCATTTTCACCATGCCCCAAATATGTTCTTAAAGTGCCATACACAGTCCATAGGCCCAAATAGCATTTTTAAAGGGCCATACACCCCAGGGCCATAGTCACAGGGGAGGAGGCTGGCAAACAGGCCTCTCCCGGACCAAGTGGCGAAGGGCACTTCGTCACAGTAATCCATTCGGGAAAAAAGATGCAATATTCCCGTATCGAAGCCAGAGTATCATAACATAGTCAACAGAATCCAGGGTAAATAACAGTTTTGTAACAGTAACCAATACTATAAATGTTTCAATTCAATATTGACACCAAAATTAATTTTCCCATATCGTTATTAAACACAGATCTGAAAATATATTCAAAAATATTGGCCAATAGAATACAAAGAATATGTCCAGAAATATTGCATTATGATCAAACAGGCTTTATTATAGGTAGACAAACAGGAGACAACATCAGAAGATTCTCAAATGTCATAACACACTTAAAAAATTCAAAAACAATATGACTAATGTTAGCGTTAGACGCAGAAAAATCGTTTTATAGACTTCATTGGACATTTTTGGAACTAGTAATGTTAGAATTTGGATTTCCCGACCTAATAGTAGAAGCAATGTATAAGAAGCCGACCTCAGCGGTACTGTATTCAGGTTTCCAATCAAAAAAATTGGAAATAACTAATGGTACATGTCAGGGCTACCCCCTGTCACCACTACTATATGTTTTGGCATTGGAACCTTTAGTGATTAAACTGCAGTCAGACAGTAGAATAAAAGGAGTACAAATTTCAGATGACAAAATTACAAATAAAAGCAGGTTTGTTCACGGACGATATACTGATGTCACTAACTAATATACCAGAATCATTACCAGCCCTAATGGAACAACTAGCAAAATAAGGAAAAGTATCATACCACAAAATAAATAGATGCAAGTCACAGGCTCGACTGATAGGAGTGGGGGAGAGGGAAACAAATGCTTTAAAAGAAAAATATGTGTTTGACTGGCGAGAAGAATATATAGACTATTTAGGAGTAAAGTTAGCAGACAAAAGCTCCAAGATGTTACAAACAATATATATGACAAGTGGAAAGTATTAAGGCAAGAAATGGAAAGATGCAAAAAAATGGAGATCTCGTGGGTAGGTTGGATTGCAGCAATGAAAATGACAATAATACCTAAAATTCTATATGTTTTTAGAACACTGCCTCTAAAAATTCCCCAAATCTTTTTTCAAAAAGCCCAGAGTTGATCTGAATAAATTTGCCAATGGAGGAAAAAAAATCAAAAGTAAAATCCCTGATATTACAACAAGGATACACAGGATAAAGGAGGGATGGGACTCGCAAATCTGGAATTCTACTATATGGCATCACATATAAGGCAAACAATACAATGCTATGCACCAGCAGGAAAAATAGCATGGGTTGATTTGGAAGACCTACAATTCCAACCACACAGACTGTGCCATAATATAGGGAAAAAACTCCCCAAAAATAGACAAAACTGGCTGCATGCAACAGAGATATCAATAAGTATGTGTACTGCACAAAGATTGCAGAATTAAGGGAACTAACATGGCATACACCAATACAACAAATAGAAGCTCAAATCCCACAATTAAGTTTAATAAAATTGGATAACTAAGGGCATCACAAACCTACAATGCATTAGAGATAAAAAGGAACTATTACCTTTCAAGGAAATAGTTAGGAAATTTCAAATCCAGATCTCAGAATTTTATAAATACCTGCAGATTAGAGATTTATGTACAAAGGTAAAAATGTGGGATAGGGAAATCTCACCAATACAAGAACATTTTTTTAAATTATGTATCTATAAAAAAAGAAGGAAACCAGAAGGGGATTTCGTTACTATATAAAAGATAGAGAGGGGCAATGACACATTTGAAAGTATGAGAAAGTGGGAAAAAGAGTTGGAAACTGTAATACTTACAGAGACATGAATGAGAATGTTTAGACAACTGAATTCATACTCACATTGTACAAATTATATTGAACTACAAAACAAAATATTAATAGGTGGCACTTAGTTCCAGTAAAAGTGAATAAAATGTACAAAAATACATCCCCACTATGCTGAAGGAAATGTGGAGCAATTGGATCGGTTAAGCATATCTGGTGGGAGTGGCCAATAGTAGCAGAATATTGGAACAGAATATTTGATATAATAGAACAAAAAATAAAAATAGAAGGAACACCAGAAATGGTACTACTAAATATCTTTCCAAAACAAACCCCAGATAATACTAGAAAATCATTAGGACATATATATTTAGTAGCGAAACAAGCAATAGCAAAAAATTGGAATTTTTTTTTTTACCTGAAAAGGTGGAAATAATTGCAAAGTTATGTATATGAATAAATATTATGAGCAGATGCACTACTCAGTATCAAACACAATGGAAAAACACAGTTTTATATGGAGTGGATGGGCCTCTTTTCCTTAGATATTGGTTAGTAATTGTTGGTGCTTATATGTGGTCAATAGAATAAAACATGATGCATGAGTAAATGTATGAGAATAAATCGGTCCGCTATTGATATTGTATTTAATGGAGACATGAGGAGGTGGGTGGGGAGTCGGGGTCGGGAGAGGAGAGAGGGGAGCAGAGATGGAGATGGGGTTCTGGGACATCAGATCACTAATTGAAGTACCGATTAAAATCATAGGTGCAAATAAAAAACGGCAACAACATATCTACCCAAAAAAAGAGGGTATTATTGTGGACTGTTGTTGACCCAGATAACAGCGGTAGATTTCTTTTTTTTCTTTCTCTTCTCTCTCTCCTTATCATTATTGCATATTATTGAAGCTTTTTGTATAACTTATTTTTTTAAGTGACTGACCAATGGTTTTATCAATGTCTTTGTATACTCTTTCTGAAGAGAAAAGATAGAGAAAACTTGATTAAAACAGAGTTCGCAGGGAGGAGAGGGGAAGGAAGAAACTAGGCAGTCTCAGTAAACCTATTCCCTTTCTCAGCATCTTTTCCGGAGTTTCTTTTTTCCCTCTTTTTTTCCCTTTTATTTTACATATCTTGTATATGTGTCTCTGTGGTTTTGTATTATATTGTATGCTATTTAACTGTTTGTACTGTCTTTTATATATGACAAAAAAAAAATTAGATAAAAGAATATTAAATTATAAAAAAAAAAAAGGAAAGGAATATCTGTCTAGTTATACTTGCATTTTATTTTTTAGGGTTTGATGGATATATGAATACACAGAGCTAATATCCTTGAGAAGATATAAAGGTCACAAAGAAATGCATAGAACATTTTTAGTAGAAATAAAAATAATAATTAAAACATGGGGGAGGGAGGGTCAAAAAGAAGAGAAAAGATAAATATGGGTGATTGGGGGGAGGAGATAAGGAGCCCACACAAATCTATAGATGTAGGAGATGGATATAAATATATTACAGAAAATGGTATAGAATACTTAAACTAGGGTGAATTGAGACTTACAAATTATAGAAAAAGGTAACTCTCTTCTCTCCTTTTCCTCTCTTTTTGCCTTTCCCCACTTGCCTTCCCTTCTTTCCCCCTGTATGGGTATCTGAACTTAACTTATTAATAAATGATCAAACTGGAAGGTGATTAATCCAAGATATAATTAGATGTATGATGCTTTCTAAATGCAATTAAGAACTTCCAAGTTCGATATTTGCTCTATATGAAAGGAAAAGGAAAAGTGAATATAGAAAGGTAATATGTGATCAGAGAACTAATAATACAACTGGTAATACCACGTGGAATGTTTTTTTTCCTTCTTTCTCTCCTTTGTCTTTATCTATCTTGATATAAAATATGTTTACTATGCCCTGGTTCTCCTGGCTTAGTGTGGACTCGAGCAGATTTGAGTCAAATTAATGTTCAATTGGATAGTGAGGGATGAACATTTGGTGTGGGATTGGGATAGACCTGGGGTGTATACAAGTCTGTTGTATTTTAGATTCAGTTTGAATCTTGCTGTGTATATCGTATTTGCTTGAAAATAAGACAAGGTTTTTTCAGAGCAAATGAAAAACACCCCTCATCTTATATTCAAGGTCGTCTTATAATCTGACCTCGCTAACAGCCGGTGGATGCGCGCAGACATCCTCCACTGCCGCCCGGCACAACTGCCAGGGACATCTATGATGAAGCGGGGTCCTTCTGGCTTTATTATAAAAGTCCAGGCGGAAGTGCCGGGCAGCAGCAGAGGATGTCTGCGCGTAGCAGACAGAGACAACACTAAGGGGGGGAGAGAGACAATGCTGGGGGAAGGGGGGAAAGAGAGACAAAGCTGGGGAGAAGGGAAAGTGAGAGGCAGTATTGGTAATTTTGGTCATTTTTTTATTAAATATTAAAAAGCTATTTACATGTGAATTTATACAAGTTGAACTTTTTTTCCTATAGGGTAGTCTTATATTCAGGCTTTTAGTTTTTTTCCTAAAGGAATATCCAAAGTTTGGGGGGTCATCTTATAATCAGGGTCGTCTTATATTCGAACAAATACGGTATGTGTTTTTTGTCAATATATCTGGTTTGTAAGGAGAACTGTTGCTGGGAGGGTCCTGAGGAGAGTATTAATAGATTAGAATGATGCTTAATTTTCTGTCATTGAATACAAGGGGCCATAATTCACCTCAAAGAGGCAATTACTGATCAAATATCTTTTTAATAATCAAACTGACGTTGGATTCATCCAGGATCCCATTGGTTTGAAAGCAAATCTCTGATTGATAGATAGAAATAACCTGTTTGATATATGGAGAACGAAAAATGGTCGGGAAACGAGGGTGCGGATTGTAACACAGGGGAATATATGAAACGAGAAAAAAAATATATATATAGTGCAACACTGTGAGAATGATGCTGTGCAGGATAATGGATGTGTAAAGGTACACTCACAAGTGTCCAGGAAACAAAAGGCTTCACAGAAGATGTATGTTCTGTATAAACTTCTGGTTTAATCTGGGATAGTGGGATAAAAGCAAAAAAACATACACAGAGCAGTAAAATTAACAATAAAAATGGCCTGCACGTGAAGAAACACTTACAGGATCCAAATACATAAAAGCGTCTGTATGTAAGTCCACAGGGGTAATGTTGAAGAGTCCCAGTCATTTTCATTTACATATGGCACATTGAGGGGTGCCAAGAGTGGCAGCGTTTGCACACTAGGGTATTTACTATTTCTCATTGTATTTTGGTGGAAACGCTATTTTTTGTGTATCACTGATATATGGAGAACACTTATGAAAGGTATTACACCTATTTTTCTAGCCAGTTCATGTCCTACTCCAGGATAGATTATTTTCTGATGATTCCCTACATAATACAGTATTGTAAAAGAATAGAAATCGAAGAGGTGGCCTGGACATACCATTAGGCAGTTAAGTTTCAGTTGGAAATTGTTAAGGAAGTTGGGAGCAGACCATCATGGAAATGAAATGGTAAATTCTATATGGGGAAAAAAATGCGAAGTATCTAACAAATCTGATAAGTCGTTTTTTAATTTTTCGTATAATCCGTCCATTGCTGTGGCCAAGCTTAGATTAGTTACTGTTTCAGCCATGAGTGGTTTTCTGGGCCTCTCTTGCGAGGGGGTAGTTTCTATCGATTGTTGGGGATAGGGATCTTCTTTGCGATGGGGGTTTATTAGGGTCTGCTTTAGGGGAATAGAAAGTATTAATTGATTTACTCTTGTCTGCCGAGGATGGTTTTTTGGGAGCCATTCCTCGCTTTTTTTTTTGTTTTGTTGTTCTTTCAGATAGTTTCTAGGGAGCCCTATTTGTTGTACTAAATAGTACGAGAATATAATACAGTATATCTACCCAGGAAACAGTTCTAAAATAAGGTGTCCCTCTAGTACATATGTATGTTGATTGCAGATTTCCAAGTTTGCCAGAGAGATTCTTACTCGAATCCTATGGCCAGTTTCCGGCAACCTTGATTGTTATGGTAAGTTAATTATTACTCAGTAAACCGTTTTAAATCTAAGCGACTTCCCTTTGCTTACTTGTAATAGATGTAAAGCTTCAAATTTACAAAGGGAATCCCTGATTAGTGCGTTAACATTAGGTAAATAGAAACATTCACACTGAGTATATATAGCAAGGAGTCAGATTTCATTTGCAGGTGCCCCCTTCTAAAGTTTTTTAACAGCTGTAGATCTTCTACTTTCATAGAGTTCATCCAAAGTTCAGAGCAGGTAAATCTTAGTAACCAAAGAGACCCAAGGATTTATGTGGATCGAGTCAGATTGTAAAGCTTAGATGCGTATACCGACAGTAAGCATTAATCAGTCCCAGTATATACAGGCCTTTAAGTTAGTGAGAGTTCATCAAGTGCTGACCAGCTAGGCTTATACTTGGCCCCATTGATTATCTGTTGCCTAGGTCTTATGGTTATATATATTACCTTGGGATTTAGGCAGATAAGTCGCAAACATACATGTCTTTTGTATAGTGGTCACGGATTGTTTAGCAGTTCCAAGTTCACTGTTTATCAAACAAAAGGAGTAGTCACAAGATTGTCACGATCTTACCAGTGGTAATTCTTTCTCCAAGCCGAGATGTGCTGTGCTCTAGGCATCAAAAATGACCTTGCCTTTAAGTTTCAGCTGGCAGATTGACGTCGACAAATTCCACGCCACTTCATTTTCCTCCAAGCTGTTTAGTAGGGTTTCTAAACGGGTCCGCAGACGTCGCCCTTCGGCGGGAAGGCTACGAACTTTACGATTCGATGTCCCCACAGGAAAGCTTAGGAATCTGTGGCGGGTTTTAAAGACCGGTGAAATCTGCTCGTGATATAATATGTATGAAACAATTCCACTTAAGGGTCAGTAGAGGTCCGCTGGTTCGTAGATTAAAGAATCAGCTCCCAGCCCCAAAGGGTTATCCTATATCTTTCGGTATCCACACGGGAAAACTCAGGTAAGTATCTGCAGGTCTAAACGCCTCTGGTCGCGGGCTATGGTGATTTCTACGGTAGCGAGCGGTTTCAACCGCGAGACGGCTTCAATACAGATCAGGTCTGTTGCACCGCTTGCCCAGTGGCCAGTGATTCTATTTTCAGATTTTTGTGCAGTTTTATGCTATGCAATAGGCCTAGCCATAAGAAAAAAAAAAAAAAAAACTTTGGTCTAAAAGGTCGAAGAGTCATCAGCTTTCTTACAACGGGTGTTCAAAGCAGCATCTCCGCATTCGGTGTTCGGAACCACGGGAGGCCACTCCTACGACAGATGCACACCTGCGTCTCACGTCATCACCATCTGATCTGCATTGTGTCCCTGTGGGTATGGGTTTCTGTACAGTTTATATATTCTAAGTTATTCTTATACCTCCACATGTTTCTGGGTTTATAAATGTTCTAATTTTTTAAGTCCATAATTAGTGAGCTGTGGTCTGACCATACTATATCTTTGATATTTATTTTTTTTACTATTCTAGCTAAAGCACATTCCCCCCAGATCATGTCTATCCGTGAATATGATAAGTGTGGCTTAGAAAAGAAGGTCTTTTTCCTGAAGATGAACGACCCTCCATATATCCATTAAAGGGACTGTCTAGTGCCCAAAAGGCCTTCTCAACATTTTAGTGCATATTAAAGTACTTTCAAAGTACTTTAAAATGCATATTTTTAAGTTTATTAATTGTTTCTATAAAGATATCTAATTCTGTCTGTTTTACTATTTGAATAGTGGTTATATAGCTTTTGATTCTGTAATAGGTAAACGTTTCGTAGGCTGGTAAGTTATATTTTAATTGTAAGTCACCAAACGGAAGCAGCTGCTTCTCCTGAAGAATATCTCCCACTTTGAGAACACCATGCTGGGACCATTCCCCCAAACTAAGGTCCTTCATGTATACTGAAAAGATTTCAAGTGGTGCCAGATCGGTGATTCCCTGTGTTTTTGTAAACTTGCTCTTAAATTTATACATTAGTTTACAAATATCCTTTATAATTGGGTTTTTAATATTACGTTTTCTGAGAGAGGTTTGATCTAACCAGAAAAGGTAACTGGGGTTTACTCCGTTTAGATCTGTCCTTTCAATCTGGAACCAGACTGGTACTGGGCATTTCACATGCCGCCAGGCCAAGAAGTGAGTGAACAGACATACATCTGCTAACCGAAATAAGTCTGGGAATCCCAGACCCCCTCGATTTACAGCTTGTTTTATGGCTAGGGTTGCTATTCTGGGCCTCCTATATTCCCAGACGTAGGAGGAAAATAAGAGACTGAGCTGGGTCAAATATATTTTAGGGACTCGTAGTGGTATTGTTCTCATACAGTATAATATTTTAGGTAGGACATATGCTTTGAGGATCTGGATACGGCCCAACCATGATATCTCCAGACCCCTCCAGCTTGTAAAAAGGTCTCTACATTCCTGTAGAAGGAGTTCGAAGTTATATGAGATAGTTTGTCTTAAGTCTTGTTTGATTTTTATACCCAGGTAATTTAGTGTTTTATTTGACCAGTTTATATGACCTATTTTGCATAATTTTGTATACTGTGATCTACGTAGAAAGGTGAAATGTTAGGACTTGTGTCTTCGAGATATTTAACTTATAATTTGAGAAAGAACTAAAAAGATCGATCTGGGTTAAAACCTCAGGAATCGAGGCCTCCGGGGAAGTTAGGGAGAGGACAACGTCCTCTGCGTACAACGCCACTTTACAAGTGGCTCTATTTACCTCTATCCTTTTAATTATTGGTATTATTCTAATTAGCGCTGCCAAAGCTTCTATGCTGAGAGCATAGAGTAAGGGGGCCAAAGGGCACCCTTGTCTAGTTCCATTATTGATCCGAAAAAATTCAGAATCAATAAACGGGGCTAAGATCTTGGCTTTTGGTGTTGAATATAGGGACATGGCGTATGTCTTAAATAAGCCGTCCATGCCGAATGCTTCTAGAGTTGCCGATAGATAGGGCCAACTAACTCGGTCGAAGGCTTTTTCGGCATCAAGTGCCATAAATACTGCTGGAATTTCATAGTGATTTGCCCTATGGATTAAGTTTAAAATTCTTCTGACGTTGTCCTCTCCCGACCTCCCCGGTATAAACATAGTCTGGTCCATGTGTACAATATCCGATATCACGTGGGTCAGCCTGTCTGCCAGAATTTTTGAGAAAAGTTTAATATCCAGGTTTATTAATGATATGGGCCTATAATTTGATACCACCGTCGGATCTTTTCCTGGTTTGAGAATAGGGGTTATAGAGGCCTCTAGCATCTCGGAGACAAATCCATTGCCATCCTCTACCTCTTTGAATACTCTCAGAAGGAGTGGAGAAACAATGGATTGCAAGGTTTTATAAAATATTGCTGAGAAGCCGTCTGGGCCGGGAGCTTTACCCTTTTTTATCTCATCGACTGCTTTTTTTAGTTCATGTTCAGAAATAGGTTGGGTTATAACTTGAAGTTTTTCCTGAGAAATTTTCGGAAGGGCTAAATTTCGTAAGAATACTTGAATTTCATCCTCTGATCTAGCAACTGGAGGTAGATTATAAAGTTTACTATAATATGTAGAAAAGGCTTTACCAATCTGAACGGGTGATAGACAGGTTGATCCATCGTAGACTATCTTGTTAATGCGAATTTGTTGATTTTTGAATTTTAACTTTCTAGTAAGGTTTTTCCCTGGTCTTGCATTAGAGTGGTACCAAGTCTGTTTAAGACGGGACAATGCTTTTTTTGTTTTTAGCTCTAATGCTTTTTTTTTTTTGTAATAAAAGTTTTTATTGTGACACATAACAAAAAATACGGGTACGAAATGCCGTACATTCAATTGTGATAAAATAACATAATGAAATCGCATTGAAGTACAGTAATAAATCTTATTGAACTCACATAAAATAAAATATATAAAAAAAGGGAAAAAAAAAAAAAGACAATTACATAAAGGTATATTAAAGAAGAAAGAGAAAAAATAAAGGAAAGAAAAGGAAGAGAAAGAAGGGGGTGGACGGGGCGGACTTAAACCTTTTGCGAATTTGCACAAGTTTCATGACATTCGCCCTCTGGCTTAAAATAGTTTTTCCAAATCTCCATAAAATTATGATACACCTGGATTCTTTTGTTTGAAAAATAAAACAGGCGTTCCATGTTCAAGTTGTGTGCTATTAGATTGTGCAGTTCACCTATCGGTGGTGCCGATGAGTCTTTCCAATGTTTAGCAATCAGCGATTTTCCTGCTAATAGTATGTGACTTAGAATAATTCTTTGAGGCTTTTTAAGAGTAGTGGGTAGAACATTGAGTAAAGCTAGTTCTGGGGATTTGGCTATCGATACTTTGAGGATTTTGAATATAAGTTCATAGATTTTAGTCCAGTATGTTTGAATTATTGGGCATTCCCACCAGATGTGCAACATTGAGCCTGGACACTTGCAGTTTCTCCAGCATAGGTTTGAGGTTGTTGTAAATATCTTTGCCAGTCTCGTGGGAACTAAATACCATCTATAGAGAATCTTTTTTGTTAACTCAACATGATTAACGTAATGAGAGAATAATTTGGGAAAATCAATTGCTTGTTTCCAAGCTGTTGGGGATAGTTGGCACTTCAAATCTGCTTCCCAGGCCCGTATGAAGGGATGGTCTGTAATCAAATAGGAATCGTGGAGGTCTTTGTAATTTTATGTGGTACATGAAGTGAGGATGTCAGCATCTTTGAAGAAAGGTGGATAACATGTCTGACTTGTAAGTATTTGAAATAGTCGTTACTTGGTATATGGAATTGCAATTTTAGATCTTCAAACGATTTTATAGTGAAATTATGAAATAGATCTTGTATCCGCAGTATACCCGCTTTACGCCAATTACCCATTCGAAGATCAGGCAATAACAATTCCAAGCTCGTAATGGGAGTTGTCGGAGATAGTTGTGCCAATTCTGGTATTTTTTTCCCATATATTTTCCAAATCTTCAGAGACACCTCTGAGCTTTGCATCCATACCTTTATTGGGAGTGGGTCAAGATGTGAGGTCCATAATACATCTACAAATCTATTAGGCTCCGTTTGCATATCCTCAATATCCACCCACGCAACCTCGCCAGGGTTACAATGGAATAACATTGTTTGAGCCATACGAGCCACTTGATAATATTGTATGACTGAAGGGATTCCCAGCCCTCCCCTATCTTGGGGTAATTTTAGCCATTTATTCGCTACTCTAGCTGGTTTGTTTGCATTAATACATTTTAGAATTAATCACCGCTATCCTGCCTAGCCATGTGATGTAAATTTTGGACCAAGCTTTCAAGTCTTGTTGAATTATTTTCCATACTTTAGTTAAATTGGCATTTATGAGCTGATCCGGAGATTTCGTGAGGTATAGCCCTAAATAAGAAATACTATCTGATCTCCATTCAAATTCATAATTAGCTTTCAAGTGGGACAAGGCTCTGTCTGGTATTCCTATTGGGAGGGCTTGAGTCTTCGATTTGTTAACCTTGTGATATGACACTCTGCTAAACTCATTCAAAATACTTTGTAGATATGGGAGTGACTTTGAAGGGTTCGAGAGAGTAACAATTATTTCATCTGCAAACAGGCCAAGCTTAATCTCTTTGCCTGCTGCAAATGGAATGCCCTTGATCAAAGGTTGTGATCTAATATGCTCTGCCAAAGGTTCTAATGCTAAAACGTACAGTAGGGGGGATAAAGGACAGCCTTGCCTGGATCCATTTGAAATTTGAAAGGGTTGGGATAGAAAACCTGCATAAGCAACTTTTGCCGAAGGGGAGGAATATAGCCCCATTATAGCCCTGATATATTCAGGGGGAAACTGAAATTTGACTAAGACTCTAGATCTCTAGATATAACCAGTGAAGGCGGTCGAAAGCCTTCTCTGAATCAATTGCTAATATTATACTTGGGGCTTTGTGTTTGTGTATCAGAGCAATAGCATCAAAAATCTTCCGGGTATTATCTGTGCCCTGTCTACCATGTACGAAACCCACCTGATCATAATGTAAAAGGGAAGGTAAAATGTGGTTAATGTGGTTAGCTATTATTTTGGCATATATCTTAACATCCGTATTTAATAGGGAAATGGGTCTGAAATTTGGACATACTGTTGACGTTTTTCCTGGCTTGGGGATCGTTACTATGTGAGCCATTAGCATAGAGGGGGGAAATTTACCTTTGGATTTACATGCGTTAAAAATGTTCACTAAGTGGGTGGTTAATTGTTTGTTGAATACTTTATAATACATGTTTGAAAAGCCATCTGGGCCTGGTGCTTTGTTCCCAGGTAGGGATTTAATAACGTCTTCTATTTCTACCTCAGTTATGGGTGCTGAGTTTTGTGAAATATGATTGGTCTACAGAAGGGAGATTTACTTTTTTCAAGAATTCATCTATTTGGGATAGATCTGGTTGGTGTGTATTTGGATCTATACTTAGGTTGTATAAAGAGGAATAGTATGAGGCAAAAACATCTGGGATATCTGCCGGATTTTGAGTTTTAATGCCCTGTTGGGAGATTAAATGCGGGATAGCTCTCTTGGAGTCCTCTTTTTTTAATCTTCTTGCCATCAACTTACTAGCCTTATTCCCATCAGTGTAACAATTTTGTTTTAATCTTTGAATCTGCAGTTGGGTTTGGTACAACTGAATGGATGAGATTTTTTGTTTTAGTTCTTTAATTCTGGAGTAGCCCAGGGAAGTTGGCTTAACTTTATGGGTAGCATCTAATTGTCTGAGTTCTGAAAAGTATGTTTTTAATTTGAGCTCCCTATGTTTTTTCTCGTAGGAGGCTGTCGCAATTAAGTGCCCCCGGATAACCGATTTGTGAGCTTCCCAAAGGATCTCCGAGGACGTGTCTGGTAAGTTATTGAGCTTAAAATACTCCTCTAGCTGTAACACAGTTTTTTCCAGAATCTTTTGGTTGGTAAGAAGAAAATCATTTATACGCCAGGAGCCCTGACCTCTATATGGGCATTGTTCTCTCAAAGTAAGATATAGGGGGGCATGGTCTGACCACTGAGTCTGGCCTATCTCACACTTGGTAATTCTTTGTAGGGTATTTTTGTCCAATAAAAAATAGTCTATTCTAGAATATTTATCATGGACTTTGGAATAGAAAGTATAATCCCTCATTAGGCCATTGTGAATTCTCCAAGCATCGTATAGTTTGGCTTCCTTAACAGTCTGCTGAAATGATTGACCCTGGGTTGTTAAGATTTGTAAATATTTTGCAGATGGTGTAGAGGAGGAGTCTAAGAACGGGTCTGCCACGGTGTTCAGATCTCCGCATTCAACTGTAGCTACATCCGATCTTACAGTTATTTTGTTCATAAACTGTTTAAGATATGTAGTGGAATTTGAGTTTGGGGCGTACAGATTGATAATATTATAGGATAGGTTGTTGATGGATGCTTCCACCATCAAAAATCTTCCTTTCGGGTCTGGAGTGACATTAGTCAAATTGAAGGACAGGGAATTGTGGAACTATATGGAGACTTCTGCTTACTTCTTGTCAGATGTGGAATGGAAAACTTCTGAGTATTGTTTGGTAACTACACTAGGAATCTTTCCAGTTGCAAAATGCGTTTCCTGTACGCATATAATCTGGGCTTGGGCTTTTTTTGCTTCTAGGAAAAGCAGTCTACGTTTATGTGGTGTGTTTAGGCCTTTGGCATTGATAGATAAGATTTTTATAGACATCCTTTCCTATATGTAGATGACTGTGTGAACGAATGTTGCGTCGATTCAAAAATGTATATTCTCTGATTTGTACTTACAGTGTCGCAAGTCAGGTGATACACGGAACTTCGAAATGAGATATCGTCCCCCAACCCTCATTGTCCAGGCAGGTGGGCGGAGACTTGGATTTATCTGCTGCAGGTGAGTGATCTTGAGTAACTCGAAGGTGTCTTGAGCCCTTTCATACTTTGTAGAAATTATAAGACCTTAATAATTATTTGAAAAAGGGGTAGGGGATACTAATAATAAAAAGAAAAGTTGTAAGTAGTTTAGAGAAAAAGGAGATAGAAAAAAATTAAGAAAAGGGTTGAAGTCAAAGAGCATTGGATCTAAATTAGACCAACAAGGATATAGTGCATGTAACAATACAAAAAACATTTTGTGCATAAACCTGAGCACTAAACTCATCTCCAGATGAGGGGGGGTTGTCCCAACTAAACAGGACCTATTCCACAGATAAATAACTCCGTCCGGAATAGGGATCCATCCGGACCCAAGGGGAATATGATTTCGCTTAACGTTACCTGACCCACTTTCCCAAACCATAACATATATTATCATTTATTAATATAGCTCATTTTGATATCCATGACCTTCTCCAACTATTCCCTATGTATGGTCATAGTGATGCAGCAGATTAATATAATGGATCTATCACTAGCCCGCATCAGCAAGTCCACTCTTTGGTAACCTCCGTGTAACATATCAATTGAGGAAATTTAAACATACACATATACATCCACCTGCAGTGGTAAGCTCAAAGGAGCCAGCAACTGATAGCTTATAATGGTTTCTTATCCTGGCAAGTGTCAAATTCGGTCAACCGGTATTTAGTTCCCTGTGTTAACTCTTTTACTTGATGATTTATAGTAGGGTGATAGGGTCAGGCTAGGGAAATCTTTTCAACTAGTTAACATTAGTTTTCAAAACAGTGGTACTCTCATTTGAGAAAAAGGAACCTCAGTAAACACATGAATTTTTTTTTTATTTTTGGGGGGGGGGGGGGGGGGGATTTAGTGCATTAACCTCCATGCCTTAATGCCCCAATGTCTGAAGGGCTTTTAAGTCCTTCTTTAAACTACCCTGAAGGGTGTGCCAACTCTACCAGCCCAGGCGGCCGATACTCATCGCCGCTGGGCTTTCGGAGAATCTGGAACTTTAGACCAGTCTCTCGCCAAACGATTCATCCTGCTTTGTCCTCGGTTCGGCTGCTCTGCAACAGAAATATTCCACTTTTTAAGATATAGAGCTCCTTCCTCTGGGGTTCGGAATAGCGTGATAGAGCCTTGTCTGGTGACAGCCACTTTCACCGGGAAGCCCCATTTGTATTTTAAATCCGCCGCTCTCAAGGCTGCCGTGATCGGCTGAAACAGTCTGCGCTGTTGCAGGGTGTGTGGGGATAGATCCGCAAAGATTTTCACCCCCGTGTAAGGTGCAGGTAAGTCTCTCATATCGCGGCTCATTCTCATCACCGCCTCCTTGAAGGTGTAGTAATGCAAACGAAGATCGTATCTCGAGGTATCTCCGCCGGCAGGTGCTTGGGTTTGGGTAGTCTATGGATCCTATCAATGAGTGACTCCTTCCCAATGCTTTCAGGCATAAGAACAGAAAAAAGGCCTTGGGCCAAGTTCTCCAGTTGGGCAGGCGGCACGTCCTCCGGTATGCCTCGTAGTCGGATGTTATTCCTTCTGGACCGATCTTCTAGGTCCCAAACCTTTTCTTGCAAGTTCTTAAAGTCTGTCACCAGGCTTGTATGGCGTTCCAGAAGATCATTCTGATGGTCCACCAGATCGTCCATTTTGGTCTCTACTTTTGTTGTTCTGTCACCCAGTTCTCTCATTTCTCTTGCGAATTCAGTTGTTAGATCTATGTCGCCTTTTATCTGTGCTCTTTGGGTCGAGATAAATCTAACCGGCATCTTTTATTTTTGTATTGAGTTCCTTGGAGATATCAAGACCAAGCCTCCTCCCAGGTTTATTCAAGAGGTAGCGCCCCCGACAGAGTTCATTCATCAACACACAACATATATTCATTCCGTAGTCCGTTATGAGACGAGGCTCAACTGATCGGATAAGCCCTACACTCATTTGTAGGGCGTCATTCATGTGTCCGGAATTCTAGTAAGGAGTCGAGAGGAGAGAGCAGATTGATAGGGGATGGCTCGAAAATCAGAAATAAAGGGGATGAAGGGAGAGAGGCGGAAAAGACAGAGAGAAAGAAAGAGGGGAAAGAATGAGAGAGAAAAGAAAGAAAAAAAAAAAAGGAAAGACAGAGATTATATCGATGGATTTACATATAAAAATTTGTGCATATACAAAATTAAGCGTCCTAGTCTTCTATTAGACACAAATAAACCACCCCATTATGTTTAGACATGATATAAATGGCTATATATTATCAAAAGTGGTAAAACATATTAAAGGTGTATACAAATTGTAAAATCTATTTCACAAGGTATCACGTAGTTATTCACCATATCTTAGGGACAGGGAAAAAAATTAAAAAATTTAAAAAAAAACAATTACAGTGCAAAAATTAGTGTACTGATGTGGGTAAAAAGTTGTAAAACGGTGGTGTCACGTGGTTAGGCATATTAAGATAGCTACATATACAGAGTCAGGTGTCCTATTCTACTGTTAGGTTCACACAAAAAAACCACAAAAAAAACCCAACATAATCTAATATGAAATATTCCATAAACATAAGTGACAATGGATTATGATTACAGTGCCTAAATTGTAGTGTACTAATATGTGAGTTCTAATTGTAACAAGATGTGAGACAAAAGTGTCACGTAGTTAAACGTGTGATTAAACTTGTAAATTTGTGTCATAATCTTCCGTAAAAAAAAAAAAAACATAATTTTATATAAATTATTTCATAAGCATAAATGACAATGTATTACAATTACATTGCCTAATTTGCAGTGCTGATATGTGGGTTCTTATTGTAACAAAGTGTAAGAGACAAGGGTGTCACGTAATTAAATGTGTACTTAGACGTGTAAATTTATGCAAACCAAACTTCAGAAATTGCTAGATATGTCCCCCAACTCCTTCCGATTTAAAGCTCTCGACAGATGGGAGACAGAACTTAGAATAACAATCCCTGATGATCACTGGTTCGAGGCCGCCTCCCAAACTAGGAAAGTCGTAAAGGGGATAAACTTGGTAGAACTGTTCTTTAAAGTAGCTTTCCGTTGGTATTTGGTCCCCCAGAAAATTTCCAAATTTTGTTTGAACGGCTCCAACCTTTGTTGGCGCTGTGAACGAGAACTGGGGGATCATGCCCACATCTGGTGGGGATGTAGTTCACTCAAACCGCTCAAGGAAAAGGTTTCCCATACATTTAGCCTACTGTTTGATACCAACTATCTCTTAACCCCACAAACATTCCTGCTCCATCTGGATCTGAAACTGGCTAGGTCAGCAAACCGTGCACTTGCAATCCATGTTTTGCTGGCCTGTAAACTATCAATAGCAAGATTATGGAAAAGCAAAGAGATTCCAAACTGGGACTAAATAAAAACCCAGATTGATTTCCAGATGGAGGCTGAGAGTCTGATGTACAAAATGGGCAAAAAATCAAAAAAGTTTTTAGAAGTATGGTCCCCCTGGGAAAATCTACAGACATAGATCGAAGATATAAACAATACCTCGAGATATCGTAAGACCTATAAAGTCCCCCCCCCTGGTCCGAGAGTTGGCTCTGAGTTGGCATGATAGGTACTGCAGTCCCCCCTAAATTCCAGCATGGCTGAGCATGATAGGCAGTGTGCCCCCTCCCATAAATGATGCCAACTTGTCTGAGCATGATAGGCACTGTAGTCCCCATCATAAATGCCACCTGGCTGAGCATGATAGGCAGTGTGCCCCCCCATAAATGATGCCAGCTTGTCTGAGCATGAAAGGCACTGCAGTCCCCATCATAAATGCCACCTGGCTGAGCATGATAGGCACTGCAACCCCCCTAAATTCCACCATGGCTGAGCATGATAGGCAGTGTGCCCCCCATAAATGATGCCAGCTTGTCTGAGCATGATAGGCACTGCAGTCCCCATCATAAATGCCACCTGGCTGAGCATGATAGGCACTGCAACCCCCCTAAATTCCAGCATGGCTGAGCATGATAGGCAGTGTGGTCCTCCCCATAAATAATGCCAGCTTGTCGGAACATGATAGCCACTGCAGTCCCCATCATAAATGCAAGCTGGCTGAGCATGATAGACACTGCAGTGCCCCATATTAGTACCACCACTCACATCACACTCTTTTTGTATTTATATTAATATTATACTTCATGTCCCCTTCAAGAGTGAGCAGGACACCCAGGGGAGTAAACAGAAAGGAACTTTTATTATCAGAAAAGGGACTCATTCTCCATGCTTTAGCGGCAGTAAATACAATATAATACGTACTGCCTTGCTGACAAACCATGATTTATATTGTAATCCACGGAGAAGAAGTCCTTTTTGTGATAATGAAAGTTCCAAAGTGATCCCTTCCCCCTTCCTGAAGTGAATTCAGAGCATGCTGACCTGCCTGTTTCCATGGAGATGCTCGTGTCTGAGAGCTGGGGATTAGAGGAGGCCTGGGGAATGCGGGAAAATCCTTCTCAGCCCAGTGATTGATGGGAGAAGAAGCAACTAGTGGCCACTCTTTCAAAGCTAAGTATAATCTCTTTTTTACAGAGAACTAAAAAAAAAAAAAAAAACAGAAATTGACAGTCTCGTCTAAAGTGAGCTGCCTACAAGTTGCACCAAAGTTAAAAGGGTGACTAGACTGTCCCTTTAAGCCCTTTGTTTACAATAAGTTTTGGTATAGCTTTGCATAATATACACTTCCTCTGCTTAATACGTCTCCTCTTAATATTTTTTTTTTAATCTAAGTCTGTGTTTACAACCCAGTTATAGTCTCCCACCATAATCAATATCCCCTGCTTAACTTGATCCACTTTTCCCATTAACTTTTGCAGAAATTACATCTGTACCTTGTTTGGAGTCTAGACGTTCACTAAGGTGTATATCTTACCATTTATCTCAAACACAATAATAACATTGTGTGTGAGATAATATTTTTATTAGTAATATTGCCTTATAGTGATATAGGTCTTGTTGGCAAATTATGTCTTTTTGCTGATGATACAAAGATTTGCAGCAGGGTTGATATTCATGGAGGGATAAGCCAAATGGCAAATGATTTAGCTAAACTAGAAAAATGGTCAGAGCTGTGGCAACTGACATTTAATGTGGACAAGTGCAAGATTATGCACCTTGGACGTAAAAACCCAAAAGCAGAATATAGACTATTTTGTACAGTCCTAACCTCAACATCTGAGGAAAGGGATTTAGGAGTAATAATTTCAGAGGACTTAAAGGTAGGTAGGCAATGCAACAGAGCAGCAGGAAATGCTAGCAGAATGCTTGGTTGCATAGTGAGAGGTATTAGCAGTAGAAAGAGGGAAGTGCTCAATGCTCATGCCATTGTACAGAGTACTGGTGAGACCTCACTTGGATTATTGTACGCAATACTAGAGACCATATCTCTAGAACGATATTGATACTACCACAACTAGAGGACATAGTCTAAAATTAGAGGGGCAACGATTTAAAAGTAATATCAGGAAGTATTACTTTACTGAGAGGGTAGTGGATGTATGGAATAGCCTTCCAGCAGAAGTGGTAGAGGTAAACACAGTCAAGGATTTTAAGCATGCGTGGGATAGACACAAGGCTATCCTAGCTATAAGACCGGGAACTGCAGACTAATATAAGTATTTAGAAAAATTGGGCAGACTAGATGGAATGAATGGTTCTTATCTGCCGACACATTCCTTGTTTCTATGTAACTATGTAACATTCTTGTCTGACAGTTTTTACATTATTTTACATTTGACATTATTCCCAATTAAAACAGAAACTCCTATTTTCTTTTTTTTCTGTTCAAGTGAATCTGATATTACTTATCAAAACTATTAAGTGGATATCTTATCTTGTCCCCCTGCTTCCAGTGGGTTTCCTGTAGGAAGGTTATGTCATTTAGTTTTTATAAGTTTCTTAAGTGATCTCTTCTTATATGGGGAATTCATTCCTTGCACGTTTAATGATAGTATTTTAAGCATTCTTGTATCTCATTCTCTCCCTCCATCTATAGTGACCATTGACACAAACAATACAATACATATACCAGTGCATAAATTAATTGCTTAATGCACTGATAAAGAAAACTCTAGCATCAAGCCCGATTCTCTTATATCCCTTCATCTATTAACATTCTTACTAATTTAAATATAAAGGTGTATTACTTTGTATTACCTAGTGAAATAAATAATATTATTTCATTGTATACTGATATAAATCAGCAAGATATCAGTCTTCGCCAATGAACTAACTTACTGGCGTTATATAAACATATTAATTATTAAGTTAAGTGTAAAGTAAAAGTTCACACTCCTTGTTTTATGCAATATTACAATATTTATTAGGACAGAGGAATATAAGAAGCTATAGACAAATAAGCAGTTAAGCCACTAGACAGTAATCAACATATAATATAATATTACATTCTACAAGAGAGAGAGAGAGAGAGAGAGAGACAGACAGACACAAGGGACACCGTGTGTAAGAGAGCTTGCAAGAAGGTTTGCCAAGTCTTTCTTCAAGAGAGAGCCCACCTTCTTTGTTGTACACTTCCTCCCCCACAGCCAGTCTTCTAGTAGTAGTTCCAAAAACCATATTGACTGGGGGAGGGGCTTGTAGAGTTAGGGACTTGAGGTGACAACTAGTTACTTGCCATGTGCTCTGGAAAGTGTAGACTCCATTAATGCCTGGGGCTAGATTGCAGAAGCTTATTCAGTCTTCTGCCCATATTAGAACACTGTATTAGAACACTTAATTGCCACACAGCAGATTGGGTTGCCAATCCTACCTCCGTTTTTACATCCCTCCTATTGGCAATAAAGTGGATAAGAAACGTGAGCTCTTTGGGTCCCACCAAAAGATAAGAGAAGGAAAGAGTATCCTGCAATGTATCAACTATGTGCGCACTTAGCCCACCATATCAGCAGAGACTTCCATGGTATACTAGAAATGAATACACTCGCCCAACCAATGACCAACTGCAACAGCACACACAAACCTGAATGACAATACAAACTACAGAAATACACAATACAATTATCACAAACACATTTCCCAAAGTCTTGTAGATGTTTTGCCCATATATAGTTTGATTGAAATCACATAGTCAATTTCCGCCAAAATGTATCCTCTGTTATGCAACCCTTTCCACAAACCATTTGCATATAATTAGTTATGCTAAATGAGATGTAGTTTGGGAACATTCTAGGGTATGTAGTGATACTGGCATACCAAAGGTTAAATGGTTATCAGTACTAGGACATTACACAAGCACTCTAGGTGTTGGTACTGTACTGTGCTGCAGAGAGTATCACACAGATGTTAACTCCACACACATGCTCACACACATCTAATACTTCCACACACCAAGCCACACCACAAGTATGACAAATACACATGCTACCTATCCATGCTGCTTTTGTACATGATACTAGTCCACGAGGTGAAACAGTAAGTAGCATTGCATTCATACTCCACAAATAACATGAATCACGCTACACACATACGAGAGAATGCTGCATTCTCACACAAACCTATATGTTATGGCTGCTAAACTAGCATGTCAATGTATGTGTAAGGGATTATGCTAAGGAACTGTGAGTGGATGGGAAAGATGCTAAAACGTAACAACAAATAATACGCACACAAGTACAACATAAAACCTACAGAAATAAAACACATAATAAACTGACAATAAACAGCAGCAACATTAGAAACGTAGTAACGCAATGGACACATGTCCCTAATGCAGATTCATAGCTTGCATCGCTACTAGGGCCTAGAAAATAGCAGAACTTTATTTACTGGGACGGCACTTTAATTGATCAGTGATTCTTCTTTCTTGGTCATGATGAGAGCAATAAGTCCATAAAAACAAACAAAACATTCTTGTGTCCCCAAAAATTAACTACTAAGCTGTAGTTCTAAAACTGGAACACATATTGCCTTTTGCAAAACTTGACTTGTTGCTCTGTGAAAGTGTCAAAGTCCAATGAATCTGTGAAATGTCCCAAAATGAATAAACAAAGTATGATCTTTTTATTAACCCCTTAGTGACATGACTTTTTTGGCTTGTCCGAAGCTTGGTGACATGGGCTGTTTTAACATTTCTGAGGTGTTTGTGTTTTGCTGTAATTTATTTCTGTCTCATTCAGTGTACCTGAACAAACTATATATCTTTTTTATCGTTATAAGAAAGGGCTTTCTTTTGATACCATTATTTTGATAATAGCATATAATTTGATGTAAAAATAATAAAATATGGCAAAAAAATTAAAACATTTTTTGGACTTTTATTTGAAAAATCGTATACTCATGTACAAGAGACAACAAAAGAATACTGCTAAATAGTTTCTAATATATGTCCTGAGTTCAGAAATAGCCCATGTTTTATATTTTTGTGCTTTTTTATTCATGTTACAGGGCCAGAACTATAAGTAGTGCAAAGCTATTTAAAAATCCTTTTTTTCAAAATTAGCGATAGTGACATTGTAACACTGATTTCTGTACTAAATCCATGAATGACCCCCAACATGTACATATTTTTGAAAACTAGACCACTGAGGGCATTTAATTTGGGGTATTGTGACACATTTCATGTAGCCATTTTACCACCAATCTTTGCCAAATTTTTCAGCAAAAAATATATTTTTTTAATTTTTCACATAGATTGCAATTTAGGTAAACATTACCTTAAAATGTGAAGGGGTATTTCCAAATAACACCTCAATTAGTGTTCAGCAACATCTCCTCAGTACAGGGATACAACCCATGTATAAGTTGGTTAGATTATTTGGGGGTTAAAAGGCCACATTTGAGAGGTGTGCTTTTTGGTTTTCCAACTTGGAATTCTGACGTGCAGAAAACCTTTGCATTTGGCACATTTTTGAAGCCAAAAAGTGTATTCTACCCCACAAAGCCATATATTTTTTAAAACTAGACACCCTAGGGTATTTTAAATGGTAGTATTTTAACACTTTACATGCACTAATTCTACCACCAGCCTATGTCAATGTTATGGATAGTAATTTTTTTCACATACACTGTACTTCGGGCATGAATTCACAGATCCTATTATGTGTCAGTGCCAAACAATACCTCAATATGTGTTCAGCAACATCTCCTGAGTACAGGGATACCACCCATGTGTAGGTTAGTTAGATTATTTGGGGGTTAAAAAGGCCACATTTGAGAGGTGCGCTTTTTGGTTTTTCAACTTGGAATTCTGACATGCAGAAAACCTGCGCCCATGTTCCATTTGGGACATTTGTGAAGCCAGAATGTGTATTTTACCCCACAAAACCATACATTTTAGCAAACTAGGCACCCTAGGGTATTTCAAATGATAGTATTTTAACACTTTCCATGCACTTATTCTACCACCTGCCTTTGTCAAATTTTAGGTTAGTAATTTTTTAATGTTTTGTTTCCACATACATTGAACTTCGAGTATGAATTCACAGATCCTGTTATGTGTCAGTGCAAAACAACACCCCAATATGTGTTCAGCAACATCTCCTGAGTATAGGAATACCACCCATGCATAGGTTTGTTGGGTTGTTTTGGGGCTAAAAGGCCACGTTTAGGGGGGGGGTGCATTTCCAACTTGGAATTTTGACATGTAGTCAGCCTGCGCCCATGTTCCATTTGGGACACTTTTGAAGCCTGTTAAAGTATTTTACCCCATCAAACCATATATTTTAGAAAACTAGACATCCTAGGGTATTTAAAATTGTGGTATTTTAACACTTTCCAAGTGCTAATTCTACCACTAACCTATGTAAAAGGGTTGGGATGTCATTTTCCCCCCACACACATTGTAGTTCAGGCAGGAATTTTCAGATTCTGGTATTTGCCACTGCCAACCAACACCTCAATATGTGTTCAGCAACATCTCCTGCGTACAGGGATACCCCCCATGCATAGGTTTGTTGGTTTGTGTTGGGGCTAAAAGGCCACATTTAGGGGGTGCGCAATTCCAACCTGGAATTTTGACATGTAGTCTGCCTGCCCCCATGTTCCATTTGGAACATTTTTGAAGCCGTCCAATGAATTTTACCCCATCAAACCATATCTTTTTGGAAAATAGACATCCTAAGGTATTTCAAATGGTGGTATTTTAATACTGTATATGTAATAATTCTACCACCAGCCTTTTTAAAAGTTTGTGGTAGTACTTTTTTGGGAGTTTTTTTCCACATGCATTGTACTTCAGGCATGAATTCACAGATTCTGGTATATGTCACTGCCAAAGAACAACCCAATATGTGTTCAGCAACATCTCCCGAGTACAGGGATAGCACCCATGCATAGGTTTTTGGTTTGTTTTTTGGCTAGAAGGCAACATTTGTGAAATGCGCATCTCAAATTTCCAACTTGGAATTTTGACATGTAGTCAGCCTGCGCCCATGTTCCATTTGGGACACTTTTGAAGCCTGTTAAAGTATTTTACCCCATCAAACCATATATTTTAGAAAACTAGACATCCTAGGGTATTTAAAATTGTGGTATTTTAACACTTTCCAAGTGCTAATTCTACCACCAACCTATGTAAAAGGGTTGGGATGTCATTTTCCCCCCACACACATTGTAGTTCAGGCAGGAATTTTCAGATTCTGGTATTTGCCACTGCCAACCAACACCTCAATATGTGTTCAGCAACATCTCCTGCGTACAGGGATACCCCCCATGCATAGGTTTGTTGGTTTGTGTTGGGGCTAAAAGGCCACATTTAGGGGGTGCGCAATTCCAACCTGGAATTTTGACATGTAGTCTGCCTGCCCCCATGTTCCATTTGGAACATTTTTGAAGCCGTCCAATGAATTTTACCCCATCAAACCATATCTTTTTGGAAAATAGACATCCTAAGGTATTTCAAATGGTGGTATTTTAATACTGTATATGTAATAATTCTACCACCAGCCTTTTTAAAAGTTTGTGGTAGTACTTTTTTGGGAGTTTTTTTCCACATGCATTGTACTTCAGGCATGAATTCACAGATTCTGGTATATGTCACTGCCAAAGAACAACCCAATATGTGTTCAGCAACATCTCCCGAGTACAGGGATAGCACCCATGCATAGGTTTTTGGTTTGTTTTTTGGCTAGAAGGCAACATTTGTGAAATGCGCATCTCAAAATTCCAACTTGTAATTTTGACATGTAGTCAACCTGCGTCCGTGTACTATATGGGATATATCTTTGAAGCCAGCCAATGTAATTTACCCCGACCAAATCATATATTTTTTAACAGTAGACACCATGACTCCTTGTGCCAAGGGCTCAGCAGCCACCGATACATCACTAGATGATGTATCAGAAAGCTGACCAGGGTCAAAATCGAACCCTGAGTCCGCGGCCTCAGAATCAGTGCGTAAGCAGTGATCTCGAGCAAAGAAGGGGTTAATAGCTCTTAGAAGAGCCTATCTAGTACTGTAATACATTACAGTACAAAGTAATTAATCCATAAAACAGTGCAGACAGCAAAACATACTGTTGCTGTGCAAGATTACTGCTTATACAGTGATGAATGGCAGGGAAGGGGTTAATACACAGTGAAAGACTTTCATACAACCTGCCAATTTTATAAAATGTTATTTTATATCACTAATACTGATCTGCCTCTTTCCGTCACAAAAATGTAAGTGAGGAGAGGGAGGCAGATCAATATTTGTTTTTTGATCTGACCAGGGCGAATGGTGAGCTTAATTGAGAAATCACCAAACCGCCTTTGCCACTAATTCGCTGTTACTGATTGCTATGCGCTCAGACAGCTTAAAAAAAAAAACTCAAATATTTTTACTTTACATGTAATCCCCTAGCGGGTATGTGTAAAAATAAAAAAAAATATGCAGACAGATACAAATTGCTTTGGCGTCAATATCATTGCGTAAGCAGTGATCGACGGCAAAGAAGGGGTTAATAACTCTTAGAAGAGCCTTTGTAGTACTGTAATAAATTACAGTACAAAAAAAGAACCCCTATAAAATGCACAACAATAAATGCGCTGATGTGCACGATCACTGCTTACGCAAGATCAGTGGCAGGGAAGGGGTTAAACGCAGGGAATTGCTTTAATAAAAATTTTTTTATTGTTTTATTATTCGTGTGTTGTGTATTTATTATTTTTTTGTACTTTTACTTACTTTTCTTACTTTGATCTGTCTCTCTCCCTCACTAAAAAAAAATGTGAGAGGGAGGCAGATCATAACTGGTCAGATCAATATAGGGTTAATATTGATCTGACCGGTCAGTGAGGATGCTCATCAGAGCATCCCCACTGCTTGTCAGTGTGCCTGGCAGTCACTGATTGCCTCTGTGAAGAGGTAATCGTGTGGCAGCCAGAGAGCACAGCAAGCAGGTACTTCCTGCCTCCTGTGCTCTTACCCTTAGAAGGGCAGCGCCATCTTGGTCACACAGTGACCAAGATCGTGTAATTTTTCTTTTGTGTTCCTGATTGCCTCGACTTGCGAGGCAATCAGAAACACTTTCTGAGCATAGGAAACGAAAAATTTGCTTCCTATGCTCGTTTTTTAAATGCCCGCGTTTTAAAGGCGCTGTGCCTTTAAAACCGGCATTTCAATCGCTCTCCGGAGCGATCGAAATGCCGACGGGCATTTTTTCCTGTATTGTACGATGCTTCCACACGGAAGCATCGTTACAATACCGTGTGAGCACTGAAAGCAGAAAACTCCGCTTTCAGTGCTCGTTTTGACACAGGACGGACTAGGTCCGTTCTGTGTCACTAACGCCTCTGCACACAGGACGGACCTAGTCCGTACTGTGTCGCCAAGGGGTTAAAAACTATTGCTATTTCCAATCGATTGCTTATTGCTGCAAAAAAAAAATTCTGCTTTCTGAATCCGGTGGCAGATAGCTGGCTCTGGTCTTCTTCTCAATTCTCATGGCAAAATCTGTAAAAGATCTAGAGCAGTATCAATTCTTAGCAGATACATCTTGGACAATAGTCCTCAAAAACAAAACATTGGGCCGCATAGGCCCTACATTAGACCAGGCTGCATCCTGGCCTACTTACAATAAAATATCTATCTAGGTACTATGGTACCTGAAAAATCCCAAATGTAAAATCAAACTTCCCAAATTGTTTCCTAGGGACAATTAGCATGAAAATGTTTGATCACTTGATCTCATTGCTTATCAATCCCCCCTTCTAAAACAATTAAGTTTTAGACAAAAGTTTCTATGTAACATATCTTTCATTCTTGTCTGACAGTTTGTAAATTATTTTACATTGACATTATTCCCAATTAAAACAGAAACTCCTATTTTCTTTTTTTTTGTTCTAGTGAAGCTGATATTACTTTATCAAAACTATTAAGTGGATATCTTATCTTGTCCTCCTGCTTCCAGTGGGTTTCCTGTAGGAAGGTTATGTCATTTTTTTTCAGTTTTTATAAGTTTCATAAGTGACCTCTTCTTATATAGGGAATTCATTCCTTGCACGTTTAATGAATTCATTCCTTACACCTCAAACCTGTAAACATTAATTATAAAATGGGACGAGAGAGGGACTGCCCCCCTGATTCCTTTTGTTTTTCTCTTCAAAAATTATGGTTTTTAAAAGACTTTTTACTACACCATACAGGTCACCTGTAGGGTGGAATTTATAAGCATATTCCTGCCCTGTTTTATCAGGTGGCTTCCTTCTGTGAGTTCTCCATGATCCTTCCTGATACTGATTACCTTTCCAAGGATCAGAAGCATTTACATTTGAAGGCACCTTTCTCACTGACCTGTGATCTCTTTTCCTAACCCTGCATGAGAATTGGGTATGTCCGTGCTTTAAACAATAGAAGCAAATACCTTTGAATGGGGCTGGTGAATTCATTGCAATCTTTTCATTGCTATCACATAGAGTTGCAATTTTGTAAGGCCTTAATCCTTTTGTTATGAGATTCTGCCTTGCTTTCCCAATAATAGTTAATACGCCTTCTATAGTTTCCTTTTGATCTGCTAACATTTGCATTAGAGGGTCTAAGTATGTAAATTTCTTTATTAAGTACTGTAATAAATCAGGAGGAGTTTGGTCTGTGGTACACGATGAATTAGCCTATATACTTGCACAAATTTAGATGCAAATTCCCAAGGATCATCATCTACATTCACTGTCATTTCTGCAAGCACATGGCTATCTAGGTTTCTGTTCCCATTTACCAGTTTAGAAACTGATTTTAACCGGTCTTCCTCTGTACCCCAATTAAAATCATTAAACCAATCTCTTTCTGAATTAACAGGTTCACTTATGGGTGTTTTAAGCCTACATGCAATCTGACCTGGTATCCACAATTTTAGCATGATGCATGGCTCTTTAGCAGAGAGCATGTATTGCTTGACTGCCATTTCAAAATTGGACATGTTTTATAAAACATCTGTAGTGCCATCATATATTGGAAACAAAGGTTTTAACTTTACCAAGCGATTAACTACTTTCTGTCTGTCTAACTGTTGGGCAGTATGGAGGTTAGGATCCTGCCCATTGTATATGGCAGGACTACTAACCCTATCACTCTGTGCAGTGGTTAAAGTGCAGTTCTTAGGCTGTGACTGTGGGAGCTTTGTTGTGCAAGGGGTTAATACAGGAGCTTCCCACATGTCCAATCTGTCTGATAAAGTATTTGGGGCTTCATTAGTACATGTGGCTTTATTTGTCTCATCACATGGACCCCCATGGCTGCATACAGCTACTGGAGTTTGTGAAGATAAAGACGTCCTAAGTGATGATATTGCACCACAAGCACCATCTTTACTTGTGCTATTTTGCACAGAGGTCACTGTAGTGGGCCTGACAAATATACTTTAGTTTTTTTCAAGATTTGTCTTTCTTAACAAGACAGAAAAGAAGAACTTACAGCAAAGTAACGGCGATCTTACGGGAAAAAGAGATCTGCTATAGTTGGTGTTTTCCTCTGAAATTAATAGTCAAATATAATGATAAGACTGTGACACTGGACTCAATAGAATCAGCAAAATGATGGTTAAAGCAAATTTAGATGGTTAATTGAGAGAGGAGGTATAGGGGAGGGGGAGAGAGGGGGGGGGCAACTGTAAGAGAAAGTAGTCAATATGAGGGGGGAAATATAGGAGAATGGGAACATCATACAGGGGAAGGTATCATTGTTATGATATTAGGCAATGGTAAAGGATGTTATGAGATGGTAGGGGGGATATTGATATTTAATCTATTGGAATGCATGACAAAAGTGCTAAGGGAGGAAGAGGGGAGGATGAGGGGAACAGAGGAGAAGCTAGGGTTTTCATTTATTAAAAAGGTGGTGATTAGAAGGAGAAGGAAGTTTCTATTCAAATATGGAAAATGCCAATGTAAAGGACACACAATATAACAAGATATAACACTAAAAAACACTATGGATAGACATAGGGAGAAGAAAGGAAAGGAGAGAAGAGAAATTGTTTTTTAGATAGGGTGAAGAAAGTTCAAGTGAAGTCAGTAAGAAGGATCACATACACATTGCTGCTTAAATGGAAGAGAGGGCACATATAATAAGGGGGGAACAAAACCAAATGAGATAAGTTAAGGATCAAAGAACACATAACACAAATAAATATTAACACTGTGTAAAACAAGTAATACTATAGATCACTAGGTGTAAAAACGGAGGTAGGATTGGCAACCCAATCTGCTGTGTGGCAATTAAGTGTTCTAATACAGTGTTCTAATATGGGCAGAAGACTGAATAAACTTCTGCAATCTAGCCCCAGGCATTAATGGAGTCTACACTTTCCAGAGCACATGGCAAGTAACTAGTTGTCACCTCGAGTCCCTAACTCTACAAGCCCCTCCCCCAGTCAATATGGTTTTTGGAAATACTACTAGAAGACTGGCTGTGGGGGAGGAAGTGTACAACAAAGAAGGTGGGCTCTCTCTTGAAGAAAGACTTGGCAAACCTTCTTGCAAGCTCTCTTACACATGGTGTCCCTTGGAGACAACATCTCTCTCTCTCTCTCTCTTACACTCTGGGTCCCTTGGAGACAACATCGCTCTCTCTCTCTCTCTCTCTCTCTCTCTCTGCGGCTGCCTGGTAACACGTGATTCCAAGGAGTGGTAAATGTATCACGTGTCTGCATGCTTAAGTAGTTAAGTAGTTACTTCCATTCAACCAATGTACTAGCTTGGTAACAGTATATACTAACTTATATATATATATATATATATAAATTGCAGTTTGTATTTGCAGTATGTAAATGTAGAATGTAATATTATATTATATGTTGATTACTGTCTAGTGGTTTAACTGCTTATTTGTCTATAGCTTCTTATATCCCTCTGTCCTAATAAATATTGTAATATTGCATAAAACAAGGAGTGTGAACTTTTACTTTACACTTAACTTAATAATTAATATATTTATATACCGCCAGTAAGTTAGTTCATTGGCGAAGACTGATATCTATCGATTTATATCAGTATACAATGAAATAATATTATTTATTTCAATGGTGAGTCATGTAATTATTTTCTACCACTTTTTGCTAACTTGCACGGGGGGGAATCCTGTGTTCTCCACATACTAGTTAGCTAAAAAGGGACAAAATAAAGAACCGACTTTGTTTTATTTCTTGTGAGCGTTTAATGCAATACGTCCAGGACTTGATAGATCCTAAAGAAGCAAACAGAATGAGATGCCGGACATGATTTCTGGAAGATCGGGTTTATTCCAGGCTGAGGATTCAAAGCGGGGTGTACACCACTTGATTGCCTGCAGTCTGAAGACACAAAATCGTGTAAGTACCTTATAATCTTTTTATAAGAATGGAGATTGTAACACAGTTTGCAGAAGCTAGCAAGTTTGATCCTATATTGCTAGAAAATGAAAATGAATTTCCGAATATGCATAGTCTGTGGGTGCAATGTGAAAAAAGAGAATTTGAGAGTAGACAGTAAGACATTTTGTTTGCACAAAGAGAGACGGAAAATCCAGAACTGTATGAAGTTGCTGAAGTTGCTTGCAGATTTCGCTTGTGTCAGCTAATGCTACTATCCTTACCTTACCTACATTAATTTTTCTCTTGTTTGCTCTTTGATTTTCCCTTAATAACATACTGAACATACTACTGAGCTATAACACCCCAGGTAAGCATTGTATTTAAATAGTTGGCTTATGTTTCAAGTGGGATAAATATAAAATACTTGGAAGATTTTTTTGTTGCTTGAATGACCACTTAGCAATATATACAACATACTGTCTTTAATCCCTTTGTGACGCACAGTGCTTGCGTCCCAGACAACACAAGCACCAAAATGGCACTTTTTGTTCCTGGCCACCGATCACAATTAGACCCTGTGGGTCTCTGCCAAAAAATCATGAGACTAGATGGATGTACTGTCAAGTTCTCTGAAATGCCTTTGGAGACGGCCTTTGGAGAAATGAACAAATTCACGGGCAACAGCTCTGGTGGACATTCCTGCAGTTAGCATGCCAATTGTAAGCTCCCTCAAAACTTGCGACATCTGTGCAATAATCATGGTGTCTAATCAGCAATCTGATATGCCACACCTGTGAAGTGGATGGATTATCTCAGCAAAGAAGTGCTCACTAACACAGATTTAGACAGATTTGTGAACAGTATTTGAGAGAAATAGGCCTTTTGTGTACATAGAAAAAATCTTAGATCTTTGAGTTCAGCTCATGAAAAATGGGGGCAAAAACAAAAGTGTTGCGTTTAGAATTTTGTTTAGTGTATATAGAAGATTTAATCCACTTAATGCCTTGGAAAGAGAAATGCCTTACATCTCCATCATTACAGCTTTGAAAATGATTATTAATCTGAGTCTTAGTGCCATTACTTCCAATAGCTAGAATATGCTCTCTAATTTTCTCCTTTAGACACCTTTTTGCTTTGCCAACAAATCGGCAAAACCTGCATGTTATTAAGCAGATAACCAATTTAATGTCACAATTCAAAAAGTCACCTATTGTACAAGATTCATTAGTAACATGAGAGACACTGGTTTTCCATCTTTTGCTACACTTATACATCCCAGTACATTCTAACCAAGGATGGCTACTTTTATTCTTAGTAAGGGGATTAGTGAAGTGGCTTGGTGATCCGATGTTGCCAATGGTTAAACCTCTTCGGGCTGCATGCCTACGGACATTTTCCAAGATAGATTGGTATATAGGGTCAAGTTGCAAAACAGACACATGTTTCTTCATTATATGAGTTATAGCCTCTATATGATTGCTGTATGTGGTCATAAACATGGGCACCATTGTTTTACTGGTACTAACTGATAAATCCTTATTCATAAATAGATCCTCAAGTTCCTTATTTTTATCCAGATAATAACCCTGGTTAATCAATCAATTTGAACAACCATGTCCATATAAACATTTTATAATTTGTTTGACACTTAGGTATGCCAAAAAATGAGAAAGTGTATGCAGGATGACTGCTAGATGTATGTAAAATAGAATTCCGCGAGACTAGTTTCCTCTAATTAATATTTTTTTATACAATTAGAGTCACAGTCACTATTTCAACTGGATTCACTGTCATTGTATATTTGAGATTCATTTTAATGTCATTAAGGCAATCCACAAATACAGAAATAAAATGAGGGTCCCCCGTCCAAATTAAGATGTGGTCGATATATTGTCCATACCACACAATTGAATTAGAAAAAAAAATTGAGATCTCGCAAGATTCAGGAATTTTCTCATATCCCATGTAAAGATTTGCATAGGATGTGCGAAACAGGCACCCATGGCCATCACGCATCTTTGGAGATTATAGTGTTTGTATGTATTCTCTTGTTCCTGATAATATTATTCCTTATATATTTTTGTGTTTCTACTAGGATTTTTTTTATATTTTTATTTTTTTATTTTCCCCTTTTGAGTCCCTCTTTCATCTTTGTAACCTCAATTAGACACATGTATGATTTGTTTAGATAATTAAGGGGGCATGGTATATATTTGGGTTCTTGCTTGATTTTATTATTTAAAGGATTTTTATTGAGGGGTTTATGATTAAGCATTGCCTATAGCAGCAAATGCATTAAGCTACTCTAGGGGTTTGTTGTGTATTGTTAAGTTTCACTGGATTGTGACATTAAATCACTTTTAGTGCAAAAACATCCTGTGTATTCAGGGGCGTCCCAAGGGGGGGCGGACCGCACCGGGTGACACCTCCGGCGGGGGTGACACCCGTGCTGCCGATACGCCACATCCGGCGACTGTCTTTCCCTCCTCCGTGCAGGAGGGAAGACTGCACAGAGGAGGCGTCCGTCCGGCGACACGGATCAGCCATTAGGTAAGTGATGGGGAAGGGGGGGGAGGAGGGTGGTTTAAAACGAGCACTGGCATGGCACACTTTTACTGGGCACTGACTGGTACACTATTATTGGGCACTGACTGGCACAATATTACTGGGGTCTGACTGGCACACTATTACTGGGCTCTGACTGGCACACTATTACTGGGCACTGACTGGCACAATATTACTGGGCTCTGACTGGCACAATATTACTGGGCACTGACTGGCACACTATTACTGGGCTCTGACTGGCACACTATTACTGGGCACTGACTGGCACAATATTACTGGGCTCTGAATGGCACAATATTACTGGCATCTGACTGGCACAATATTCCTGGGCTCTGACTGGCACAATATTACTGGGCTCTGACTGGCACAATATTACTGGGCACTGACTGTCACATTATTACTGGGCACTACCTGGCACAATATTACTGGGCTCTGAATGACACAATATTCCTGGTATCTGACTGGCACAATATTACTGGGATCTGAATGGCACAATATTCCTGGTATCTGACTGGCACAATATTACTGGGCACTGACTGGCACACTATTACTGGGCACTGACTGGCACAATATTACTGGGTTCTGATTGACACAATATTACTAGGTTCTGACTGGCACACTATTACTGGGCACTGACTGGCACAATATTACTGGGTTCTGACTGGCACAATATTACTGGGTTTTGACTGGCACACTATTACTGGGCACTGACTGGCACAATATTACTGGGTTTTGACTGGCACACTATTACTGGGCACTGACTGGCACACTTTTACTGGGCACTGACTGGCACAATATTACTGGGCTCTGATTGGCTCAATATTACTAGGTTCTGACTGGCACACTATTACTGGGCACTGACTGGCACAATATTACTGGGTACTGACTGGCACAATATTACTGGGTACTGACTGGCACAATATTACTGGGTTTTGACTGGCACACCATTACTGGGCACTGACTGGCACACTATTACTGGGCACTGACTGGCACAATATTACTGGGCTCTGACTTGAACAATATTACTGGGTTCTGACTGGCACACTATTACTGGGCTCTGACTGGCACAATATTACTGGCCACTGACTGGCACAATATTACTGGGCACTGACTGGCACAATATTACCGGGTTCCGAATGGCACACTATTACTGGGCACTGACTGGCACAATATTACTGGGTTCTGACTGGCACAATATTACTGGGTTTTGACTGGCACACTATTACTGGGCACTGACTGGCACACTATTACTGGGCACTGACTGGCACACTTTTACTGGGCACTGACTGGCACACTATTACTGGGCACTGACTGGCACAATATTGCTGGGCTCTGACTGGAACAATATTACTGGGTTCTGACTGGCACACTATTACTGGGCTCTGACTGGCACAATATTACTGGCCACTGACTGGCACAATATTACTGGGCACTGACTGGCACAATATTACTGGGTTCTGACTGGCACAATATTACTGGGTTCTGACTGGAACACTATTACTGGGCACTGACTGGCACTATATTCCTGGTATCTGACTGGCACACTATTACTGGGCACTGACTGGCACACTATTACTGGGCACTGACTGACACACTATTACTGGGCACTGACTGGCACAATATTACTGGGCTCTGACTGGCACACTATTACTGGGCACTGACTGGCACAATATTACTGGGCTCTCACTGGCACAATATTATGGGTTCTGACTGGCACACTATTACTGGGTTCTGACTGGCACACTATTACTGGGTTCTGACTGGCACACTATTACTGGGCTCTGACTGGCACAATATTCCTGGGTTCTGACTGGCACAATATTACTGGGCTCTGACTGGCACAATATTCCTGGGCTCTGACTGGAACAATATTCCTGGGCTCTGACTGGCAGGCTATTAATGGGCTCTGAGTGGCACAATATTACTGGGCTCTGACTGGCACAATATTCCTGGGCTCTGACTGGCACAATATTACTGGGCTGTGACTGGCACAATATTTATGGTATCTGACTTGCACAATATTCCTGGCCTCTGACTGGCACAATATTACTGGTATCTGAGTGGCACACTATTACTGGGTTCTGACTGGCATACTGTTACTGGGCTCTGACTGGCACAATATTCCTGGTATCTGAATGGCACAATATTCCTGGGCTCTGACTGGCACACTATTACTGGGCTCTGACTGGCACACTATTACTGGGCTCTGGCATACTATTACTGGGCTCTGAATGGCACAATATTACTGGGCTCTGACTGGCACAATATTACTGGGCTCTGACTGGCACAATATACCTGGGCTCTGACTGGCACAATATACCTGGTATCTGACTGGCATAATATTACTGGGCTCTGACTGGCACACTATTACTGGGCTCTGACTGGCACACTATTACTGGGCTCTGACTGGCACACTATTACTGGGCTCTGAATGACACAATATTCCTGGTATCTGACTGGCACAATATTACTGGTATCTGACTGGCACAATATTACTGGGATCTGAATGGCACAATATTCCGGGTATCTGGCTGGCACAATATTACTGGGCTCTAAATGGCACAATATTCCGGGTATCTGACTGGCACAATATTTCTGGGCTCTGAGTGGCACACTATTACTGGTATCTGAATGGCACAATATTACTGGTATCTGACTGGCACAATATTACTGGTCTCTGAGTGGCACAATATTCCTGGTATCTATAATTGTACAATTGTCACCTCGTGGGGCTCCTGTGTGTTGCATGGCGGTCCCATGTGTGCATAATTATGGGGCGCTTGTGTGTGGCATATTTATCGAGCCCCATATGTGGCATAATTAAGGGACTCTTTTGTGTGGCATAATTATGGGGCACCTGTGTGTGGCATAATTATGGGGCACCTGTGTGTGTGGCATAATTCATTGGGCAGAGGTGAGGCATAATTTATGGGGCTGTGGTGTGGCATAATTTATGTGGCTCTGGTGTGGCATAATTTATGGGGCTCCTGTGTGGGGCATAATTTATGGGGCTCCTGTGTGTGGCATAATTTATGGGGCTTCTGTGTGTGGCATAGTTAATAGGCCATCTAACTGGCATTACTAAGGAATCTGTTTGGCATTGTATTGGAGGAAATCCAGGGGGGTGACACCATGAGTTTCCGCACCGGGTGACACCAACCCTAGTGATGCCCCTGTGTGTATTTCGTTTTATTATAGGTACCAAGAGAGAAGTACTGCTTCTATTTTTTTTACATTTTATCTGTTCCGTCATTTGGGACATTGCGGTTATCAATCCAGTGTAACAGCTCAAAATATACCTCCTCCCTACACTATAGCGGGGTTAAAGTGGCGTAGCCTGTTTTATACCCCAGGGTATATTATTGACTAGTCCAGTTTAAACCCCAGGTATAAAACAGGATAGGCTATTTCATATCCTCCTAGGCCTGAGTATGCCCTCCATACACTCAAAGCAGCCCTATTAGAGTTCTGTTTGGAACTTAATGGTCTGGCTAAACTATCTTAATTTAAATAAAAACACACTGAGATATTACATTTTGATTTTATTTCTCCTGTTGATGGCAAAATCTTATAAACTAAAATAAACAATTTGAACCACGCAAATTCCATTGCAAACTAATCAGGTGCAAAATATAATGAAGCATTAACTAAAAAAAAATATCTAAACACTGATTACAATACTGAAGTGCTCTGACACCTTCTCAAGATATAACGCCTGATCTGTCAAGCTCTGTAGACTAAAGCTGGCAGGATATGTTAGCCACTGCATTGATTGGTCAATCTTGGTATATACTGCAACGTCATATTCTATTAAACTGGCTGTGGCCATGACCTCTGCATCAGTTGCCCATACTCCATCTAGTGATATTCCAGACAGTCACATCTTTATAAACATTCTTGTTCAGGTAGTGTTGGAGCCTTGTGGTAATGTTGTTATGGATAGAAAATAACATAGATAAAATGTCTATTCACGGTGTATTCCTGCTTCTACTAACTCACTCAAAATGGCTGCTAAAGCACCCCCTCCTATCGACTGAACACCTCGTGTAAGAAGATGGTGTCTGCATCCGGAGGAGCATTCCAAAGATAAGGATGACACCACCTTTTGGGGGAAGTGCATTAGAGAAAGCACATAACACTTGACCAATTAAAGATGTATTCTCTCTGTTATTCTCGCTTTCTTCTGATGACGTATTATTGCTTTTATAAGGGGCTTGCTGCCCCTCTGAATAAAGATTCCGAAGTTTTTCATGAAACTGAAACTTGTGTCAGTGGGAACTACTTCAGCGTGCACGCACCTTATTTCTACACAATTTGGACAGGAGCAGATAATCAGATAAGACAGACTTTTGTCTGATCCATAACATTTGGCATCCAACGTGGGGCTCCGGGTTATGACCCAACGAACAGCCGTCCTAGAAGACACCGAGACAGAGATTTGCAGTGGCATGGACGGAGCCTGATCACCTCTGAATATGCTGTAATGACTGCCTCAGCATCTTGCCTGTATTTCCTGTCCCTGTGATTCACCTGTCTCCATGTCTGTGACGGCTGCCGGAGGGCATCAAGACAGGTAAATAGCTTGCCCTCTTTGTATAAAACCTGTATATTGATTATCTGCGGCCTGGGTATGAATGTATTCTGTATGAGTGCGCCCCCTACAGCAGCTGAGTGTGGTATAGCGCCAGCTCTATGGGGGGGGGGGGGGACACTCCCTGTAGTGTTGAGTGTGGTATAGCGCCAACTCTACAGGGTAGGGTTTTCAGCAGGAACTGAGCGTGGTTCGGCAGGAACTGAGCGTGGTATAGCGCTACCTCGGCTGGGTAGTGTGTTGGGCAGGAGCTGAGCGTGGTATAGCGCTAGCTCTGCTGGGTAGGATTTCTTGTAGTGTTGAGTGTGTATACAGCACTATACAGTGTTCTGGTATTGGTGGCATATTGTCTGTATTTGTGTGGCTGAGAGTGGTGGGATTGAGGGCCCTGTGTGATGATAAACAGTGTGTGTAGTATGCAGAAGGAGGGGTGCGTGCGGGGGAATTCCTGAGTTCACTGTGAGCTGATGCATGAACCCTGTACGGTGTGAACAGTTTTATTAAAACATGTACTTTGCTTTTTGATTTAATAGTATAGCAAGAAGTTTTGCAAGATTAAAAGTAGTGTTTTAAGTGGATTAGAGAGGACGTATCTTCTAGATTACTCAAACTGAGCGCTCACCAAAATACGGCATATTCAGCCTTTTAATATAGTTGCTTGAGTGATCTTTGAGTGACGGTTTTCTGAGCTATATTCATAAGTGTAATTAGAAGTTTTATATTAAAGTTCATTCTTGTTTGGTTCGGTATAAAAGTCCTGCAGAGTAACCATAGTTACTGCAGTTTTGTGTTATTGTTTGGCAGAAAAATTGCAGAGTTTGTATAACTGTTTCTGTAATTAAGTAAAATAGAAATATTTGTGTGTAAAATAGCAAGAGTCATATAGTATCTGAGGTATCTCTTGGACATCATGTTAAATATATGTAATCGATCTATTGGATAGTATAACAGCTATAAAATATTTTAAAGCTCTATCCAGCCAGTTTTATGTTCTGGCAAAAGCAATCTAAAACTTGCATGATGCTAATTTAAAGACACAGGCTATGTTTTTAACAGGTTTTACATGTTATTTATTAGAAATGTTTATTTATTTATGGTATATTCTTCCTTTTTGTATTTGGGTATCTTGACAAGTATTACTGTCATAATAAATATTCCCTCAGGCCACAACCCTCACCAGTAACTGCCTCAGGCCTGCATCAGGTCCGTGGTGGCACTCCTCTTTGCAGTGCTTCTCCAGCCCCCAGAAGGGCCTTCAGCATGCACCCTGCACTTCCCCTACCCACCATCCAATGATTACATGGGCACGAGGGCCACCCGTTTTTAAGGACCCCACTCGGTTACCACGGACCGGAGGAGGCGACCTTACTCCCTGGTGTCATAGGGGGGCGGGCTTACTCCCCCTCAAATATTTCTGGTGCCAAATCCTCCTTGCTCAGTTATCTGTGCTGTTTGTACCCTAAGCGTTTGTATCCTGATCCCTTCTGAATTACCTGGCTTGTTTTGACCTCCCTGATATCTGGCTTCCTGACACACGGCTTCTCTACCTGACTATCCTGATCTCTGGCTCCCTCGACCTTCTGGCTTCCACCCTGACTATTCTACTATCTGGCTCCCAAACAACCCCTGGCTTGTTCCTGTACTATTGTCCCTCTAAAATACCTGTCTCAGCAAAACTTACCTTCAGAAATCCTGTTGCTGTTTCCCACGGATATCGTCACTTTCAGTTTATGCCTGCTGTGTCTGTCTTCTGCTGAAAAACGGAGTAGTAGATCGCCACCTGCTGGTCAAGATCTGGTATTGCAACAAAAACTACTCTGTACAGCCTCAACTGGTGACTTTTCGGTACTACATCTAGAACCTGATTATTACCCCTCCTATTGACGGAAGTTAGTACTACAACCAAGACATCCTGTCAGTTCTATTGGGACTCCTCATCAGTACCAGTATCAGTACATCATACCTTTTTTGGGTACTCATACCAACCCTACATTCCTGAGGACCTGTACCAATTTGGTCCTACCAGGTATAAAGTGTATTGTAAGAGTGTTACTCCTGCAACTGGGCTCCACATCAGAACCACGGTACGTGATCCTAACAATTACATTTTTATGTAGTTTAGAAGGATTTTTGTATTTTAAGCCCTTTAATTTAGATTTTTCCCAAGATAAGATATCACATTTTCCAAGACTCTAGATAAAGTAATTAGATGAGTGAAGATGCCTTCATTGTAAGGTTGTATTTGTATGCACAGATACAGATGTGTTTTAGATTTAAGTAGAATATCAGAGTCAGTACTAGAGAAAGACTTGAGTAACGTTTATTCGTAATAAAGGTTAAAATGTGAATTTTGTGTTGTAAAGATAAGCTGTTGAAGGCTTTGTGGGCCATGGAAATGACAATTGCTGGAGATAAAAGGTTTTTTGTATGTTGTAGAAGGTGAGAGGTCATGTTGCAAATATGTACAAAGAGAAGATGTTATGGACTAGGAATATGACAGTTAGGATTTTAAAGTAAATATTAATTTAAAAATGGAGATATATGTAATAATGTGAACTAACGGTATTTATAACAATAAGAGGCAGAACTGTTAGTTTATGCTGAAAAGTATTGATTAGTGTTTTAAAGCAACTTTTTGCCCATCCAATATAATCTGTGGTAACTTGCATACACTGTAATAGTTTTATCTTCTTCGTGTGACTAGAATTTGTGTACAGCGCTACTTACACTGTTGGTGCTATATGTATATAACATTCACACTATAGGGATGTTAGATTGCTAGGTAAAGAGCAATACGTATTTAAATAGACACAGAGATAGCATTTGCATTCTACCACATTTATATACAGTAAATGCACACACGTGCAAAGATAAAATGTTAATTAGTTGCGTTCTAATTTTTGTTACTATTAAGGCAAAGTACCGCATGTGATACATGGTGAGAGAATATTGAGAAGTTGTTTAAAGTTTTAGATGCAAGACAAGTTTTTAATGTCATGTTTTTAATGTTGTGTTATAAACAGACAAGTTTGTAGGAGTTAATAGTGAAGTTGAGAGAAAGCTTCCCCAGAAGCCCCCCTTCTCTCTGACAGTCTATTTGCAGATAAGAGAATTGTAGCAGCAGCTGCAAAATTATTATTATTTTTTCTTTTTGTGAAGGGAGGTTGAGAACGGGCCAGAATTCCAGTTACTGTTAGTTGTTGAGAAGTTCTGTGCCTTATGTGCTATGGTTATATAGTCTAATCATGATAGTATATGTCCTAATGGTAAAGAGATACATGATTATTATGTATGAGAACATATTCTCACATTATCAATTGATTAAACTATGATTATATAAGGGTAATAATATTTCAAGAACATAGAATGGTTCAGCTTGACGAGTTTTTATAATTATATTGCAACACAGACTAGCAGTAATAATATGTTTTAATTATATTTTAATGTGAAGATTAATAAGATGTTTAGTGAAATATTGCATGTTACTAACTGGAATTTCTTTGAGTTTTATTTTCATGTAGATTAAAGCTGTACAGCCAACAAAAGACAAGTTCAAAGTGCACCAACGGATCTAATGTTGATCATAATTATTTATAAAGGAAAAGTTTATTTTAAAAGAAGGAAAAAGTTTTCCAATTCATGTAACAGGATTCTCACAAAGTTTATCAGAATATTGTTGTGAAAGTTGTTCAAATCAACTCCTGGATCCACGTTTTTTATGTAAAGCACATTCCTGTACTGACAAACAGGCCAACAAAGGAGCAGCAAGTTAGTGTTTTGATGGGCATAATAAACCCTGACCACTATCCAACATAAGCCAAGTTTTTACCTTAATGGGTAACTCGTAAACAAATCACCCAGGAGTCTGCAACAGATACAACATTCTACGACAGATCATCATTGTTGGGAAGTATATTTTCATTGAGTATATATGTATACAATTGTTATTGATAATTTGTAATTTTTGTGGCAAAGATTTGTTTAATTGTGTTATTATGGGAATGTTTGGAGTATAGTGAATTTTTGAAATTTAATAATTAAACTGACTCCAACAAACACGATTTAGTCGACCCATAAAGAAATTGTATTTTGATAATATTTTTTGCGGAATTTTATATTGAGAATGTTAGGAAGTTTTTTCAGATATTTTAAAATAAGTTTGTTTTTGTAAAAAGGTTTAATCAAAAAGATTATGGATTTAAGGAGTAGGTGAAAAAGTGTTCACGGGTAATCCGTGAGATCCCCTGGGACTGGGAAATTGGCTAGGATCACTTGGAGCGAAACTTGTAAGTGGTTTGGCATGTGTGATATCAGTGTTGCTAATTGTCTGTGTTTATGTTGTTTGTTTCAAGGGTCTCATCCTCAAGTGCATCCTGACCACTGACATCATGCCCCTACGAGAGAACTGGAAGATGCTGCTCAAATATTCCCCATTATGGAAGCTTACAGTACAATTAAGCTTGATGACCTACCAATGTGTGAAATCGAGGAAGTGTGCCTTATCACCTTGGATACAATGATTGACCAGGCAACTCCTGATGGTTATCTTTAAAAACAGACAATGTCAATGTCTAAGAATAAAAGGGGAGAACAGTATGAATATTATATGGACTGTAGGGGCCTCTGGAGTCACGTCGTGGATGGGAGACCACATTGTTTTGTCCGCTGCCATTTCATCTGACTGACGCTTTATGTTCTGAATGTATGCCATCTTGTGTTTTCTGAATGCACTCCAAGTCACTTTAAAGTATTTAGTCAACAACAGTCCTGGGGAATGGCAAACTCCGGAATAATATGTTTTATTTTTTTACATGTATTTATTGGTTTTAGACAACTGCTAACTAATAACCTTAGGGGTTTTATTAGGCAGGGTAAGAGAAACAATGAACAATAGATATTTAATTTAGTTTTGTGACCACATGCGTTTTTGGGTCATCAGGTTATGCCATTATGCAACATTATGTAACATAGTTATGGCAGGCCTTCCATATTTAAGAGAGAGATACTTTTTAATTTTTTTTTTTTAGATTGTAAGTCCAATATCTCTGCTGAGTGAAGCCGAGGTCTGCTCAGTTGTCAAAGGTCTAAACCTAATCAGTATTGTCCTGAAGCAGTCCGGTAAAACAGGACAGCCATAGTCGGTTATTACCGTATTTGCTCGATTATAAGACGAGGTTTTTTTCAGAATTTTTTTTCTGAAAACTACCCCTCGTCTTATAATCGAGGTCTTCTTATAATCTGACCTCAAATTGAGGTCAGATTATAAGACAGGGATCCAGGTCCCCAGCAGAGCTGCAGGGGACCTGGATCCCCCTCTCTAACAGCAGCGGATGTCTGCGCGATGAGCACAGACTCCCCTGCTTCCGCCCGGCACGACCGCCGGGGCTTCTGTGAAGAAGCCGGGTACTTCCGCTTTCGTCACAGAAGTCCCGGCGAGCGTGCCGGGCGGCAGCAGGGGAGGTCTGCGCTCATCGCGCAGACATCCTCTGCTGCTCCACTAGGCACCAGGGTAAATCGGGCAGCTGGGGGATGTCTGCACGATACATGCAGACATCCTCCATGCTGCCCGACACGGCAGACTATAATGACGGACCAGCTGTCCGTCATAATAGACTGCCGTGTCGGGCAGCATGGAGGATGTCTGCACGTATCGTGCAGACATCCCCCGGCTGCCCCCACTAGCCACCAGGGATCGACTTCCAGGTGAGGGGGAGGGAGGGGGAAGAGAGACAGGGGAAGGAGGGGGCAGAGACAGGGGGAGGGAGGGGGGCAGAGACAGGGGGAGGGGGGCAGAGACAGACAGGGGAGGGAGGGGGCAGAGACAGATGGAGGGAGGGGGGGAGACAGAGCAACAAGGGAAGGGAGGGGGGAAGAGAGCTACAAGGGAGGGGGGGCAGAGAGAAACAAGGGGGGGGAGAGACAGAGGAGAGGGGGGAATCAAAGGGAGGGGGAGAGAGACAAAGCTGGGGGCAAGGGAAAGAGAGGCAGAATTAGCACATAAAAGGAAATAAAAACAAATACATTTTTTTGATATCATTTTTTATTAAAAAAGCAAATTACATGTGAATATATACAAGTTTAACTTTTTTCTTATTGAGTAGTAACATAGTAACGTAGTAATTTAGGTTGAAAAAAGACACAAGTCCATCAAGTTCAACCCTTCTACCTATCATTACATCTTTTGATCCAAAAGAAGGCAAAAACCCCTAAGGAAGCTATTTCGAATTTTGCCTCCTGGGGGAAAAAATTCCTTCTTGACTCCAAGAGGCAATCAGATTTCTCCTTGGATCAATAAGCTCTTTTATTAACGCTTATTTTATAATTAATAGCCCTATATGTTCTGCTTTCCTAAAAAAAACATCTAAACCATTTTTAAATGCATCTATTGTTGTTGATAGCACTACCTCTCTTGGCAGGGAGTTCCATAACTTTATTGTCCTAACCGTAAAGAATCCCTTTCTTTGCTGTCTATGAAATCTTTGCTCTTCCAGTCTGAGGGGGTGACCTATTGTTCTTTGTACCTTTCTGTTAATGAACAGGTCACTGGAGAGCTCTTTATATTGGCCCTGCACATATTTATTTAATGTTATCATATCCCCTCTGAGACGCCTTTTTTCTAACGTATATAAATTCAATTTTTTAAGTCTCTCTTCATAACTAAGATCCTCCAAACCCCTTATTAATTTTGTAGCTCTCCTTTGCACTTTTTCTAGTTCCTTAATATCCTTTTTAAGGACTGGTGCCCAGAACTGTACTGCATATTCAAGGTGAGGTCTTACCATTGATTTGTAAAGAGGCAAGATGATATCCTCCTCCCGTGAATCTATACCTCGTTTTATACATGCCAATATCTTATTGGCCCTTGCAACTACTGACTGGCATTGGGCACTGTTGCCAAGTTTGTTGTCTATAATTATTCCTAAATCCTTTTCATTAGTAGTTTTTCCCAGGGAAAAACCATTTAACGTATATGTTGCTTTGTTATTATTTTTCCCATAATGCATAACTTTACATTTGTCTATATTGAACCTCATTTGCCACTTTACTGCCCAGTCCCCCACTCTGTCCAAATCTTCCTGTAAAGAAAAAACTTCAAGATTAGTCTTTATTGCCTTACCTAATTTAGTGTCGTCCGCAAACACGGAGACATGGCTCTCAGCACAATGTGGAAGATCATTAATAAACAAGTTAAAAAGAAGAGGGCCCAAAACAGACCCCTGAGGTACTCCGCTTAATACCCTTGTCCAATCTGAGGATTTTCCATTTACAACAACCCTTTGTGTTCTATCTTTTAGCCAATTTTCAATCCACATACACACATTTGCCCCCCAAACCTATTTCTCTCAATTTGTAGAGTAACCTTTTGTGTGGAACTGTATCAAATGCTTTCGCAAAATCCAAATAGATCACATCAACTGCCACACCTAGATCTATATTTTTACTGACTTCTTCATAGAATGTTATTAAGTTTGTTTGACAAGACCTGTCTTTCACAAAACCATGTTGACTTTTACTAATTATATTCTGGTTCAAGATGTATTCTTGAGTGTATCCCTTTAGCAATCCTTCAAATAGTTTCCCCACTACAGATGTCAAGCTCACTGGCCTATAATTACCTGGCAGAGATTTTGATCCCTTTTTAAATATTGGAATGACATCTGCCTTTCGCCAGTCTGTTGGCACTGTACCTGAACTGAAAGAATCCCTAAAGATCATGAATAGTGGTCTGGCCAGAATTATGCTTAACTCTCTAAGTACCCTTGGGTGTATACCATCTGGTCCTGGGGCCTTGTCTATCTTAACAGAGTTTAATTGCTTAAGCACTTTTTCCTGTGTCAGCCAATCACATGTTTGCGGCAAATGTCCCATAACTTCCTGTAGCAGGGGCTCGTCCATCTGCTCTTCCTTAGTATAAACAGAAGAAAAAAAAGTATTTAAAATGTCTGCTTTCTCTCTGTCCTCACTTACCAAATTTCCCATTTGGGATAACAAGGGCCCAACATTTTCCCTCTTTAGCTTTTTTCCATTTATATATTTATAAAACATTTTGGGGTTAGTTTTACTCTCCTTGGCAACCCTTTTCTCATTTTCCAATTTAGCCATTTTAATTGCCTTTTTGCAGGCTTTGTTGGCCTCTTTGTACTCTATAAATGATAATGCTGATCCCGTGTTTTTATAATGTTTGAATGCCATTTTCTTGTTTTGTATTTCCTGTTTCACGTTACCGGTAAGCGACATTGGTTTTGATTTGTGTCTTTTGCATTTGTTTCCCAAAGGTATATATTGGGATGTGTACTTTTGTAATGTGTGCTTAAAGGCATTCCACTTGTCTTCTGTGTTTAGTCCAGAAAACAATTGTTCCCAGTCTAAATGTTCAATCGATGCCCTTAGTCCATCAAAGTTAGCCCTTCTAAAATTAAGTGTTTTGGTGGCGTAGTTACCAATTTGCTTTTTTGCATTTATCTCAAATGAGACCATATTATGGTCACTATTCCCCAAGTGTTCTCTTATTTGGATGTTTGAGATAAGCTCCTCATTGTTTGTTATTACCAAATCCAGACAGGCATCCATTCTTGTTGGGGTGTCTACTAATTGTGCCATAAATGTGTTATTAAGCAGGTTCAGAAACTTGCTGCCCCTAGCTGAACTAGTTGTGCCACACTTCCAATCTATATCAGGGTAATTAAAATCTCCCATGATTAGAACTTCATTCATATTTGCAGCCTTTTCAATTTGTAATAAAAGCTGATCTTCTCCATCAATGCTAATATTTGGTGGCTTGTAGCATACACCTACAAGTTATGTGCGATTCTTTTTAGCGTCTAAGCTAATCTCCACCCACAGTGACTCCACATCAGTTTCAGCTACATCATGTACACCTTCTTTAATACTGGGCTTTAATTTAGGATTTACATACAGACAAATCCCTCCCCCTTTTCTATTTACTCTGTCCTTTCTAAAAAGTGAGTAGCCTTGTAAATTAACTGACCAGTCGTGGGTCTCATCCCACCACGTTTCTGTGATTCCGATTAAATCATACTGTTCAGCACTTACCAGTATCTCCAGCTCACCCATTTTGTTTGTCAAGCTTCTTGCATTTGCTAAAAGACATTTAAGATTACTACCCATTTTCTGTTTAGTTCACAAACACTTAATGTGTGCAGGTATAATTATATGGACCTCCCTTTGGTCTATGTTAACCCCACCACTGCTTTCCTCCTCCTCTCCCATAGCTAGACCCACCTTCCAATCTACCCTAGCTACCATTGCTTCATTTTGATCTTGACCCTCCCCCCCAGAGCTTAGTTTAAAAGCTCATCTAATCCTCTAGCCATCCTCGCCCCTAATACTGCAGGCCCCTCATCATTGAGGTGAAGCCCATCCCGTCCAAAGAGTCTGTAGCCGACTGCAAAGTCTGCCCAGTGCTCCAAGAACCCAAATCCCTCTTGCTTGCACCACCTTGGCAACCACGCATTAAGCTCCCGCTGTCTTCCTGACGTAGCGCGTGGTACTGGTAATATTTCTGAGAATATTACCTTGGAGGTCCTTTCCTTTAGCTTCTTTCCTAGTTCCCTAAAATCATTTTTAAGGACCACCCACCTACCATTGACTTTGTCATTAGTACCAATGTGTACTATGACCGCTGGATCATGCCCAGCCCCTCCAAATAATCTGCCTAACCGTTCCGCAACATGCCGAACCCGAGCACCCGGGAGACAACATACAGTTCGGCATTCGTGGTCCTGGTGACAGATTACCCTATCTACCTTCCTAATAATAGAATTCCCTACCACCACAACCTGTCTAGCCTTCCTAGTGTCCCGGCTCCCAACTTTGCTGGAGAGGCTACTCACCTGGCTGCTAGGAGAGTCCGCCTGCCCCAGAAATGCCTCTTCTGAGCTAATCCCCCAGCATCCTCACACAAGCTGGCAAACATGTTGGGGTGAACCAGCTCAGAACAAGCCTCCCTAGCTCTCCGACCCCTACTGCCCCTTACACGACTAACCCAGCTCTCTGCCCTAGAAACCTCTTGTCCCCCATCATCACCCTCCTCTACACTGGCCCCAGCCAATGCCTGCTCCGTGAGCAGTAAACTCCGCTCCATGTTGCTTATGTCCCTAAGTGTTGCCAGTTGCCTCTTTAGATCTAATATTATATTTTCCAAAGCAGCAACCTGCTCACATCTGCAGCAGCGGTATGGACCCTGGGGAACTTGCTCCAAGACCGCATACATGCTGCAAGACATGCACTTAGTGGCATTGTCCAACATGCTCTCTAGTGTAAACCACAAAATTAAAAATAGAATAAAATAAAATAAAAAAAAGATTTATACTTTACCCTCCTGCTTTCCTTTTAACTCCTTATTTGCTTCTAACTCCCACACTTAAGAAGCTTTTTTCACTTTAGAAGCTGCTCACTATTCGCCTGCTCCTTCCAGTGAAATGGCCTTCAAAGTATATAGTCTTATATTCAGGCTTTTATTTTTTTTCCTAAAGGAATATCCAAAGTTTGGGGGGTCGTCTTATAATCAGGGTCGTCTTATAATCGAGCAAATACGGTATAAGCTTTATTAATGATGTGGTATTTTTGTTTGAATATGTTGTTACTTTATCAGACCACTCAAATGTTATCCAACATGATTTAAATAATATAAGAGAAGTGGTCACAGATCTCAAGTAGGCCACAGGTTTTGATTGGACATTTGGAATATGCTCATGGTTAGAAGATAGTTAAGTGTTCTGTTTTAATAATAGTAGTTATAGGTGCTTTTTATATATAATCAAACAATGTTCTAAATGCACCATTGCTAAAGCTATGCAATCAGGCAAGAGAAAGCCTGCCGAAACACTAGCCTTCTCTATGATATATCAAAGACGGCAATAAAGTTATCCATATTAGCATATGGATAAAAGAGTGGAACTGAAGTATTAACCTGGGATTGCAAGGGTTAACTGAAAAAGCTGATTTTGCTTTTACAATGTTCAGCTTAATTGTATCAGAAACATGTATTCATTTCTTATCTTAGCCTTGAAATGGTACTAGGAGGACCAGGAGAAGAAAAGTTGGCTAAGGGCCTGGAACGCTAAGTCCGTATCACTATTTCTATTATCACCCGAGCTCATTAAAACAGTGTTTGACACTTGACCAATGAATGATGTATTCTCTCTGTTATCTTGCTTTCTTCTGATGACGTATTATTGCTTTTATAAGGGGCTTGCCGCCCCTCTGAATAAAGATTCCGAAGTTTTTCATGAAACTGAAACTTGTGTCAGTGTGAATTATTTAAGCGTGCACGCACCTTATTTCTACACAATTTGGACAGGAGCAGATAATCAGATAAGACAGACTTTTGTCTGATCCATAACAATGTCCGTGTTCATATGCTGCATGACTCGATCTCGGATGATGCCATGGCTCTCTTCTTATCCTGTGAGTATATAACTGATGGATCAGAAGTAGCAGTTGTGGGGTAAAACCAGATTAATATAGAATATATATAATGAGTCAGTCTTCTTTAACATATATTTAATAAGAGACAAAACACAGTAACATACAATAAATAGTGACAGCCCAACACACAATACCACAATCTCCCAAGACTAACCTTAATCCTAGTTTCCAACTAAAAGACCCATCATAACCCATCACAGATCACAGATTGCCCCGAGCATCCAGGGGCAGGCAAGGCAGGAAGAGACTGGATTCAGATTGTTCATTCAACAGGTATACTGAATGGCTTGTGAGGTCATTGGAGGTGTGCCCTCATTAACATATCAAAAGACAAATGTTGTACAGGAGAAGTTCAACTAAAAGCATTGACAACAGTTTGTCATGCGTTTGAAAGAAAAGATCCGGGCTCCACCGAAGCAAAAAGGTATAATACACCGTCCAGGTGAGCAAAAGCTGGGAAAGGTAATCCAGGTGCAGTCCTCATACGCTAACCAGGCGTCAGTAACATGCAGCAGCAGGGAGAAAAAGGAAAGTTGCACACCGGATTCCAGTGAAAAAAGGTTATTTTAATGGCAAAAAAGAGGAACAATACAGCAAATAAATATAATATGCATGGCAAAAAGAGGGGAGAAACACTTGACGCGTTTCGCGTGCTTGACACGCTTAATCATCAGTTTGTCATGCCACAACATTCCCTAGCTTTAAATTATCTTCTGTTGAAAATTTTCTAGCTATTCCCCCTCTAATACAGAAAACCTAGTGGGAGCAAAAAACCTCATAGGCAAAAATTCAAACCACTTTCCCTCCGTAATATATTCCTTCAGCGACATAAGTTTTTCTGCAATTTACTTAGGACTGTAACATTACATTATTTACATTTTTACACTACAATCTTGAATATCCCCCAATGCAAGAAACCCCAGTGGGAGCGAAAAACCATATTGGTAAAAATGCAACCCACTGTCCCTCCTGAAGTTTTCCTGCAGTGTATTTTACAATATACATGACCCATAAATAACATGCATTTATCATACAAAGTGTAAGCATCAATTAAATGAAGCAGTGCTAATGAAGTGGTGGTAACAAAGTGATGGTCCTGGATTAAAGCTGTAAGATCGGTCATGTTTCTGTTGAATTAAAAAGAATAGAAGAAATATTAAAATAAAATAAAAATTACTTTGTCTTCTCATGTTGGCCATTCCTCTTTCTGGCCATTGAAATAAACTATTGCCATAATGCATTCTTTACAGTTCACATATCTACCAATTTTATGTTGGGATGCAGCATCCCACTCGCCCTTGTTTAAAATATAACACAATTTCTTATCCTTATAATGATACGCTGTGATACAAATTATACTTATCAACTAGTCCATCATCACAAGTCTTTTATGCTCCACCTTCAGATGCCATGTAAGATAAAATATAATTGTTGTGGGGTGGAGTGGGGTCAGTGTCTAGCTTGAGACCCAAGTTGATGTGCTGGGCATGTTTTGCGCTCTCGAGAGTTTTCTTCAGAATACGCTTCACTCATATAACTTTGTGACCCTGAGCTGGTTGAACAAATGGAGGAACAAATAGATGTGTCATCATCTATGTCAGATGCATTTACTGCTAGTAATTCTGACTTGTTATTCTCTTCTCTTTCTAACTCCCTGACCTGTTCTCCCAATATTTCTACCTTAGTCTATTAAGCCTTCTTTCCTCCTCCAATTATCATTTTGCCTAATGCTATTGTTTCTCTGAGCCTTCTCCCATCTCTGATATCTCCAATTACCCTCTCTCCGTCTAGTGTTCCAATTACAATTTTGCCTGTAGATGGTCTCTGTGTGACTCATCCCATCTCTGTTTTACCAAATTATTATCTATCCTTCTTTTTGTGTTCGAATTATTACTCTCCCAGTATCTGTTGTCTTTCACTATTTCCTCCCGTCTCAGATTTTTACACATATCTTCCTTTTCATCTCCCCTCCAGTTAGCACTATCCCTGTTTCTTCCATTATTCTCATGGACTCCCAATCTCAGATGTCTCCAATTATTTCCTTCTTTCTTCCTCCAATTCTTACTGAATCCATGTTTACAGTTTCCCTGAAGCTCCTCCCATTAATGGTTTGTCCAATTATTACCTTTGCCCATCATCTGACTAGATTCTTGTCACTCCACCACAGCAGTTGATATCATCTTGTACATTTGTCTTGGCTGTGATAGTTCAGAAGTTTGGCCAAAGTATATTGCTATCGTTGATGTCAGACCAAGTGCTGCTGTGAGGTTCTTTCGAGCACTAGTGGAGAGTTTACTGAACATACTATTTGACTTGTTTTTGTTGACATGTTCCATTGGTCACTGGTCTCGTCTAGCTCTCTCCTTGGTCTCCTTGGTTTGATATAAAAAATACTTTTATATGAAACATTTGCAATAATGTTAAGGAAGAAAGTAGCGAACAAAGGCGTATGCACTCCCAATGCGGTCAAAAATAGATGAATATTTATTAGAAGGATCCGATTAAAACTCCATATAAAATCAACAAAAACAGAGACAAGACATGGGATACAGCAATATGCCTTACGCGTTTCGCGTGAACACGAGTGAAACGCTTATTCATAGGCTTAACGAACAATAAATGCGCAATGATTATATACTGAACGTTCACCAATGAAATAAAAAGTCACATTAATAAAACAATTAATAATCACATGTGTGGTAAAATCTAGCAAGTTGAAGGTGAAGTGAAAAAAAATGAGTGACTAAGACGGTCCTGTGTGTGAAAATGACAATGTGTGATAAGAAATAAGTGAACGGTGTGACTAAATATAGATGGTGAAAAGTAAGAAAATTAAATTAAAAAAAAAAAAATGGTGTCGAGAAAATGTACTGTGGGACTACAAGGACCGAAAAATAGAGGTGATGTGAGAAAAAAAAAAAAGAAAAAATGTGTACGGATAAAAAAAAAAAGGGGGGGTGGGAGTACCCCCCCCCCCTTGTCTGTGCCTGCTGTTACCCCACTCCCCCCTCCCCAACACCATGATCCACTTGTGAGCTAAACACCAGAAATCCTACCTAAATATATTTATAACATCTTAAATCATATATATCTGCTTTGCTTATAGAATCATATTTTCCTTTAAAAATACAAATGTAACTTTTCCTCTTCTTTGCTAACGTGTCCAGTCAGCTTTGGACTAAGGAATGGCCTAACTAAATTAAACAAGATAAAGCATAAAAACTACCCCTAATCAATAATGATTTAGATAGTGACACAAACCAGCAACTACACGCTGTGATTTAAATTCTAATAAGTAACTGAATGATACAAGTAAATAGAAGCCTGTGATTAGACATCTGGGTCAGGTAGGTCAGAATAACCTACATGACCTAAATGTTTTAAAGCATCACATGAACACATGCTATTTTTATGATTAATGTTTAAATAATTAATTGATGAAAAATGTATAAATACTGAAGTGTGTTATATGCAAATTAGACTTGACTGAAAGAGGCTTTCCCACCTCCCGGTCGACTCTCCTTGATTGCGCAATAAAGACAACTTTCCTGCTTCTAGCTACTCCTTCTCTGTTTCATAATTGACTCCGTGAAACAGAGGTAGAACCCCCGTTTTGGGCAACAGAATTGGCGACTTCTGGCGAGACTCCAATCTCCTGAATGCGTGATACATACTGGACCGGTGAACCAGAGGTGAGAATGCCGGCTTGTGGATCCGTTGTGTCCAACCTCATATCTGCTATCACCGATCCTGTGTGACTCTGCATCTCAGGTAACGGAGCCTAAAGGACCAGTGGAAGTAGGAAAGGAAACAGACAGTAATCTGACTGACGCAAACCTGCTCTTCAAACTGCCAGGTAATATGAACTTTCGTTACTTATTAAGTGCATAAGTGTAAAGCGAGTTTAGGGAACTTTGGAGACTTATCATTAAGAGGTTGGTGCACTTCAGTATTCTTGCAGGATTGTCCAGGTATATAATGGGGGCCAGTCACAGCAAAGCATCAGGATGTACCCCGTTACAATGCATACTTGATAACTCTAGTCTAGTTACCGGGTATTCAAAGGAATGTGATAGGGAAATGTTTGGTCACTTATGCGAGGTGGTCTGGCCAGGATTAGGGACCAATTGGCCACCGGTCGGCAGTTTGGAGACAGGTGATATTTTGTCTTTACGTAAGGTGTTGATGGAGCAGGGACGTTGGGAGCCAGACTTCAATAAAAGTAATTTGTGGTTGGAAGCTTCATATATGGTAAAAACCTTGTTTGATGGATGCAAAATGAATGCCAAACAGATTGATAAAAATAAGTGGTCAAGAATAAGGTGCTGTTTGTTAGTAATGAGAAATGTAATTTGAATTTGAAACATGTGAATGAACGTGAGCCGTGCAAATTCCCTTTGTCAGTTCCCAGACTGTATCCTCGTCTACCTAAGGAGGCTACTATTCCGGCCTCCACAGGCGATAGGGCTGCAGTCTCGATAAACCACCCCCACCCTACCCTATGCCGGCTGAGAGTGGTGTGGGTGCGAGTATAAAAGGTGAAGGCGCCCCGTGTGATATTGAGAATATGAATGATGATGAGTTGAGAGAGTATGTTAGTAAGTTGAGATTGAAATGAAAGCGATCCAAAGTAGGGATGCATACCCGAGCTGCAACTAAAAAGAAAATTGTTCAAGGTGATCTGGTTGCTCCCCTCAGAGATACTATGGTAACGGATGCTTGGGGAAAGATTGTAACAACCCCACATTTAGCGAAGACCCTAGTAGAATTTCTGCTCTCTTTCATACAATCTTTCAATCCTCGCAACCCACTTGGGTTGGATGACCGGACCCTGTTGCATAGCCTCCTTACCCCGGAGGAGATGAGACAGGTTCTGGAGAAGGGAAAGACTATTGTTGACAGAGAGGAGTATCAAGGTGTGGAGGACGTATTCCCTGATAAGGACCCTCAGTGGGATCTTAATAACTATGAAAAACTGTTGTTTTTGAAAGGTTATAGAAATATTGTTTTTAAAGCATTACAAGAGTATGGTAAACATCTCATATATTTCTCAAAAGAATATATGAAACAAGACCGGAGAAGGATTAGAATCCAGCAGTATTTTGGTATAGATTGGAGGAAACTGACAGGGTGCAAGTAAGTTTAGATCCCGGTGAAAATAAGAATCCAAGGTATTTGATGACTCTTATTGTGGTAGAAAGTTACACAGGTATACATGGAACATTCAATAAGACTGAAGATAAGATGGCAAATATGTGCGGGAAGCAGTAGAGATGGCGCAGAAAGTGTTTATGTACGGGAGGCAGAAAGGAGTTAGGCAGAAAGGTGTTAGACAGAAAGATAGAGCACAGAGTGCAGTGCCTGGTGATTTGACATCAGTTAGGGGAAAGAATGAGAAGGTTGAAATAAATGAATACTTTTACGCTAAAACATTTGGTATAAATATATAATTTTATTCTGACATTTTTTCTACACACATCTCACTATACTGTTTTGGTTTATCACAAAGACACAAGTTTTGAAAGTTATTATTTGTTTATGCTATACTCTCACCGCATATTAATTATTTTGGGTTAATTGATTCAGTTCTGTTTTTTTTTTTTGAGTGTGTTATTTTCTATCTGACAAGCGATAATTAGGTTGTTGCTCCAAACTGATTGACCTGCTTAAGTATATGTTTTGGTAGCACTATCATTTATAACATTTGTAAGCATGCATAACCCAAGTGTATTTCCCAAGCATAGAAAGGAAGGGACAGGTGTCACATCAGGGAAGATATGAGCAAGTTTAACGAGCTGTAATAAATGCATGTTTCCCCGAGTGAAGAGGGAAATCTACCCCATATCAGGGGAGGGTAAAAGAGGAGCAATTAGGGGGGCGCTTCTGCAGAAATGCCAGTGTTTATTTCCTCTCAAGAAGAAAGTTAGGGAAAGTTAAACATGTTTCTTGTAAATGCAGGAGCTATTTATTCTGTGGTACCAAATATCACTGGAAATGTCATTTGAGTAAAAAGACCACCACAATCATTGGTATAGGTGGCATTCCATCTAAAACATACTTTCTAGAGCCCTTAAGTGTTGAAATTGATTGCATGACAGTAAAACATGAATTTGTTCTCTCTAAAAAGAATGTTGGTTGGTTTGTTTTGGGAAGAGAGATCCTTGCTAAACTATGTACTAAGATTTATTTTACTGACAAGCAATCACCCTTTCCACCTGTCTGCTACTGCAATATCACATGGCACTGATTGGAAAACAGACTGACTCAAAGTTGCAAAGTATCCCACCTGAAGTGCTGCAGCAGACCCACCCTTCCAAGTACATAGGTGGATGATAGCCATGTACATCTCCAGTTCACATCTAGCAGTATTCTCTAAGCCAACAGGCATGCAAAGGATTACTGCAAGTAATATAGACTTTTATCACGAAATAACTTTTTATCCACCTCCAAGGCTCCTAGTTTGGTTGCAAAGAAACGGACAGCCAACATGCCCACATACAGACTGATACAGGATTTACGGGCTAACAGCCAGGTACCCCAGCGTTCTTAATCCTCATACCACCCGATCCAACATTGGTGACCAATATGGATGTGTCACTATACTGGACTTAAATTATGCTTTCCTTTGTTTTACAATTGCTAAGAAAAAGTCAGCTACTGTTTGGATTTGAATATGCAATTCTGACAATGGAGTTAAACAGCTCACCTGGATTCAATTTACAGAATCTCCTTCTGTCTTGTGGGGTCAGTTGAGCAAGGACTTTCGTCAGTGGGGGCATACATCTGACTCACTACTAATCCAGTATGATTTGTGGCTGGCAAGCCCCACAAAAGACAACAACATCAGAGACTTTATTTAATTACTTAACCATCTACATCAATGTGGATATTGAGAAAAGGCTATCATCGCTCAAACTAAAGTGGAATTCCTTGGATATATAATTTCCAGAGGTGCCCGACAATTAACACCGAAAAGAACTAAAGCCATTTGTGGGATAAACCTCCCTACAACTAAATGGGAACTTCAAGCATTCCTGGGGATAATAGGATTTTGCCGCCTGTGGATTTTGGACTTTGGAACTCTAACCAAAAGACTATATGAGAAATTAACCCTTGCACAACCAGAAAAATTGATATGAGAGCAAGATGAAATAAAAGACTTTACACAAATCAAAGAGACTCTTATGAAAGCCCCAGCTCATGCCTTACCTGACTTTGACAAACCTTTTCAGCTCTACTCTCATGAGAGGCAAGGGGTCGCATCAGCAGTCCTCACTTAACCTTTCGGAGGATCTTAAAGACCAGTGGCCTACTTCTCTAAACAACTTGACCCTGTCGTAAGAGGATGGCCAGCGTGCATCAGAACATTGGCAGCAGTGGTTCTTACTATCAAAGACTTAAACAAGATAACCCTTGGACAACCACTCAGAGTCCTTACGAATCATGCCGTCCGTCAGCTGATAGATGGAGGAGCTGCCGGATTTCTTACTCCTGCACGGCTTGGACAATATGAGGCTAATCTCCTCGGACCCTTGAACCCTGCCACACTACTTCCAGACTCTACACAACATGAAGGACATGATTGCATTGAAATCATAGAGCAGGCAACAATGCCAAGACCAGACTTGAAAGATAGTCCCGTACACAGTGCTGATTATGAACTTTATGTGCATGGCTCCAGTCTTGTAGTAGAAGGTATATGAAAGACTGGATATACAGTTGTTACTCAGAGTGGAGTGATTAAAGCTGGACCCCCTCCCTCCTTGCCTGTCAGCACAGGGGGCTGAACTGACAGCGTTAACTGCAGCCCTGAAATTCAGCAAAAACAAAAGAGTAAACATTTACACAGACTCAAAGTTTGCCTTTGGAGTAGTACACGCCTTCGGTGTACTTTGGAAGGAAAGAGGATTTCTGACAGCTAGAGGAACAAAGATACAGAATGGCAGACAAGTTAATGAATTGCTTGACGCTGTCCTACTACCAACGGAAGATGCAGTGATACACTGCTGGGCACATCTCAAAGGAGAGTCTGACAGAATCCAAGGAAACAAGATGGCGGATCTGAAAGCAAAAGAAGCAGCTATGCAACCAATAGCTACTGAAGCTGGCATGCTACCTGCAGATCTTGATCTACCCAAAGAACCCATTTATACAGAAGAAGACAAGAAGATAGCCGCAAAACAATATGCTGTTTTTAAGGAAGGAAAGATGTGTATTCAACATTTGAGAGTTAACGCCGCACTTTTGGACATTTCCCAACAGGAAGAGACTGTTTAAAGATCCTGGACAGCAGAAAGTAGCAAAGGACTTACAACTTCTCTTCAAAAGGGACAACATGAACAACAAGTAGGTGTTTTGATGGGCACAATAATCCCTGACCACCTGCCAGCGGAGGAAAGCTGAGATGCTGTTGGCAGATCTCGTGAAGATAATAATGATGACCAATCACCCACTATTTTCTAACAAATACACATGTTTAGATGACACTTGGTACATATTTGTTGCTGCATTAGTGGCTTCTTCAGTTGGAATTGCAATAATTATTGGTGTGCCCTGCTATTCAGTTATATGTGGAGGTCATGAAAATACAAGGTTAATAATATGGGGGAGGGATATATCCCAGGGAAAAAGAATTTTCAGTTTGGGAAGAAAAGTATACTTTATTAAACTTGCTTACGTTTCCTATGTGCAAAGAAAGAAAAATGGTACCTGTTGGTTATGTGCATACACACCATACACATCAGTATTTCCAACAGTAGGTAACCCCTTCTCAATATTTTAAGTGGACCTCAGCCCCCGGGATAAAACAAGGTATTATTCCCAAAAATGTATATTGCTTATGTATCATAAATATTTTAATTCACATGGGTCACTGAGAAAGTAGGCACCTTTCTCACAGAAGAAAGTACTATTAGCATAACTCTTAATGATGAGGAATGATGAGGTCATTTCTTTTGATGATCATTTGTTAAAAAAACTGAACTCACAGTCCCTGAAGATATGAGTAACGTAACTTATTATTATGCTCTAGGGTACATGATTTCCACTTCTTGGTTACAAACCACTAGCCATAGTCTCTGTGGTGATGTTACGCTAGGGAGAGGTATATATTGGTTATGTGGTAAATGGGCCTATCGTGTATTGCCCTGTGGATGGTATGGGAGTTGTTACATTGGACAAATGGTGCCTGCTATATATATCACTTCTAAATTACCTAAAGGTAAAATAAGAAATATCAGGGACGTGTCAGACATATCCGTCCTTAGCGTGAAAGCGGATAAATGGAGTAGAATTTTTGGATCAATCTTCACAAATGTTGGTGTGGCTGATTTATACAGACGGGTTAACAATATGGCTACTATTCTAGATTATAAACTGAATGTTACAACCGATACACTTAGAAAGTTGAATGAAGAACAAATGCAGATTAGAATGGTTGCATTACTTGCAACTAAAGGAGGAGTGTGTGCCCTGATTGGTGAGCAGTGTTGTGTGTTTATCAAGGATAATTCAGGAGATATAGAACATAACATAGAAAATGTAAAGGAGGCCCAAGAAAGCCTGAGACAAGAGACAGGCAGTGATTGGTTATTTTCATGGTTACCTAATGCTAAATGGCTGAGAAGTCTAATAGGAGGAATACTAGTCTCCTTGGTATTATTGATTGTAACATGCTGCTGTATACAATGCATTCCAAATCTAAAGAAGGTATTATGCTCCCGTCCAAGAATTATGTATGATGCCATGCCTCTAAGAAATGTATCGCCTCAAATCCCAAGGTACCGTCAGGGCCCCAGGAGGTAAAGGGTATCAACAATTAAGGATGTTGTTTTGTGGACATACAAATATCATGATATTTGTGTCCAAAAGGGAGGATTGTGAGCTAAACACCAGAAATCCTACCTAAATATATTTATAACATCTTAAATCATATATATCTGCTTTGCTTATAGAATCATATTTTTCTTTAAAAATACAAATGTAACTTTTCCTCTTCTTTGCTAACGTGTCCAGTCAGCTTTGGACTTAGGAATGGCCTGACTAAATTAAACAAGATAAAGCATAAAAACTCCCCCTAATCAATAATGATTTAGATAGTGACACAAACCAGCAACTACACGCTGTGATTTAAATTCTAATAAGTAACTGAATGATACAAGTAAATAGAAGCCTGTGATTAGACATCTGGGTCAGGTAGGTCAGAATAACCTACATGACCTAAATGTTTTAAAGCATCACATGAACACATGCTATTTTTATGATTAATGTTTAAATAATTAATTGATGAAAAATGTATAAATACTGAAGTGTGTTATATGCAAATTAGACTTGACTGAAAGAGGCTTTCCCACCTCCCGGTCGACTCTCCTTGATTACGCAATAAAGACAACTTTCCTGCTTCTAGCTACTCCGTCTCTGTTTCATAATTGACTCCGTGAAACAGAGGTAGAACCCCCATTTTGGGCAACACACTCACTGGTACATGGGGCCTATGCAACAGCGGAGCTCCACGTTGCCTCCATAAATGTGAAAGGACTTAACATCCCTGAAAAGCGCTCCCACATGCTACGAGACTTTAAGTTTTGAAAAGCCTCTGTAGCCTTCCTCCAGGAAACACAAATCTGTTCCGGCTTGCCCCCTAGTCTAACCAACTCAGAATTCCCCGTTGGTTATTACAGCTGCGACCCAAAAGCATAGATCAAAGGTGTAGCCATTCTGTTCTCGAAACACACCTCATTTAAGGAAGCTGCACAAATACTTGACCCCAAAGGGAGATTTGTCTTTGTGAAAGGCAATATTGCTGGCTAACACGTTTGCTAATGTATACCTCCCGTATAAACGCCAACACACATTCTTATCCACGTTTCTTGGAAAATTACGCTCTTTCCAAGAAGGAATCCTGTTGTGAGGTGGAGATTTTAACTTGGCATTGGAACCATGCCTGGACATTTCCAATGGCAGCTCACACACCCCATGTCATCAAGAAGGTCAGGTCTCTACTCCAAGATCTCCAAGTGCTAGATATCTGGAGAGCACTATACCCAACTGATAGGGATTACAGTTTTTACTCACCCCGCACAATTCCTATTCATGAATAGACTATTTGTTTCTCCCTTATTATCACCTTCACTCCTGACGACCGCCGCATACGGCATAATATCATGGTCAGACCATGCCCCTCTCTCCTTCTCAATGGAAACCCCCCTTGCCAAACCCACTGAACAGACTTGGAGGATGAATGAATCCATTCTCTCGGACTCAGCCTTGAAAGACACCACCACTGACTTCTTGAAAGACTACTTCGTGGACAACTCGACCCCTGACATTCCTCTGCCTACAATCTGGGAGGAACATAAATGCTCAGTTTGTAGCCACACTCAAATATCTATTCTTGAGAACACTCATAAATACACTTTAGACAGATTTCCTGACACTAACAAAGTTCAGGAAGGATCTCCAGGACATCTTAAACTCACAAGCACAAAAATCTTTTACACACCTGAGAGCACTATACTATAAACAATGGGATAAACCCAGCAAGTACCTCGTCAGAGCCCTGCATAAGCACAAGAAACTATATTATATCCCCAAAATTCGGGATCATAGGGGCATCTCACGGCAACTACCTAGGGAAATCTCCCTGGAATTTGTGTCCTACTACTCAACACTTTATACCCTCCCCCCGCCTACAACACCTAAGCGCACCCATCAGACAAAACTTGCTGTTCAACAGTACCTCTCCCAACACATAGTCCGTAAACTGAGAGCCAGTGACTTTGCATCCCTGGAAGGACCGATCATCCTGACTGAATTTGCCTCTGCCCTCTAAGACTGGTAAATGTCCTGGCCCGAATGTCCTTCCTTTGTCCTACTACAAAAAGCATAGAGACATACTTGCACCCCATTTCCTGCAAACCTTTAACGCGATTCTGACTGGAGCACAACTTCACCCACACCCGCTAGCTGCCACCATCTCACTGATCCCAAAGGAGGGGCCCTCTGCTAGAGTCCGGGTGGATGGAGCCTTCTCCACCTCTTTCCAGATCAGGAACGGTATGAGCCTCTTATCACCCCTATAATTTGTGCTTTCCCTAGAACCATTTTTGGAAGCTATAAGACAAAACCTAGACATCACAGGTCTGGAGATTCAAGTCCTAGGCTACGCAAATGACCTCCTTTTCACGCTGATAAACCCACGTATCTCACTGCCTAACTTAATACTAGAATTCCAAAACCTACGGCACACTAACTTAAAAGTCAGTGGCTATTAATGGACAAATTGTCAGTGGCTATTAATGAACATATTATCATTGGGCTATCAATGGACAAATTATCAGTCACTATTAATGGACATATTATCAGTGGCTATTAATTATAAATATTATCAGTGGGCTAATAATGGACAAGTTATCAGTGGCTATTAATGGACATATTATCAGTGGGCTATTAACGGACAAATTATCAGTGGGCTATTACTGGACATATTATCACTGGGCTATTAATGGACAAATTATCAGTGGCTATTAATGGACTTATTATCAGTGGGATAATAATGAAAAATTATCAGTGGCTATTAATGGACATATTATCAGTGGGCTATTAATGGACACATTATCATTGGGCTATTAATGTACACATTATCATTGGGCTATTAATGGACATATTATCAGTTGCTATTAATGGACATATTATCAGTGACTATTAATGGAAAAATTATCAGTGGGCTATTAATGGACAAATTATCATTGGGCTAATAATGGACACATTATCATTGGGCTAATAATAGACAAATTATCATTATCCCATTACACCTGGACTAGACAACTCCCCCCACAATGAGGGAATGGATAGGAAGTCTACTCGTAGAATGGAAAACCTGATTGGTCTGACAACCAATTACAATGCCACAATGCCACATGGTTCTACTGGCTCCAATATCTGGAGACCCCACGGCTTCAAGCTCTGTTGTAGAGCTACCCCCATCTCTTGATGAGTGGCAACCCTTACCCCACTTTACTCCTCCACCGCATGTACCTCCAAACAAAGGCACTGATTCTATCCATTCCTTTCCTATCCGCCACTCTGGACATATTCTCAATTGGCATTAATCACGGAATGTACTACATGGATACTTGACCTTTGTGCCCCATGCTGCTTTATTTGTCTATTTCTGATGACCACCCCCTTTTCGACATGTACTGTTTTTATGTTTGCAATGTTCCCCTTCCGACCCTCCCCATTTCAATTTTTGTACCCTTCCCATTCCGTTCTCATTTATGTGTCTAAAAAAACTATAAAATATTGATTTATGATAGAGGGCTATTCTCTGCAAAGTGGCCTACTTTAATCACTGTGCAGCACAGTGCACTCTGAAAACCGGTGAACACTGCTTTAAAATATTGACCTATTGTTGGGCCTTTCAAGTAAATTCTTCAACTATAGCCACTACAAATTATGATGATCTAATTGAGAACTTTTTGATACATCCAGGTCTGAGACTAAGAATACTAGCTGGAGTGACTACAAAGTTTTGTGGACACCCAATTCCTTAAAAAAAGAAGAAATATCCAGGAGTACAGTATATCTAATCAGTGATTTTAGCCCTGGGATCTCCTGATCTCTCCAGCCATCCAAATCAAGACTTAATGCAGGATGAAGAATAATAACTTTATTGGAACAGGAACAGAGTCATAAATACAGACATAATCAAGTTAACATAACTCAACCCACATATTATCATGCAAAACATCAGGAACTAAACAGCAATTAACCAGGCCTGCTACACATATATAATGACACATCATAATTAGTTTAACAGTACATTCAATTAACACAGAACAATGAGGGGGTAAACTATCAACCATTGACTCCTTTGTGACACAGTGTAATCAATCAGAGAAGATATACATAAATTGGGAGAAAGGCTACAAAATTACAGAGGATCATTAAGAACATTTGCCAGAAAGAGCCACACCATGTGGCTTAAAGAAATGCTGTCTCCCAATCCTCCTGTAAACTTGCCTGCATGCCCACCCAGCGCTTCCGTCGGGTATAGTACAAAGTGAAGGAAAACAATCGTGAGGATAAGTTGGCGGTGGCTTGATGGAGGAGACGAAATAAGGATACCGGACACAGAACAGGCTGTAGACTTGGTTCTATCCAACATCACAAACAGCTCTAATGAAAAGCAGCTCTTGCCTTGACAAAGCGCAAAACTTTGGCGCAAAACACGTAGGCGTTTTCAAACTCACGGGGTAGGAGAGCACTGCTTTGCATTAGAGCTGTTTGTGATGTTGGATTAAACCAAGTCTACAGCCTGTTCTGTGTCCGGTATCTTTATTTCGTCTCCTCCATCAAACCACCACCGACTTATCCTCAAGATTGTTTTCCTGTACATCATTAAGAACACTTTTCCTTCAAAAACAAGGCACAGAATGATCTAAGTTTGAATTTGGGGGGGGAAAATGCACTTTTGGAGTCAAAACTGGGCAACATTTAGGACAGATCAAGGAGAGGAAATTTGAAGATAAGTGGGATTCCTGAATCCCCCTTATAACGCAGCAAAATTAAGACGAATTCCTTGAGCAGTTTTTTGTTTATTTAGGTCTGTCTGGGGGAAAGGACTCTAAAGTGCTAGAGAGGTTTCGTTATACGTGCAAAGCAACAAATACGCCTTACCATCTAACAAGACACATAATAATTTGTTATCATGAATTTCAGTTTTGATCCAAAATAATGAAATCCATCTATGATAGAGATCTGAAGGCTCAGAATATGAGCAATTGAAAGAATTTCCAAACCTATCCTTCCACACACGATCAGTGAGGTTGTTTGGACCACACACTGAAATCTTAAGGATGACTGGCATAAAGTATTCATGGAGATTCCCAGAGGAACTAAATTTGTATTATAAGGTCAAAAGAGAATAATTTGATTCACCTCAAGAATTGAAAAGATTTATTTCAGAAAATATTGTCACGGATATATAATAGATGAATTACTGCCTGTATGTCCTGCAGAGGATTTATTTAGATTTTTTCCATTTCTTTCCTTATAATGAAGGATCAGTTAATATTTATGGTTATTAATAATGATGTGTATTTCATAAAATATTAGAATGTGGAATATGGGTAGAAATAGAATACATATAACTGACTTATTACTATTTAGTACAAGAATTGATAAACGTTTAGGTTTATTTATCATATATTGGAATGCAGATTACAAGTTGAACACATAGAGAGTTGATAAAAGCTATATATTTGGAAGGGGATCATAATAGAAGGTGGAAAGAACCATAATATGAATTGTAACGGGACACCACCCTTGCCGATGTCTTCTGTCCATTATGAGTTCCACAAGATTCTCCTCCAGTCCCCTGTATAAAACAAAGTCATTATGCAGGTGCAGTAGCGACTAATATCCAGCAGAGGGAGTGTTCACAGCCTGACCTTTAATCCCTTTAACTTGGGCATTTAACTCAGGGACCAATTCAGACAGCATTTACATCTGGAGGCTTGGTCTGAGAGACCAATGGGGAAAGTGCTTACTTTTGAGCAGCCAATCAGTGAGCTGCCTACTTTCTAACCCAGAGAATGATCTCAGCAGCTTTTGTTGTGAATTGACTGCTAAAGCTACGTTCTTGGGGAACCATTAACAGCAGTAGAAATTACACTTTACGGGAAAGCAGGGCAGAGAAGTGTTTAGGGTGGGGGTCAGTGATAATAGCTCCTTCAGAAGCTTGTGTCTTCTTCCCTGGACAGGGTCCATAGTCCCTCAACAGGAGGCTGGCCACCTTGCCCCACCAGGTGTAAGAGGCACGGTGGGTACCATGACATGAAAATGACTGAGAAAGGCGAGGAGGAATATGGGTTAGGGGAAAGGAATAGAAGAGGTATTTTTTCTTACAATAGGTTTCAATTTATATTCGCAGGATTACAAATAGCTGATGCAGATGTATAAACTGCTGAAATAATGGAAACCATTAGGTTTCTCTTGGTCAGGTAGATGTATATTCTTAAATCATATATTTTGCCAAAATGAACCTTATTCAAAATTATACAGCTACATATTCCTAAAAGCTGATTAGAAATGTTGCAGTCTGCTATAGGCAGGTTTATATGGCAAAATAAAACACCAAGTATATGTGTCAATTGTATGTTTAACCCCTTGATGACATTACTGTTTTTGGAATGTTGTACAATTTAGGACACAAGCTGTTTTGACACTTCTGCTGTGTTTGCATTTAGCTGTAATTTTCCCCTTTCTAATTTGCCGTATCCACTTGTATACTATACAGTTTTAATGTCATAAAAGTCCTTTCTTTAGATACTATTAATTTTATCATATAACATAATTTAATATTAAAATCTTAAAACTTTTACATGAACAACATTTTACGCATATACAACCACAAATAAAAACGCTGCTAACATGGGCATCCGCAGAAATTTTTTCAGGGGGGGGCATGATTTTACCGTCATCCTTTCTGCGCCGCGCCTCTTTTTGACAAGTTATCATGAAGTGGAGGAGCTTTGTCATTATCTGTGAAGGCATGCAAAGGGTTGATAAACCCTGCACCAGATACATATCCACAACACCAGATATAAACCAACCACACTAGATATAGCCTCACTGCACCAAATATAGACCCACTGTGCCAGATATAGACCCACAACACCAGATATTAACCCACGGTACCAGCTAAAAACCCATGACACAAGATATAAACCACAGCACCAGATAAATATCCAGAGCTCTAGCTGAAACTCCACAGCAACAGATAGAACAACATAGCAAAGATATAACCCCATAGCACCAGATACAACACTATAGCACACAATATAACCTCTCAGCACCAGACACAACACTATAGCACACAATATAACCCCACAGCACCAGACACAACACTATAGCACACAATATAACCCCACAGCACCAGACACAATACTATAGCACACAATATAACCTCTCAGCACCAGACACAACACTATAGCACACAATATAACCCCACAGCACCAGACACAACACTATAGCACACAATATAACCTCTCAGCACCAGACACAACACTATAGCACACAATATAACCCCACAGCACCAGATACAACACTATAGCACACAATATAACCCCACAGCACCAGATACAACACTATAGCACATAATATAACCTCTCAGCACCAGATACAACACTATAGCACACAATGTAACCCAACAGCACCAGACACAACACTATAGCACACAATATCACCCCACAGCACCAGACACAACACTATAGCACACAATATAACCCCACAGCACCAGACACAACACTATAGCACACAATATAACCCAACAGCACAAGACACAACACTATAGCACACAATATAACCCAACAGCACCAGATACAACACTATAGCACACAATATAACCCAACAGCATCAGACACAACACTATAGCACACAATATCACCCCACAGCACCAGACACAACACTATAGCACACAATATAACCCCACAGCACCAGACACAACACTATAGCACACAATATAACCCCACAGCACCAGACACAACACTATAGCACACAATATAACCTCTCAGCACCAGACACAACACTATAGCACACAATATAACCCCACAGCACCAGACACAACACTATAGCACACAATATAACCCCACAGCACCAGATACAACACTATAGCACACAATATAACCCCACAGCACCAGATACAACACTATAGCACACAATATAACCTATCAGCACCAGACACAACACTATAGCACACAATATAACCTCTCAGCACCAGACACAACACTATAGCACACAATATAACCTCTCAGCACCAGACACAACACTATAGCACACAATATAACCCCACAGCACCAGACACAACACTATAGCACACAATATAACCCCACAGCACCAGACACAACACTATAGCACACAATATAACCTCTCAGCACCAGATACAATACAATAGCACACAATATAACCCCACAGCACCAGATACAACACTATAGCACACAATATAACCTCTCAGCACCAGATACAACACTATAGCACACAATATAACCCAACAGCACCAGACACAACACTATAGCACACAATATAACCTCTCAGCACCAGATACAATACAATAGCACACAAAATAACCCCACAGCACCAGATACAACACTATAGCACACAATATAACCCCACAGCACCAGATACAACACTATAGCACACAATATAACCCACAGCACCAGATACAACACTATAGCACATAATATAACCTCTCAGCACCAGATACAACACTATAGCACACAATGTAACCCAACAGCACCAGACACAACACTATAGCACACAATATAACTCCACAGCACCAGATACAACACTATAGCACACAATATAACCCCACAGCACCAGATACAACACTATAGAACACAATATAAACACAAAGCAACAGATTCCCTAAACACCCAAATTCCTAAATCCATGACATTTCTTTATCTCTTTCCCCCTTTTTTATATGTTTTATTCCTCCATGTTTGCCATCTCTTTCCCCATCATTTTATGTGTTTTATTCCTTTCCATTTTATCTTTTCTGCCCCATGTCACAATTTTGTCTGTATTCTGCTCCAATCAATCACCTCTTTTCATCCTCTATTATCTTTTCTGCCCCATGTCATCCCATTTTGTTTGTAATCTGCTTCCATCTATCACATCATTTTATCCTCCATTATCTTTTCTGCCCCATCCACTTGTCACCATGTTGATGTGAGCAGAGCCTGGACAGAGGAGCTGCTCAGACTGGACAAATGGAGACCTCAGGGATATGGGAGAGACCTCCTTGGATTTACCCCACTCTGCCATGTACCTTAAAGCTATTATTAGCTCTTCCTACCTGTTACAGGGGCTCAGCTATGGTCTCTGAGTATCTTCCCCTGCAGGCTCTCTTCTGTCAGCCATGCTGCCACATGGAGGGCTGAGGGGCGGGGCTATAACTTCAGGGCACCCCTGTCATTGGCTCTCCATGCAGCATGACTGACAGCTGCAGAGACCTGCACCAATGTGGATGGGAGACCAGTATTACAGCAAGCAGAGTTGCAGAGAACAACAGCTTTGGGTGCCACTTCCTACCCCAACAACTGGTGTGCAGTCCCCTAGGGACAACTAGAGGCTACATACTGAGAAAAAAAAAATAATAATTTTTTTTAAAGGGGAATTGCAAAAATCCAGGGGGGGGGCAAGCGCCCCCCCTTGCCCCCCCCTGCGGACGCCCATGGCTGCTAAATAGATTCTAATATTTGTCCTGAGTTTAGAAATATAAATTGTTTACATGTTTTTTCTGTTGTTTTTTGTAAGGTATGTACAATAACACAAAGTTTTGTTTTTTTCTAACCTTTTTCTCCTACAGTGACCTTTTGACCCCAACCCTAATCACTCCAACACTAGCACTAACCCTAATCTAGCTCCAAAAGACAAATATGGCAAAGCTCCACCCTCATGGATAATGCCTCCTCCAGGTGCTGGAACAAATAGAGGCTTCTACTGGCTCAACTTGGATATTGGAGACAAGAAAACTAAAACGCTTGATGCATTTCGCTCCAACAGGTGCTTTGTCAAAAGTATCGCAGTACAACAACAAATATATATACACACATAATAACAAACATTTAAAATCAATTAAGAAGTAATAAGCGTTATACCTAAAAAACACAATCTGGACACAACTTCCACAAGTCAGCGCCCAAGAAAGTTACACCCCGGACTAAAGCACACACCTCCCTCCCCAAATGAGGAGACTGGGTACACCCTGTCCGCATAACAAGTATACAATAGAGTTTGTGGCTCAATGCAATCTTCGAATCATATTTTTGTGACTAAGGATGCCTCCAACAATGAAGGATTTCTACAGAAAACTCTTGGAAAGTATAATTCAATGTCTAATGATTTAAATTAATGTAAATTCATGACAAACTGCTTTTTATGCTCTTTGCATTACTTTGTGTATGTTTTCCTACTCTAAGCTTGTTTAAACACACAGGTGGGGGCATGGCCACTGCCTTTGGGAGATGTGCATCACGGACAGGGCGTTCCTATTCTCCTTGTTTGGGGATGGTGGTGTGTCCTGTAGTCCAGGCTGTAACTCCCTTGGACTTGTGGATGCAACATCCAGACCATAATATTTGAGGATGAAAGCAATAGGAGATGTATCTAATTTCTGATCAAGGCTATGAAGCTGAGATGCATTCGTGGCCAAGATCTGATCTTCACAATCTTGTCTGGATGATACTCGGGCAGGGGCATTTCCAGGTTGCCAAAAGATCTGGAGCTAGAGCCCATGACAGATTTGATACAAGTAAAGAAGCTCACATGCTTGGGTCTGGATATAAAGTATACATATATGATGCCAATGAGCAATAGGTGTATATATAATATAAGCAATAAATACAGATACATAGATTATGATGATGAGGTGAGATGGAGAGTGAGTGTGGTGATAAGCTGGATGGAAAGGGTAAAATGTAGGGAGAGGGTGAGATGGAGGGTGAGATGTGTGATATGATAAGGGTGGGGTGAGATGGAGATTGAGAGGGGTGATTTTCTGGAGCGAGGGGTGAAATAGAGGGTGGGTGGGGTGATAAGCTGGAAGGAGGGGTGAGGTGGAGGGCGAAGAGGCATGATAAAGCTGGAGGAAGAGAGTGAGATGGGGGAGAAACAGGTGATAGGGGTGATAAGATGGAGAGAGAGAGAGTGAGAGGGGTAATAAAATGGAGGGAGAGGGGTGATAAGATGGAGGGAGAGGCTGGCAGGGGTGTTAAGATGGAGGGATAGAATAGATTTTTACATGTTGCCCTTTACATTATGAAAAGTGTTCAGCTATAACCATTTAATCTATACATTTGCTGGGTTACATTTTCATGTGCCATATCCAACATGGCCACCGCAACTGATACACTTGTAGATGTAGAGGCAGAATTGACTCAAAGTCCATGCTGTTGGCACAGAGGTAAGGCTAAAAAATACTGATAAAATTATAATATATTTGCTTAGACATCTGCCTTGCACAATGTATAGAAACAGTTGCATTACATTCGTGAAGGAGACCAGCAATGTTGGCCACTTGGCGCTCAAGGAGTTAAACTGTATACTAAAATGGCCAGGATTTGCTAGCAGGTAGCAGTTGTGGAACTACAACTCCCACTATTCTTTAGTGCCCTGTCTCTTCATAATGTCAGTCATGTCATCAAAGAATTCCATCCCCCATAGTGCAGTGCAGTCCCCCCTAAATGCTAGCTGGCTGAGAGTGATAGGCAGTGCAGTGCCCTATAAATGCCAGCTGATGGGAGTGAAAGGAAGTGCAGTGCCCCCCAATAAATGCCAGCTAGCTGAGAGTGACAGAGAGTCCAGTCCCCCCATAAATGCTAGCTGGCTGAGAGTGATAGGCAGTGCAGATCCACACAAATGATAGCTGGCTGAGAGTGCTAGGCAGTGCAGCCCACCCTAAATAAAAGCTGGCTGAGATTGTTAGCCAGTGCAGCCCCTCCATAAATGATAAATGGCTGAGAGTGATAGGCAGTGCAGTCCTCCCATAAAAGTCAGCTGGATGAGAGTGATAGGAAGTGCAGTGCCCCCATAAATGTCAGCTGGCTGAGTGTGATAGGCAGTGCAGTCCCCCATGAATGCCAGCTGGGTGAGAGTAATAGGCCATCCAGCTCCCCCCATAAATACCAGCTGGCTTGGAGTGATAGGCAGTGCAGGCCCCCCATAAATGCTCTTGGCTGAGAGTGATAGGCAGTGCAGTCCCACCTAAATGTGTGACAAATTTGAGTGACACAACCTGGCATATTAAGGGGCTAAATTCTGGCATATTGAGGGGCTAAATCCTGGCGTATTGAGTGGCTAAATCCTGGCATATTAAATGGCTAAATCCTGGCATATTAAATGGCTAAATCCTGGCATACTGAGTGGCTAAATCCTGGCATATTAAATGGCTAAATCCTGGCATATTGAGTGGCTAAATCCTGGCATATTAAATGGGTAAATCCTGGCATATTGAATGTCTAATTCCCGGCATATTAAATGGCTAAATCCTGGCATATTAAATGGCTGAATCCTGGAATACTGAGTGGCTAAATCCTGGCATTTTGAGTGGCTAAATCATGGCATATTGAGTGGCTAAATCCTGGCATATTGAGGGGCTAAATCCTGGCATATTGAGGGGCTAAATCCTGGCATATTAAATGGCTAAATCCTGGCATATTGAGTGGCTAAATCCTGGCATATTAAATGGCTAAATCCTGGCATACTGAGGGGCTAAATCCTGGCATATTAAATGGCTAATTCCTGGCATATTAAATGGCTAAATCCTGGCATATTGAGTGGCTAAATCCTGGCATATTGAGTGGCTAAATCCTGGCATATTGAGTGGCTAAATCCTGGTATATTAAATGGCTAAATACTGGCACATTGAGTGGCTAAATCCTGGCATATTGAGGGGCTAAATCCTGGCATATTAAATGGCTAATTCCTGGCATATTAAATGGCTAAATCCTGGCATATTGAGTGGCTAAATCCTGGCATATTGAGTGGCTAAATCCTGGCATATTGAGTGGCTAAATCCTGGCATATTGAATGGCTAAATCCTGGTACATTAAATGGCTTAATCCTGGCATACTGAGTGGCTAAATCCTGCCTAATAAACTGTTTTAGACCCTGGGCATTGGTGCCAATGGCACCCCTCTAATGCAGCCCACTGGACATGGAGGTCTGGCAGCTGTAACAGCACCCCCGAAACACCCCCTCTGCACCAGTAACAGTGTTGGGAAACTAATTTTCCACGACGCTGCATAATCCCTCCCTGCTCTACCCTGTACATGACATCATGAGCTAAGGTCAGAGAGAGGGTAAGCAAGACCAAGGGACAGTGTGTCCGCAGACTGGTAACATTTAAAAAAAAATATCTCTGAGGGTGTGTGTGCGACTGTGTAAGTATGAGTCTATGTGTGTAAATGTGAGCCTGTGTGTTTGTAAGTGGGAGTCTGTGTGTGTGTGTAAGTGGGAGTCTCTCTCTCTCTATGTCTGTGTGTAAGTCTGACTGTGTGTGTGTGTACATGTGCGTCTTTTTGTGTGTGTGTGTCTAAGTGGGAGTGTGTGTGTCTAAGTGGGAGTGTGTGTGTGTAAGTGTGAGCCTGTGTGTTGTAAGTGTGACTTTGTATGTATGCGTGTCTCTTTAGTGAACTGAAATTTTAATTTTAAGCAAAGCTTACTTAGAGAATTCTTCCAGCTTGTCTACTTTTGGCCTTAAATTTGAAATTCACTTTAATTAACCCACATAATATAAATTGTTGAAAACGTTTTGCTGTTTAGCAAAAAGCAAGTAGTTTTTATTTTATTTTGCTTGACATTAAAGAAAAAATATATTACACCATGCTTGAAAGTCGGAACTGGTTACTAAATTTTTTGAATCCCACCACTGCTTTTAACCCACAAAACAAGCTGACAAACCTATGCATGGGTGGTATCCCTGTATTCAGGAGATGTTGCTGAACACATATTGAGGTGTTGTTTGGCAGTGACACATAACAGGATCTGTGAATTCATGCCTGAAGTACAATGTATGTGAAAAAAATTACTACACAAAACTTTGAAATAGGCTGGGTTTAGAATTAGTCCATGTCAATGCATTGGCAATACCCCTTCACATTTTCAGGTCATGTTCACCTAAATTGCATCTATGTGAAAAATCACAATTTTTTTTTTTTTGCTGCAAACTTTGGCAAAGGTTGGTGGTAAAATGGCTACATGAAAAGTGTCAAAATACCCCAAGTTAAAAGCCCTGAGTTGTCTAGTTTTGAAAAATATGTACATTGGGGGGTGGGGGGTGTTATAATGTCACTATCGCTAATATTGAAAAAAAGGATTTTGAAAAACATAAAACATGGGCTATTTCTGAACTCAGGACAAATATTAGAAACTATTTAGCAGGGTCTTTTGTTGTCTCTTGTAGATGAGTATACAATTTTTCAAATAAAAGTCAGAAAAAATATTCTATTATCAAAATAATGGTATCAAAAGAAAGCCCTTCTTATGACGGTAAAAATGACATATAGTTTGTGTGGGTACACCAAATGAGAAAGAAATAAATCACTGCAAAACACAAACACTGAAGTAATGTTAAAACAGCCCATGTCACCAAGCATCACACAAGCCAAAAAAAGTCATGTCACTAAGCGGTTTAATAGCTCTCATAGCAATTGACTGACCAATAGTGGCACTGTGAGGAGAAACAAAGGTTTTATTACTACCCCTTTAATGAACGTAAAGGCATGAAGCAGAAAAGTCTACTGGGCATGCACCAAAGCCGAGACGTGCAGAGGAAGCACATTTTGGCCATTATCAATGTGGCCAAGATGGCTCTGCCCTTCTAAGGGCAAGAGCATTGGAAGAAGCAAGTAGCTGCTTCCTGTGCTCTGGGGTTGTTACTAGATTGCCTCATCATAGAGGAAATCTGTAACAGCCAATCAGTGGCAAAGGAAGTTTGCTGATTGCTCAGATGACCAATTTGGATCTTGCTCGCTCTCCTCACTGACATTTTTGTGAGGGCTAGAGACAGATCTGTAATAATTAGTGTTGTTATAATAAAATGTAATAACATTTTGAGACCCAAAGGCTTTTATATAAGCTATTTCCTTTGTTTAACCCCATCGCTGCTAATGATCACTACATAAGCAATGCAGAACATTTTTTGCAGTGTTCACATTTTTTTAGGGGTACATTTTTTTGTACTGTCAGCCATTGATCTGTTTGCAAAATAACTTTTTTGCTATTGCATATTTTTTTTGTCACCTGCTAGAGGGAAATTTTACCTGCTAGGTATATTACACTTGCAACACAGTAAAGGAAGATAGTATATTTAAAAGAAGAATAACTACCACAACTAGAGGACAGTCTTAAATTAGAGGGGATATTAAAAGTAATATCAGGAAGTATTACTTTACTGAGAGGGTAGTGGATGTATGGAATAGCCTTCCAGCAGAAGTGGTAGAGGTAAACACAGTCAAGGATTTTAAACATGCGTGGGGTAGACACAAGGCTATCCTAGCTATAACTGGGAACGGGGGACTAATAAAAGTATTAAAAAAAAATTGGGCAGACTAGATGGACCGAATGGTTCGTATCTGCCGTCACATTCTATGTTTCTATGGGTAAAATGTTACACCCGCTAGGGTTAAATTATACCTTGCTATGTATATTAAACTAAGTAGATTATATTAGAATATACTTGCCATGTGTAAATCAGTAACAGCCAGTTTGTGATCAACCCAGTTAGATGATTGCTCAGATGAGCATCACCATTCGCCTGGTCTGATCAAAATTTGCAAATATTGATCGGACCAATTTTGGATCTGCTTCTCCTCACTTACATTTTTGTGATGGAGAGAGACAGATCAGTGTTAATATTTAAATAAAATAAAATAAAATTGTACGCAGTACTGGAGACCGTATCTCCAGAAGGATATTGATACTTTGGAGAGAGTTCAGAGAAGGGCTACTAAACTGGTTCATGGGCTGAAGGATAAAACTTACCAGGAAAGGTTAAAGCATTTTAACATGTATAGCTTGGAGGAAAGACGTAACAGGGGGGATATGATAGAAACATTTAAATACATAAAGGGAATCAACACAGTAAAGGAAGAGAGTATATTTAAAAGAAGAAAAACTACCACAACTAGAGGACATAGTCTTAAATTAGAGGGGCAACGATTTAAAAGTAATATCAGGAAGTATTACTTTACTGAGAGGGTAGTGGATGTATGGAATAGACTGCCAGCAGAAGTGGTAGAGGTAAACACAGTCAAGGATTTTAAGCATGCGTGGGATAGACACAAGGCTATCCTAGCTATAAGACCGGGAACGGGGGACTAATAAAAGTACTCAAAAAAATAATAATTGGGCAGACTAGATGGACCGAATGGTTCTTATCTGCCGACACATTCTATGTTTCTATGTTTCTATGTAAAATTTTGAGACCAAATGGATTTTTTAAAAGCCATTCCCTGTGTAGTAACACCTTGCCTGCCATTGATCACAGCATAAGCAGTGCTCTTGCGCAACAGCAAATGTTTTTTCTGTGCATATTTATAGGGGTCAATTTCTTTGTACTGTGATTTATTGCAGTATTACTAAGGCTCTTCTTGTTGTAGATCACTGCTTAGGGATTAATCCGGTTGCAGAAGTACTTTTCGTTGTCTGCATCCTCTCCTCAGATTATGAGGCCACTGACTCAGGGTCTGATTTTGACCCTGGTCAGTGTTTTGATATATAATCTAGTGATGTATCAGTGGCTGCTGGCGCCTTTCCACAAGGAGTGGCTGGACTCCAGCCTACAGTGCTGTGAGGAGCGGATAGCACATAAATATAGACCAGCTATCCCTTTTCTTTCAATCAAATATTTTAGCCCACCAGTACCATCATGCTGCTAAGCCAAATTTATTTTTGGCAAAGCAGAAATTGGAACCAATGGTCTGCCAGTATTCCTTAGATTCTGGGCACACACAATGATAATAGGGATCTACACAGGTTGATTACATATCAAAATTCCAAGTTGGAAAACTGAGATGCGCACCTCTCAAATGTGGTCTTTTAGCCCCCAAACAAGCCAACATACCTATGCATGGTGTGGTATCACTGTACTAGGGAGATGTTGCTGAACACATATTAGAGTGTTGTTTGGCAGTGACCAGAATCTGAAAATTCATGCCTGAAGTACAATTTGTGTGAGAAAAACACACAAACAAATACTACCCAAATGTATGGCAAAGGGTGGTGGTAGTATGACTGAATGAAAAGTGTTAAAATACCACCATTTGAAATACACTGGGGTGTATAGTTTCAAAAATATATGGTTTGATGGGGGTAAACTGAATTGTCTGGCTTCCAAAACATTTCAGTTAGAACATAGGACATATTAAGGTGTTATGTGGCAGTGACACATAACAGGATCTGTGAAGGTTGACAACATGTCAAAATTCCAAGTTAGAAATATGAAATCTGCATGTCACAATCCCAGGCCCAAACCTAAACACCAAACACCACAGAAATGTTAAAACAGCCTGTGTCACCAAGGGAAAGGCACGGTCAAAAGGTTATGTCACTTAGGGGTTAATAGATTATTAATAGAGTCCTGGCTTACTAGCCACATGTGAGAACTATTGGTCTCATGTCTGTTGCTATTTACTCATCTGTCAGTGATTGTAGTGTATTGTTTTTGTATATGCAGTTCAATCCTGGGTGCTTTTTATAAAAAAAAACCCCAGAAAAATGAACAGAAAGACCAGCACCCGGTGCATAAAGAGGAAATTTATTCCGTTATACAAAGCAATGTTTCAACCTACAATGAGGTCTTAATATAGCTAATCAGGGGTAAATCAGTGTGGTTTTATATACATCCATTAATTCCATCACTTCAATACAGGTGATTAGGGGATGTGAAACAAAGACCACGTTTGCAAATTGGATGTAATTAACAAAATCAATCATATGTTATCTACACAAAGTGTCTAAACCATTTTATAAAATTCTACACACAATCAAAAACAATGATAAATGCTAGAAATGTCATGAAAAAGAGATTATCTCAAAACAGGGTTTTTTTTTGGAAATTTTGTTTAAAAAATTCAGTGCATATTAACAATGATAAAAAATACATGTCAATTTCAGTGCTCCTGGTCACATACTAGGTCACATTTATTTACAAAAAAGGATTTGTATGTCAAACATATACAGTGACTTATCTCATGAAAGTGTGCCAGGTGCAGCTTTGCCCAAATTTCGTGTAGGACAGGACAACTTTAAATGGGCTGTAGATAACCACACCTTGTCCCCTATTTTGTAGGACGGTGCTGGAGACCTGTGGAGGTATGCATAATGGCGTTGTGCTTGCTGAATCTTTGTCAGGGATTGACGTAGCATGGTATGCGTTTGAGTCATTTCACGTAGCCTATTGTTGAGGTCTGGTATTGGACCACAGATGAGAGTGCCCGGGAGCATGAAAGGATGGATTCCGTGGTTCGCATAAAACGGTGACATATTGATTGATGTTTCTGATTATTATGTGCAAATTCTGCAATTGGGAGTAAACAGCTCCAGTTATCTTGGACATACGGGGTGAAACATCAGAGATATTGCTCCAGAGTTTGGTTGGTGCGTTCTGTCTGGCCATTAGATTGTGGATGAAACGCTGTGGAGAGAGCCCTTTTGATATGAAGGGCGTGACAAAAAGCAGCCCAGAATTTGGAGGTGAATTGCGTTCCTCTGTCAGACACAATGGTTTCTGGGAGTCCATGTAAGTGGAAGATGTGCTGTATAAATAAACTTGCAGTTTCATTGGCCCATGGACGTGAAGGTATTGATAATGGACGTAGTAGGCTGGACGGTTTGTTCCGAGGTGTCTTGGATTGGGCACAGGTAGTGCATGAACGGACATAATCGCTCACATCTTTGTTTATAGAGGGCCACCAAAATGTTCTTTTGATGAGATCAAGGGTCTTTTTGTTTCCTCCATGACTGGCCAATGGGGTGTCATGATGATATTGAAGTACCTGTTGTCGAACAGTAAGGGGTACATAGATGTTGTTTAGGCGAAAAAGCAGACCATCACGTGCGCTCAGTGTGTTTGTGATGGGAGACGTCTCCTTGCCCGTTTCTTGTTTGAGAAAGTCCCAGAATGAGGTGGTCAAAGCGATAAAACATCGTGGAGAGAGAACTGGAGATGCTGAAGGAGACAATTTGGTTACATCTTCATAGATTCTGGAGAGGGCGTCCGCTTTCCCATTTTTTTGCTCCAGGTCTATAAGTTATAATTAGGTTAAAATGGCAAAAGAACAGAGACCATCTTGTGAGGCGGGGACATAATCGTTTAGCGGAGCGTAGATATTCTAAGTTTTTATGATCAGTGAATATTAGGATGGGGTGTTTTGTACCTTCTAGGAGATGTCTCCAGTCTTCCAAAGCTTTTCTGATCGCCAAAAGTTCTTTTTCTCTGATGCTGTAGTTTTGTTCGGATGTGGTGAGTTTCTTGGAGTGGTATGCCACAGGATGCAATAGACGCTTTTCTCCTCTCCTTTGGGAAAGGATGGTGCCTGTGGCAGAATCGTCGGCATCAACTTCCAGGACGTACTGTTCGTTTGAGTCTGGAAGCATAAGGATGGGAGCTGTAGTAAACAAGTTCTTTAGTGTATCAAAAGCAAGTTGGGCTTGAGAAGACCACCGGAATATTTGTGTTGGTCTAGTGAGTTCAGTTAAAGGCCGTACGACAGAAGAGAAGTTCCTAATGAATTTTCTATAGAAATTAGAGAATCCAATAAATCGCTGCGCATCTTTTCTACAGGTGGGTTGTGGCCAAATCAGGATGGTAGACACCTTACGAGGATCCATGGAGATACTGTGTGGGGTGATGACATAGCCTAGGAATTTAATGGAGTATGCATGGAACCCACATTTTTCCAGCTTAGCATAAAGGCGATGTTGTTGCAATCGACTTAGTACTTGGGTTACATGTAGTATGTGTTCTTTAATTGAGGGGGAGAAGATGAGGATATCATCGAAATGATCCAGGTAGTCACAGAAAACATCATTCATAAATGCCTTGGAAGGTAGCAGGTGCATTGCAGAGATGGAACGGCATCACGGTATATTCGAAATGCCCGTACCTGGATCTGAACGCCGTCTTCCACTCATCTCCTTTTCTAATCCTGACTAGGTTATAGGCCCCTCTTAGATCGATTTTGGTGAAAACATTTTGCAGCGGGTATCTATTCTTTATGGTAATCTGATTCAATTCTCTATAATCAATGCAGGGACAAAGGCCACCATCCTTCTTCTCTACAAAAAAGATACTGGCTCCTGCTGAAGAGGTGGATGGACGAATAAAACCTTTACGCAAATTGTCTTCAATATATTCCTTTAAGGCAGTTAGTTCGGGCTCTGAAAGTGGGTATAGCCATCGGAACTGGATGTGAGCACCTGGGAGAAAATCAATAGGACAATCGAAAGAGCGGTGAGGTGGTAGGGTGTCTGCTCCTTTTTCTCAAAGACGTTCTTATATGAAGAATATTCGTGAGGTAAAACAGGGGTGTCTAAACTGGTGTATTCATATGCAGATGTTGGATATCGGTTCTCAACAGAGGAATGAATACTGTTTGGGGTCCAGCAATGAGAGGAGCAGTAGGGGGAATTGAACGTCAAAAACCCTGACTCCCAATCGATGAAGGGGTTGTGTTTTCTGAGCCAGGGGATACCCAGAATGGCAGGAAAGTGAGGTGATTCCACAACTTCAAAGCAGAGGTTTATGTACAGTTCCAAAAGATATGAGAAGGGGAATCGTCTCATGTGCAATAGGACCAGATTTTAAGGGACTGCCATCTTTTAATTGTATATGCAGTTTTTTCTTGATGGGGATGTTATGTTGTCTCACCACCTGTTGATTCAGAAAACATCCACTGGCTCCTGAGTCTAATATGGAATGTACAGTGATTTGGTGTTTATCCCACTGTAGGAGGAAAGATATCATAAGATGAGGTTGGATATTGCCAGTAACAGCTAAGCCAGAGAGCATACGATAGGGATGCTTACCCACAGAAGGCTTGGCCTTGATTCTGCAATCTTTAAGGACATGATCTGGTTTTCCACAACAGAGGTTGTGAAGCCTGCGATTTAGGTGTTCCTCTTTGGTCAGTGGCCCTCGAGCCATACCTATTTGCATAAGCTCCTCTTGAGACGTAGGAGATGGAGGTGAAATTGGAATAGATGGAGAAGGTGTATACATTGGGGAACAGCGTTGAGGAGTGCTGTGTTCCAATGTTTTCTCCTGTCGCCATTCTCTGAAGCGTTGGTCCAGTTGGATCACTAGTGCGTCAAGTGACCTTGGTGTTCCTGGACGTGCACCTGAATTGCTCAATCAAAGCTGTTTCATTATAGCCTGTTTCAAGAGCCAGGTTTCTGAATTCAGTGATATAGTGGTATAGCGGTTCACCTGTTAAAAGCGAGATGACTGTATGTATACGAATGTAGTCTGTAGAGTATGTTCTAGGTCATAGTGAAAAAAGCACCTGACAGGTCATGATAAATCTTTGGTACTGCGCATGATCGCCTGCAAATTTTTCAGGTAGTGGGATTCGAGGTTCATGCGCAAAGACTGCTCCCTCAGGTTGTTGTGAAGGGTTGACATGAGGGGCTGCATCTATGGCGTTAATGGGCTGCAGGGCTTGGACTTGAGCTCTTAGCTGATTTTGATTAGCTTGTGTATCCAACACTGTCTGGTTGAGATTGGTGAGCTACTGTGTGAGGGCCGTAATGGCGTCAGCCAATCCTGAGGACTCCATGAAGATGGCTTCCTGATTTTGTCGGGCGATGATCTCTTACCGAATGGAGAACTCCAGCTGCAGTAGATAGTCCGCACACACGTGCAATTTGAAACACCCACTCACTCACTGAAGATGGGGACAGTGAGCTGATGGGTGAGTGAGTGCACAAGGGCAACCAAAAATAATCCAAAGGTGAGGTACACAGGGATGAGGCCGGAGGCTTGGTCAGGGGAGCAGAGGTCGGGGTCTCGAAGTCAGTATCCAAGCAAGGGTAAAAAAAACACAGGTTATCAGAATAACAGAGGATAAGGCAAAGTAGCAAGGAGTACTTGAATACTGGCAGCTTCATTAATCAGGAAGCAATGATGGTTTTGCAGAGAGGGTTTTAATAGGGCGTGTTCTACTTAAATTAGTGGGAGATTCAGCACAGGTTATCCTGTTGCCATGGAGTTGGAGTGATTCTTTGTGAGGTCAAGCCCCCTTCATGACCATGCACCAATAGGAGGAGAAGGGGGTGTGGTCATGTTTTTTCACTGTGGTGTCTGGAATGATTGTTTTGTTAAGCCCATATTGGAGTGTCTGGAGTTTGATAGGACTATGACTGAGTGTTGCCATCTTGGAGGAGGCAGGTGTTGGAGTTGAATCCACCATCTTGGTTGAGACGTGTATCGGATCCACCATTGTGGATGTTGTTTGGGGCATGATTGCTCCAGACAGGGACCACGATCCAGGTAGGCATGACAGTGAGGCTATTAGGTTAATGGATCCACCAAATTTCACTTCTTTTCAATACATTTTCCCTATCACCTCCTCTTTTGAGCTTAGGAATTGTGTCAATAATTTGAAAGGACAGGTCGGACCAGTTCAAGTTGCCAATACCAGACTGGAGACTGAACGATTTATTATTTATGGATAAACAAAATGTAAAACAAATCACTGAGGTCATAGATCATTACTTCAAAGAAATGAGAGGTGGGGAAGTGAACACAATTGCCACTTGGTGTGCATTTAAGAGTGTTTTCCGGGGCCAACTTATGAAAATAGGACCAATTGCCAAGAAAAATAGAATTCCAAATCTACCAGAGCTATATTTCAAATTAAATACACTCAATAAACAGAATAAAAATAAACCTACAAGAGAAATAATAACGGAATTAGTAAATATAGAATCACAGATTAAGGACCAACTGCTGGCTAAAGTAAATAGAAATTTAGAATATCGTAAGGTGAGATTCTATTATAAAGGATACAGGGCTGATAAATTACTTACAAACAGATTAAAAAAAGAAAAACAAAACAGACTCATAACACAAATGTATAGGGATGATAAATTTGTGAAATTTAAAAAAAAATCTACAGTATCCTATATAATTTACCTGATCGACCCCAACAAGAGGAAATTAAGAATTACTTAAAGATTTTGGACTAAAATTACTATAGATCAGTTGAAGTTATTAAACAAAGAAATTAAGGTAGAAGAAGTAGAAAGGGTCACAGAGAATCTAAAACCGAATAAGACATCAGGCCCTGATGGGTTTAATAACCTATTTTACAAGACCCTTAAAAAATATATTAGTAAAGATCTTACATCAGCATTCAATTTGATTATTGAGAGAGTGGAGGTGCAGCCAGAACTATTGAAAGCAAACATAGTCCTAATTTTGAAACAAGATAAAGATCCGCTTAGACCTCAAAGTTATAGACCCATATCCCTCTTGAATGTCGACACCAAAATATATGTGGGAGTCATAGCAAATAGACTGAAAAAGATAATAACTTCACTTATCCACCATGATCAGGTTGGGTTTATCCCCGGGAGATCCTTCACAAATAACATCAGAAGAGTTTTTGACTTTCTAGATCTATGTAAAAAAATCAAACGCCTTTTATGACCATTGTCTTAGATGCAGAGAAGGCGTTTGATCATATTAACTGGCAGTTCATGGAATATACTTTAAAGGTGTTCGGCTTTGAAGGTCCAATCTTGAGCGCAATACTAGCTCTATACTTCTCCCCATCAGCAAAAGTTAGGGGGCCGGGATTTGTCTCCTCTGATTTCACAATAACAAATGGCACCCGCCAAGGTCCCTAGAGCCTCTGGCTATGGCGATAAGAAAGAATAGAAATATTAAGGGAATATAGAATGATAGGATAAATATCAAAATGAATATGTATGCGGAGGATGTCTTAATTACAGTAGAAAACCCTAAGAACTCAGTAAGATAAATAGTGGAGGATATTAAGAGGTACAGTGCAGTATCTAATTATAAACTGAATTTAGATAAATTGGTGGCATCAACAAGATATGTCGTCCCTCTAGAGGATAAAAACCAGATGGCCAAATTATTTGGATTCAAATGGGCAAAAAAAGAATTTTTATACATGGGGAGAAGGGTGAAAATGGACCCGAATAGAATGATAGAAGCTAATTTTATGCCACTCCTGAAGCAGACTAAGAAGAACTTACATGATTGGAAGAACTTAGAAATATCAGTATGGGGAGAATCAATTTTCTTAAGGCCAAAAGGGACATATCTATTAAGGATGGTCCCCTTAAATATCCCGGCAGTGTGGCTAAAAATGCCACAGATATCCTTCTTCAGATACATTTGGTTGCACAAGAAACCTTGTATAAATAAAAAAAAAACTGAATGCTATACCACCAAAAAAAGAGGGTCTGCTGGCTCCAAATATTGCAGTACTATTTGAAGCTAGTATGTTGTCAGACACAAAAAAGATATTTGGAATCTGAGAAAATTTTCCAACTAGAAAAAGAACTGACTGGCTGTGAAAAGATCCTACCCCTCTTTTTGATCACTAGTAACACATTAATTAAACAACATAAAAATTTACAATATCCATAATTTTAGACCACATATTGAATTTCTGATTAAAATTAATAAATAAATATACAAAAAAGGTTATTAGGGACTCTACCAATTCAGATTGTCTCTAGTAATATAGGCAATATAGTCCTCACAAAGTGGGAAGAGAGGGTATTTACAGAGTATAAATGACCTACTGGAAGGTGACAAATTGGTTTAATTTCCGACACTACAAAAAAAGTTCCCCCTTAACAATTGAGACGTTTTCACATACTTAAGAGTATCGAAAGAAAAAACAAGTGCACTTTACATAAACTGTGAAACAATATTTACACCCTTAAATAAGTCTTGTATGACAGTGCTTGAGAGGTATGAACCAGGAGGAATAGAGCATCCCTCAGGATATTGCACTCACAGACTTGTAAGAAGTTAATGCACATCAAGCAGTTGCCAGAGGGAATCAGGAGTTGCAGGTCTTCTATAAATGTAGACTCCAAAGACAGGACAACAAGCAACCCATTAGTTGGTAGAAATCAATATATTTAATAAAAATAGTAACTGCTTACATGAAGAGTTTCCTTAGAACTGCGAGGTGGGCGCCACACGTCCGTCTGTACAGGTTAACTTCTGCAGCAATTGCACAAATAAATATAAAATACAATAAAATATAGAAATAAACAAAAAGTCTCTATCGGCTTCGACTAGGCGTCTGATAGAGGCGAAACGCGTAGCGTGGACTGGACTCACCTGCCTACATCTCGAGACTTTTTATTTATTTATATATTTTATTGTATTTTATATTTATTTGTGCACAAGTTTACCTGTACAGACGGACGTGTGGCGCCCACCTCGCAGTTCTAAGGAAACTCTTCATCTAAGCAAAAAGAAAAGATAGGAGACTCAGCACACCGTTTAAGGGAGTTTAATCCACCAAAAAATAACAACGTTTCAGCCCAGCACTGAGCTTTGAAAAAAGCTCAGTGCTGGGCTGAAACGTTGTTATTTTTCGGTGGATTAAACTCCCTTAAACGGTGTGCTGAAAAAAAAAGCTAAAAAAGCTAAAAAGCACTGCCGCCCCCCAAAATTTGCCACCCTGGGCATCCGCCAAGGATGCCTTGTGGTAAATACTGCACTGGCTACAATCCTTTTTTCTTTTTCTAAAAAAAAAGACATTATGGGACTGGAGAAACTGCAGAGGAGGGCTACAAAACTATTAAAGGAAATGGACAGTTACATTTCTAAGCATCTTAGAGTGGATATGATAATGTTATATAAACATGTGCATGGCCCACACAAAGGGACTTATAAAAAGGAGATTTAGTCTATGACAGCGGAAGGGATTTTATTTTACGGTAAGGACAATAAAGGTATAACATTCAATGCCTGAAGAGTTGGTGCTAGCAAATAAATTAGATGCCCTTAAAAAAGGCCTGGATACTTGTTTTAATGAAACCAGAACATAGAGAGCTTTGTTAGTATAGGCAAGAATCACCATCTCTACTTGGGTTGTATATCACAAACACACTCTGGTGCTGGCTGCAGTTACTAGTGGGGAGGGAAGGAGTCTGAATGTGCTTACTGACCAGATCAAAACATGTAAGCAGATGTTATTTTAATCAGTTCCATACCAAGAGGAAGTTGAGTCATATTATCCAAGTCTACCATCTGAATGAAATGACCTCCTGTTTTTCATTAAGCTGTGTTGTGGACACCTTGTGGTATAGTCCACCATTTATTATGTAAGCCTCTCTCTATTTTTATTCACTATTAAAACTTTTTTTTTTTTTTTTTACATTTTTACTCTATGAGGTTTCCCTTTCTCTCTGAGTGTTTTATCCAGAAATTGGAAGAAACGTTTTGATACATCTGAAAGTTAACTTTTGCAATGCTGAATGATCCCAAGAGCATGGTTTGCTCTACTCGGTGATTAAATCTCCTATTGCTTGTCCTATTGGGGGCACCTCCATTTATATACAGAAAACATAATGATTTATTTTGTGTTTATTTCTTTCAAGTATATGAAACCAAGTTGATGAGAAATACAAATACGCATTTCTTTTCCTTTACCTTTTCAGATGTATAATTGTATTACTTTCTGCCATTTATAATTGCGCTTCTCTACGGTGGTTCCTGAGTGGTTGGTACTTCTCCCCAGTGGCAGAAATTTAATGGAACCCTCCATCCCTGGTGCTCCTGGAGGGAGCAGCCTCCTACCCACAGACTATGGCCCTGGCTTGTGAAGAGGTACAATCTACTGTTGGCACTGGGTTTGCTAAAACTCTTCCTAGGAGCACAGAAAACGAAAAATTTGTGATATGCAAATTAATATTTAAATGGGAAGTGTGTAAAGGCATTATTTTGTGCTTGTTTTTCTTTTTTATGAAAATAGAAAAATTACATCAACTTTTTTACATGCATAAAAAAAAATACAATTTAAAAAAAAAAAACGAATTTCATGACATAATGGAACCATATTTAACATTTCTTATAGTTGCACCGTCTGTATCAAAAAGTTTGTAAATTATCTGTGCAGGTACAAACAAAACTTGATAACTTGATAGACGAGGGCAGTTTGGCCATATCTACAACTGCAGTATCTAAAAATAGATACAGACAGGACAAAACAAGACAAGACAACATAAATGATTCTGTATCTCTCCCCTCTCTCACTTTATTCTATGGCCTTCATCTTCTACTACTCGTAATTATCCTTGTGAGTAATATTTTACATTAATCGAGTTCACCTCTCTGGAGTAGCTCAGCCCATTTAGTCCAGGTTTGCACTCTTTCAAAATTATATTTATTTTGCGTAGTGATTGCCTTCTCCATAACACATTGGTGAATGGATTGTGTATTTATGGATTGCCAGCTAATAGGTTCAGATGTTCTCCAGCGCCTGGCTATAGTCAGTTTTATTCCCTTCAGAATATGGATGTGAAAGGGGAGTTCCGTCCTATTGGTTTTGGGGTGGTTAAGATGTAAAAGAGCTCTTTCAGGTGTTAATCCCCATTCGTCCCCAAATTTCCTTATAAGTTTGTTAGAAAGCTCCACCACATATGTAACATATCTCCCCTTCCCCGTCCACGTCTCCAGCATACGGGTAAAGCCGAGGGATACATTTTAGCCAGGGAATATGGAACCAGATACCAGTGATTTATCAGTTTATATTTGACTTCGTTTAAGTTCAAGCAATGCACCTGTGTTTATCAGGGTGGTTTGCCAGTCAGCCAATGGGACACTCATTCCTAGCTCAGCTTCCCAACTCTTGATTGCGACTGGGTAGATTTTGGGGCCCCTCCAATCTAATAATTTCTAATATTTTGGATAGTAGTTGTTTTATCTGTTGTGTATCATAGGGCAGTTGTTCTATGGGGGATAGCCTCTACTATGCGCTTTACTAATACCCTCCTAACCCTCAAGTATCTAAAACACCCCTGATTAGGTAAACCATATTACTCCTGTAATCTGACGAAAGATTTAAGTCTGCCCCCATCTAGGAGGTCCTTAATTTTAAGTATCCCCCGCTCTTTCCATTTTTTGAGATATAACTCTTCTGCCTCAATTTCTATGATGGTTATGGGAAGACAATTGAGAAACCTATATGTGAGGCCCAGATTTTTTGGAAAACAGATCCAGTTGTTAAGTGTCTGTTTAAAGGCTCAAAATGTATTGATTTTACTAATTTCTCTGACTTTGAACTAGATAGCTAAAAGATGGAGCCGAGGTCTTTAGATGGCCAGATCTCCCTTTATTCATTGTTTATACCATGCTTCCTCCTCTGCCCCACTGAACTGGATAATAGCCTTTGTCAGGAGTGCTGCATGGGCATATTCCTTCACATTAGGTAATGCTAACTTTTTTTCCCATCAACATTTGTAGTTGTATTCTAGGCTTCTTACCTGCCCAAATAAATTTATTGAACGCATACTGGATAAGTAAACGCCATCTTGAAGGTGCTTGGAATGGGAGCATTCTAGTGAGGTAGATACATTTCGGTAAAACATATGCCTTAACTACTGTTGTTTTTCCCCACCAGGAGACATCTAGCCCCTTCCATTTTTTCAGGGTCATATTCATATCTTTAATGAAAGCCATATCATTGACCTACATCCACATTGCGGGATCGGATATTATCATTATTCCCAAATATGGGATGGGACCTTCTGCCCATCTAAACCCATATATTTCAATCTTCTCTCATTCTTTTTGGTTGAGATTTGTTGGGAAAGCGATTGTTGTAATATGATATTTTGTGCTTTACCATCATAGAATTCACTTTTATATTCAGGCATTCCCTTTCTTTAAAATGACAGTTACCAACAGTGGAAGGGTTACTTTCAAACAAAGGATGTGTTTGTTTGTATCCTCCACAGTAACTAGTTCAGTTTGGGGGCTGGAAGGTTTGACTCTAGGAGGGGCTTGTAAATGTTTCCAAGGTTATTCCGGATAGCTAGACACTCTGGCAATGATTGAGGAAAAGGGAAGATGTGACCAAACTATCCACTCAGCCTGCAGGCCCAAATCCAGCTAGGCAATGTGGTGTATTAGACCCAGTAACTTCCTACAGAACCATCAGGAAGTAATTGAGCCAGAGGCTGATCTGCCCAGAGATGCAGATGCAGATACAAAAATTACCTGGGGAATAAGTATAAACTTTCTGTATCAATTTCTTTACATTTTTATACTGTAGTTTACACTTCACTCAGATAAACATATTTGCTAGTTTCTTAGCTTAGCAAATAACATGCGTATTGTTAAGATCATTTTTTAGTTAGCATTGTTGATATTAAACTTTTATTATCTAATCAGCAGCAGCAGTGTGTTTGAGTGATTTGTCAATTTGGGAATTATTCTGCCAGAATTCCTAATATAAATTGGTTGGCTTTGGGGTATTATTCAATTGCATGTGATTTTAATAACTATATTAGTGTTTAAGTTTAACACAGCAGTTATAGTGAAATTCATTGCGCCATAATAATTCATCAAAAACCACGAACCAAAACAGCGATGGACTTGGTGTTGTTAAGCCTGTAGTTTGACAGGGTGCGGTTCTGTTCCATAATCCTCATAACCTCCCTCAGTGATACTACCAGGTCTTCCAAAATTAATAGAATGTCATCAGCATATAGTTTTATCATATGCTCCCTTTGTCCACCTCCCCTTTTTATTGTTACAGCTGATCTAAGTTCTCTTGCTAGTGGTTCCAGCAGTGCTGTATTTACCGAGAGGCATCCTAGGCGGATGCCTAGGGCGGCAAGTGCCCCCCAGCACTGAAACCCCCCCCCCCAAAAAAACCTGGCACTTTAAAAAAAAAAAAAAAAAAAAAGACCGCGCTTGCAGGCAGAGACGGAGGTGAGAGGGGATCGGAAGATCCCCCCTTACCATCGCTCTGCCTGACGGGCTGCACGGGGAGCCGAACAGGCAGCAAAGAGCAACCTCCGTGCTGCCTGTTCGGCTCCCCGTACAGTGTGACACGGAAGTGCCGACAGTCACGTGACGGGCGCGCTGACGTCATACGCGCGCCCGGTCATGTGACCTGTCGGCACAATCGCCGGGGAGCCGAACAGGCAGCATGGAGGGACCATGCTGCCTGCCACTAGCCACCAGGGAAAGGTAAGTGCTGATGGGAGTCAGAGTGTGTGTGTGTGATGGGAGACAGTGTGTGTGACTGAGTGTGATGGGAGACAGTGTGTGTGATGGGAGTAAGTGTGTGTGACTGAGTGTGATGGGAGTAGGAGTGTGTGTGTGATGGGAGTATGAGCTTGATGTGAGTCTGAATGTTATGTGTGATGTGGGGTCATGAAATGGAGGTGATGGGGCATATCTTAGGTGGTAACGTGGGTGTGCAGCTTGGGTAGGGGGGTGCCCGGATTTTGTCTGCCTAGGGCAGCACAAAATCAAGATACACCACTGGGTTCCAGTGTTAATATGTAAAGAATAGATGATAAGGGGCAACCCTGGCAAGTGCCATTTGTAAAGGGGAACCATTAGAATTTTATTGCAGTGCCCACTACTCTGCCAGTGGGTGAGGAGTATAGTGCCACCACCGCCCTACCTATGTCTCTTGTAAGCCCGAAGGCCTTGAAGATCTGTTTCAGCGTCTAATGACAGGGTCAGCTGGGGCACTCATCTCTGGGTGGCTGTATCAAAAATCATGGGCAGATCTCTCATATGATTTGCTTCTGCTCTACCAGATTGGGGTGGATCAAGTCCACTATAACTGTCCTCATCCTTTGTGCTATTATCCCCGCATAGAGTTTTGAATCTATATTTAGCAGTGATATAGATCTGTAGCTAGTCAAATCGTGTGGGTCTTTACCCTGCTTTAGAATAGGGACAATATTTCCTCTCAGCATCTCCTCTAGTATGGTTCCAGATTTGAGGAAGTCATTAAATACTCTCATCAATACAGGGGTGATTTTATCTCCCATGATCTGATAAAAAGGTTCTCCGAAACCGTCGGTGCCTGGGGATTTTCCCACTTGTATTTCTTTTATTTGATCTGTTACTTCCTTCTCTGAAATTGGCTCATTTAGGCATTGCAAAACTTCATGAGAGGGCTTTGGAAATGTCCTCATTATTTGTTTTAGTTGGTAAATTGTATAACATTTGGTAAAAGTTGTTGATCTCTTTGCCAATTTCTTCAGGGGATAAGATGGTTTTCCCCTTTACCAGACATTTGGAAATATTCCTCTCTGATCTTTTAGCCTTCAACATGCTATAAAGGAGTCAATCTGCCCGATTCCCGCTTGCGCCTAAATTCGTTTAGTGCTTTATTCACCCCGTCGGTCAGGATCTTGTTAATCTTTAATTTGATCTGCGAGATCCTGTCCGCAGCCCTTCTAGTTGGTGCACGTTTATTTATTTATTTCCCATTGGGACAAGGCTATATACTGTATAGATCTGTTAGGGAGGTTTCTGAGATCCTCTTTGACCTAGCCCCCATTGCGACAAGATGGCCTCTCACCACCGCCTTTTATGATTTTCCTGAAAATAATTTTGTGTTACTTCTTTTAGACAGAGTATGTCCTGATTTCTCTTTAATAAATTGTTGTTTAATTTCCAGTCTGATTTTATTTTCTGGAATTGGTCTTTTAATTCTATCGTAACCATGTTGTGATCAGACCAGGTAATCTCATGTATATTTGTCTTCATCACTTGTGACATCAGTCCTATATGTGCCAGACATAGGTTAATCTATGAATATGAACAGTAGGTTTTGGAGAAACATGTATAATCCCTCTCCGTGATGTGCAGAATTCTCCATATGTCATAGAGGGAATTTCTATCCAAATAGGTCTTGAATCTATTTGCATTTCGAAACACCTGTCTATCTTTGATTTCACCAGATACCATCATCTTGTCAAGAAGAGTGTCCAACCCACACCAGCAAACAGTGTTTAACCCTTGGGATTTCTTCAATTTTTTTTGTGATATAACGTATAGGGGAGGTACTAGGGATGTAGACATTGACTATGGTAAGAGGAAGACCATTAAATACACCTACTGCAATAATATATCTTCTCTCTGGGTCCATCTCAATACACAGTGCTACATCTGTACTTCTGGAGAAAAAAAGTGCCACCCCTCGCTTTCTGTTTTTCTGGATAAAGGCAGATATAGAAAGCGGTAAGTTTCTAGATTCTAGTTTGATTTTATCTGTAGTTCGTAGTTTTTTTCTTTTAGCCAGTCATTCAGTTCTTTCTGGTGTGTCAAAGGACCATACTTTATAGTCATAGGTAACAACTACTTTGAGGAATCAAAAAAAGGCTTCTCTTTGCCCGAGTATTGTAGGAAAGGTCCGGCAAGATTTGCATTATATTGGAAGGTTCCTGAAGTGTAGATTCATGCCTTACTTTAATGATCTGCTGCTTTATCCTGAACATGGAACAACAAATCAGGACATCTCTTGGTATATCTGCTGTTAAGCCCTTTGCGCTAGCTGTTCTATGGCATCATTCCCACAGAATTGGTTGACCCTCTTGTGTTTTATGATATTCCCCTAAATCTCAATTTCTTCCAGAGATTGTATTTTTGAGAGGGCCCTTCGTGTGTCATCACCGAAATCTTTGATCTGTATCTCCACGTGATATATCTTTTCTTCGTTAAGTTTTGATCTATTTGCAATAGCCATAACGTCTGCCTTTAAGTCGAGAGAATTTGTAAGAAGTTCTTGCTTCATTTGTTGAAATTGCTCATCTAGTGCCTTTGTTAAGTATTCTTAAAGAGATTTGTGTTTAAGATATCTTCCAGAGGAATATCTACCTCAGTTGGAGACAAGGTTTCTTCTTGTGAATCTGCAGTTGGGTTTTTGTTGTTGAGATGAGAAGAAAGAGAGTCTCTTCTCTACCTTATCTGACTTGATATCTTTTTTCTCCCTTTTCTGGAAATGTTTATTTTCTGGTGCTCTTTTGCCTGCCATCTTATTTTACAAGTTTCAAATTGGTTTCTTTTTTGTATATTTCTTTCTAAGGACAAAAAGTTTCTTGGACATATTGTAATATGGTCCCACCAATTGCTTTGAATTCAGGGGGGTGGAGTCCCGGCTACCTGTAGATGGTCAGGGATTCACTTGCCCTTAGAATTCCTTATTTTTACCTATGAGTTCTTCTGATGTAGGTTTAATTAACTTCTTGAAACAGACCATCAGAAAACACAATTAAAGCTGTAGTTGTCTGGAGTGGTGGGTCTTTGATAACCCCAGATTATATTCTCTGAATTTTTATGGGCAAGGTTTTATAAGCAGGTTCGTCCAGTAGCCCATCTCAGGGGCTGTTAGCAATCGTTATATGAGTTAGAACAAGTTTACCAGCCACTCTGCTCCTGTAAGCCAGCTGGTAGCGGAGTCACTCTGTTTCTGTCAGCCGGGCAGTGTCAAAAGATATCATTGGACAAGTTCACAGATCCTCTGTTCATTTGGTCAATGAATATCAGTGTATTTTGTGCTTGTTGGGCCATGTTATTATTTTATGTTACTGTTGGAATAGGTGTTAAGTGTACTCCTAAGAGTCAGCCACTGTCATTTTGTTAAGTCAGTATGTATGTACCTCCATGTGTGATGTTTAATTATGTTATATGCATTGTGTACTGTAAACCCAATTACCTGTGTTTGTAATGTGAGTCATGCTCTTTCCTGGTGCCATCAATCTTAATTCCTGGCTGATGTTATCTTGTCTGTATATAAGTCTGTTCAGTTTTCAGTAAATTAGATTATTATTCTTCATCATACACTAAGACTTGCCTAGTGTTGTGGGTGACTGGAGATATCGGAGGATTCTGAGCTAAAATCACTGTTCTCAGCTCTTGTGAGAGCTGAGGGTCCAGAGGAAGCAGACTTTGATGGAGTTACCTATTCCGGGTACTGGAGGGGTTCTGTCATGATTGGGTTCCCCCTGGTCCATTTTTAACTATTTAGAGGTATGTCAAGTCTACCAACCTTATTTCAGCATTTTGGAAGTTTGGTTTCTAAGAATGACAGGCCTCCAAACAACTCAGTATGTGTCACGACAGCACTGTCACACTGCCAATCACTCCCTCCTCACCAACCTCCTTACCTGCTCAGAACTCCCCGGAGATCTGTCTCACTGCAATCTGGTCTCCATTAACAGGTCTTTCATGAGTAATCCTAGGTTACTGTTCTGACCATGTACAGTTCTACGTTTGGCTTCCTGCCCTTACTCATCCTTAAAGGGCCAGGTTTAAAACATTACTTTTCCTGTGATTCTCATTGGTTGATTGTTTGTTAGGCAAGAGAATGGTCAACAAGCAGGGATCAAGGCTGGCAGCAAACGATCGGAGTCAGGAGGCAGGCGAAGAGTCAAGACAGGCGGCAAACAGGCATAGTCAAAAACATTCAAAATCAGCAACAGGAGTCAAAGGTAGTCTGTGAACGCTAGAAAAGGTTTGGAGCACTATTTCAGGCAAGGAGCAAGTGCACCAATGAGGTTTAAATAGCCCTCCTACCAGGCGGAACGTGAGGACGCGATGCGGACGTGAGATGTGACGCGCATGAGAGTGCGACGCATCATGAGCCCGCCGCGAGGTCCGTGAACCGGGAGTTCCAACAAGCCAACAAGCCAGCGTCGATGTAAAGACCGAGGAGAGAGGGAGAGGACAAGGAGAAGGACGCCGTATGGAAGATTAAAGAGGGGAAAATAAAGAAAGAAGGAAGGAAGGAGAGTGTAGGAGGGTAGAGGGAAGGAAGAAAGGGAAAGAAAAGAAAGAAAAAATAGTACTGAGAAGAGAGTGGAGACTAGAGACTGGGAAACCAACACGTATGGAACAATCAGTCTGCAGGACATGGTGCAGATAAAATCTATCTAAATCTATTTAACAGCAACACGGTGAAGAGGAAACTCATCTAACTGTAAGTTCTATAACCATAAAGAGCATAAGGAGCATAAGACGGAAGTATGGCTTTTGAGCAGCTCCCTTAAAGGTAAAACTTCTGCTAATTGTAAGGAAGACAGAATTTCTGGAAAGTCTACAGTTTCTCCACTTACTTTCTACAGTAATAATTAATATTCTGTGGGGGAAATAGAAGACTAAGCCTTCCTATCACCTTTGTAAAAGTTATTGGCACAAATCTATTTACTTATACATTAAAAGAGCTACAGTTATAAATTGAACTTACTCCTATGCAAATAAGGGCGGCTGTAATATACTGCATTTGTGGAACTTAACATACATGAAATACCAGCAATTTAAGGTGAAGAAATAAGATAAAGTTTATTGACTGTTAAAACTGAATTTATGTTCCTGCATACAATTGATTTCTAATTATTAGAAGGAGTAAAATCCTTTCAAACTGATCAATCCCCCTTAGCATTTATTGCTTAAGTAGATTGTATTGTACTGTCTTCAGAGTACCAACAAATTTTTGGGAAGATATAAGACAAAGACTATCCTTTGCTGCATAGAGCTACAACTGCAAAGAATACACCTATCTCTGGAAATAATTGATTATTGAATTATCAGTGATTTATGCAATACCACTAAAATCTCCCTCAGCACTCGTTGCGGTAGTACACTGTACTTGCTATCTCAACATATGTGGAGCTTTTTCAATTTAAGGGGAAGAGTTAAGACAAGACCATTGACTGTCATAAACTGCAATCACCTCCCTGTACACAATTGTTCACCATCAATTGGAGGAAGCAACTGATTAATTCATCTAACCACTCTTTACTGAAGTCTATTGTATTATATTATCTCATATATCTGGAGTATCAGCAAATTTGGAGAAGATATAATACAAAGTCTGTCTACTGTCGCATAGTGCTATTGCTGTAAAGGAATTTATTGCTGCATATAATTTACTATCAATTAGTACCGTAAGTAAGAACTAACTCTAGTTCTAATTTTCATTCAGTGCGGAGGATATTCGTATCATATCTACCTTTATATACTGTGATGTACTAGCATACAAAGGATTACTACTTTCTTCTACTTCAAAACAAGTAAAAGCTTATCTACAATTGCAAAGTGATACATTTGAATTCTATTGCTTCAAAGTATTTGGCGTAAGATTAATTATTCAAGCAAGAAGAAATAGCAGGTTGCAGTTGACCCATTGCTATAAAAGCAAAATTCACTAAGGCATCATATAATCTGCTATTAATCGATAATTGAGCAGAAGCAACCAATTGTCCTTGCGTAGGCAGGGAATAAGCATACACGCTCTCTATTGACCTCTGCATATTTTGGATTATCAGTAGACCTTGGAAGAGAATTAAGCTAAAGACTGCCTACTACCTGTAATTTAAATAGCTAACATTCAAGGGGAATCCATAAACCTAAGAACAATTTACTATCAATTAACAGCCGCACACGTTTCTACTGTATATTTGGATTAACACCAAACCTTGGAAAATAACTAAGATAAGGACTGCCTACTATTCTTTGATATAAAGAGTTACTGTTCAAGTGGATTCTATAAACCTTGTGAACAATTCATTATAAATTAATAGCCTCTGCAATCTTTCTGAAGAACAACTATACTTTAAGAGGATTTACTGTTTTCTGACGAAGGTTTGAACTAATAAAAACGTGGAGATCAAACTGAGATAGAAAAAAACAAAGAAAAAATAAAAAGGAAGAATATAGATAAATAGAAAGATAAATGAGATAGACAGGACAAAAAAGAAAATAGAGAGAGAGAAGGAAAAAAAGGAGAAGGGAGGGGGAAAGGAATAAAAGAAAGGCGAAGGAAAAAGAGGGAAAAAGGAAAGAGAAAGGGAAAGAGAAGGAAAGGGAGAGAGGAAGAGAAGAAAAAGGAAGGGGAAGAGGAGGAAAGAAGGAAAGAAGAAAGAAAGAAAAAAAAGGAAAAGAAAAAAGGAAAAAGAAAAGCAGGAAAAGGACAATAAAAATGGGCCCCAAAAGGGAAAAAGATAAAAATCCTAATATTGAAAAACCAAAACCAATTAATTATTACTACCCAAAAACGCAAGCAGATACCCTGGACAAGCAAAGGAAATCACTCCCCATGTACTCTCCGGATTCGCATGTATCAGAGGAGGATTTAAATCCGCCTTTAAATCCTGTCAATACAAACCTGACAGAACAAGGTCTGGCTACAATGTTGGATAACTTATATTCCAAAATTAAGAAAGATATTGAAGACAATACACAAGATTTAAGAAATGAGATACAAACAATTACAGAGGCTCTTTCTCAACATGAGCAGGCATTATGTAAAATGCAAGAACTTACCACAAATCTCCAGAGAGAAAATCAGGAACTGAATAATAGGCTAAAGAAATAAGAGGAAAAAGTAACCGACCAGGAAGATCGATCAAGAAGAAGTAATATACGCATCAGAGGTATCCCAGAATCTCTCAGGAACAATTGAAACCTTTTGTTCAAAGACTTCTTCATAGTTTCCTTCCGGAATCATCAACGGGCTTGCACCCATTGGAAAGATTACATCGCCTCCAAAAGCCAAAAGGGATAGATATCTCCCTGCCAAGAGATGTGATTGTCAGGTTCAACAATTTTACAGTTAAATATTTGCTAATGCAGGCAATCAGACAAAAGGTCCAGAATGAGGACTTGAAATTCTTCCAAGATCTCTCCCTAACAACTAGAATGGAAAGAAGGAAGTTTTCGGAATTAACAGCGATCCTCAGGAGAAAAGACATTAAGTATAGATGGATTTTTCCTACAGCAATTTCTCTTACTTATCAAAATAATATATATCAGTTTAAAGACTCGGAGCTCCTTAGGGAAAAGATAACTACTTGGGGTTTATTGGTAAATGACTAATGGATCTAAGACAAATAATATGAAGTCACATTTGGAATAAGAGGCATCAGAAAGCTGTAGAAGGAGAGAGGGATTCCCCCCCCCCCCTCTGTATCATATTTGAGAATTAAGATTAGAGGGCGATTCCCCTTTTTGTGTCCTCACTTACCCTCACTTTAGGGTGGAGAAGCGGTATAGGCTTCTCCTTATCCCCCCAGTCTTAATGCTTATAATTAATTATAATTTGGAACTGGACTCTAGGATTTCACTCCTGCGGCGGCAGCAGGAACAGACATTGAGTTATCAAGGTGATGACTCTGTGCCTAAGGTTATGTTTTTTGTGTTGTTGTCTGTGTATGATTGTGCTGTTACGGTTGGCTTCTGGGGGGGAGGCTCATAGAGGGGTACGGCAATATATTGAGGTGAATAATAAATAATAACTTTCAACTAATTAATGTCATTAAGGATAATGTCTATAAATGCCCGGGGACTGAACTCTCCGTAAAAAAGAGGTTGTTTGTATAGGACTTTAGTAGAAAACAAAATAGATGTGGGGTTTGTGCAAGAGACTCACTGGATAGAAAGGGAGGACACTCTCTGGAAATATCAGGATTATCCAGTAAATTATTGTGCCAACCTAAAAGGTAGGGAAAAAAAAAAAGAGGTGTAGCCATTATAATTTCCAAAAGAATACAATTTGAGCACATTTATGATGAAACCGATGATAATGGTAGATATTTGATACTGATTGTAGAAATGAACGATATATTATATACTAGCCAATGTTTATGCACCAAATCAAACCGCTTATCGATTTCTTAATGATGTAATCTCCAAAATAGAATTGGTCTCATCTGGTTCTCTCTTAATTGGAGGTGATTTTAACTGTGTAGTTGATCCCAAATTAGATAAAAATAGTAATTGGAAAGGGCGTTACCCACATTCTAAACACTCTAAAATTCCCACTACACATATGCAAGATTTCTTATTAAAAAACTCACTTTATGATTGTTGGAGAGTTCAACACTTAGAAAATAGAGACTATACTTTTTATTCGTCGGTTCATCAATCATATTCTAGAATCGATTATTTTTTTATTAAAGCTGGAACATTAGAATGAATTGAGGAGTCCTCCATTGGCTCAATAACCTGGTCTGATCATGCCCCTATTTTCCTGAAGCTGTATAATAATCAGGAATATAGGCCTAGAGATAGATGGCGTTTAAATGATGATCTGCTGATTTCTGAGGCCAATATGAAGGGAATGACTAATCGAATAGTGGATTATTTTGAAAATAACGATAATGGAGAAGTGTCAGACCTTACCCTCTGGTGCTCCTTTAAATGTGTAATTCGCGGGGAACTTATAAAATTAGGAGCTATTGCAAAAAAAACAAGGGGGAGAGTCTGAACAATTTATATATTCAATTAGCTAAATTAAAAAAAAATACATAAGATAAATTTGGATAATCTCATATTACGCGATATAAATAATATCAGAAATGAAATTAATAATAAAACATTGGAGATGACTAATCAAACTATTATTAGATTAAAACAGTCTTGGTATCACTCTGGGAACAGGGCAAGTAAATGTTTAACTAATAAATTAAAAAATAGGAAAAGCTCTCAGAAAATAAAAAAGATAATAACAGCAAAAAATATTCATTGTATTACTCCCAGTCAAATAGGGAATGCCTTTCGAAAATATTATGAAAACTTATATAATTTGAAAGGGAGTAATAGCTCATCTTTGGATATTAGTACATTTTTTAACAAACTGAAGCTCCCTAAATTAATCAACTCAAGGCAAGACTTTTTGAATAGACCCCTTTCCCATATTGAACTAAAGGAAGTTATAAAATCTTTAAAAAAATCTAAAGCACCAGGCCCGGATGGGTTTACCTCTCTGTTTTTTCAAAAGTTTGAAGGATCCATCTCTAAATATCTTCTCAGGGCTTATGCTCAAATATCTGAAACCAAATAGATTCCCACAGAAATGACCCGAGCCTCGATAATTCCAATTCTTAAATCAGATAAAGATTCTACACAGATTAAGAACTACTGCCCAATATCATTAATGAATGTGGATTTAAAAATTTACTCAAAAATCTTGGCTAATAGACTTAAGCAGATTATACCCGAAATTATCCATCAAGATCAAAGTGGCTTTGTAAGGTCAAAGGAATTCATCAGACAATATTATCAAACTATTGAATGTCATTCATCATATAAATAACAGTGACTCTAGTGCAGCAGTTGTTGCCCTAGATGCAGAAAAAGCCTTCGATAGAGTAAATTGGAGGTTTTTAGAATCTGTTTTACAACATTTTGGCATCGGAGACTTTTTCTTGGATAGTATAATGGCATTGTATAAGACCCCAAGCGCTCAGGTAATAGGATCCATGGTACAATCAAATATATTTACTATTAATAACGGTACAAGACAAGGCTGCCCTTTGGCCTCGATTCTATATATATTATCAATAGAACCATTGGCAGCTTATATTAGATTGTCTGAACAGGTTAAGGGAATAAAAGTACATTCGGCTGAAATAAAAATCTCACTCTATGCTGATGACGTAATTTTGACTCTTTCAGATCCAACCAATTCTATTCCAGAAATGCTTAAAATAATAAAAGAATATGGAGATTTCTCAGGCTATAAACTTAAAATAGACAAAACCCAAATCCTATTGAAATCAAACTCAGAATCAGAGAAAGACGATTTAAAGAAGAAACATAAAATAAATTGGGACTTAAATCATATAGATTATCTGGGTACTAAACTTACCTTCAATTTTACTAATTTGATAGAAATTAACTATTTAACTCTCCTACGAGAGTTTAAAGACTCTCTATTGAAATGGAGAAATTCAGAAATTTCATGGTTAGGCCGGATTAATGTGGTAAATAGCTACTTAATTCCAAAATTAATGTACCTTTTTAGGAATATTCCCCTCAGAGTAGATACAAATATACTGAAGCAATTTCATAAAATAAATAGTTATATAGGGCAAGGTAAAAAAAAAACAGAATAGCGCAACAAAGCCTTCAGAAACCAAAAGAACATGGAGGGGTATCCTATCCAGATATAATCAGATTACATCAGATATGTATGATTAGTCATTTCCTTTTTGCCAGGGATGATTCGACCTCCAAAAAGCCACAATGACTTGAATTTGACTCTGATTTAAACAAAAATACACCATTTCTTGAATTTGGTGTGACAAAAAACGACTAAAAGATTTAAATATAAAGAATCCCATCTTATCTGATATTTGTAAAACCATAGTCTCGATGAAAAAAATGCTGGCGATGGACAATAGCATTCAGAAATCATCTCCTTTAGAGCCCATCACATTTGCTATTGGAAATATTGACCTGAATATCTGGAAGACAAATGGGATAAAAACTATTGAAATGATATTAGACCAAGATGGTATTGTTGCATTCACTAAGATTCAATCATCATTTGGTCTTCCAGATAAAGAGGTTTTTAATTATCTAAGGGTGAAAAATTTTATATCTCATAGGCGGATATCATTGAATCCTACAATAGACTTCTTTACTAAAGTACGCTTTAAAGATAAAACAATATCTAGATTAAATAATCTAATTTTCTCCCTGATGAAACAAACTAAAGAACAGCCATGGGTTAATTGGGAGAAAGAGTTGAATAAAAAATTCACTAGAGAGGAGTGGTTGCATGGACTCGGATTGGCTAAAAAACATGTACATTGTATCAATTTACAGGAGATTCAATATAAAATTAACTTCCGATGGTATTTAGTTCCAATAAAAATGAATAGTTTCACAACAACAGTATCACCTCTCTGTTGGAGATGTGAAAAGGATTTGGGCACCCAATTTCATATTTGGTGGGAATGCCCAGGGTTACAAGAAATGAAAAATAATCTATCATATCTATTAAATTATATTCTACAAAGACAAATTTCTGTTAACTCCACAAACATTTCTTTTCCACATCGATATACCGATGGTAGAAAGAGTACAAACTGCCCTTCTGATTCATATCTTCCTGGCAATAAAATTATGTATTGCAAGAAAATGGAAAAATGAAGGACAGATTTCATGGTCTGATATTAGGGCACAGATAGACTTCCAATGTAAAATGGAATCCGCCTTCTATACTGACCAGGAGGCTAGAAATTAATATGATAAGATTTGGTACCCATGGCAATCATATAATCAGACAATTATATGACATTAGACATCAAGTTAGTGTAACCGCAGCCTCTCCCCTTGTCCCTATGGGTCCCCCTCCGCAGAGCCAGCAGTATGTATATATGAGAGAATGGAAGTATGAATAGATGCTATATGTATATTTGTTATTAATATACTTATGCTATGCTTACAAATAATGTATAATTTGCGTATATTGTATTATTAAAAAGAAAATTAAAAATAAAGATATATAAATAGCCCTCCTACCAAACAATCAACCAATGAGAATCACAGGAAAAGTAATGTTTAAACCTGGCCCTTTAAGGATGAGTAAGGGCAGGAAGCCAAACGTAGAACTGCACATGTGCAGAACAGTAACCTAGGATTACTCATGAAAGACCTGTTAATGGAGACCAGATTGCAGTGAGACAGATCTTCGGGGAGTTCTGAGCAGGTAAGGAGGTTGGTGAGGAGGGAGTGATTGGCAGTGTGACAGTGCTGTCGTGACATTACCCTCCACTCGACGGGCGCCGTACGAGCGCCCAGGCCCAGGTTTGGTAGGAAATCGAAGATGGAAGGAGCGTACCCTGGCAGGGGCATGAACATCAGAGGAGTCGACCCAGGACCGTTCTTCAGGACCGTATCCTTGCCAGTGAATGAAATACTGCAGACGGCCATGAAGGATTCTGGAGTCAAGAATAGATTGCACTAATTACTCCTCATGGTCCTTTACTAAAACCGGGTTAGGCGTCCGTGAGACAGAGGAGTATCTATTAGAGACAACTGGTTTCAACAAGTAGACATGAAAAACGTTATGGATACGCATGGAGGAGGGCAGGTGCAAGGAGTATGAAACTTAATTGATTCTGTGGAGAACCTTGTAGGGTCCAATGTACTTGGGACCAAGGGCCGTAGAGGTAGAGTGGAGGCGAAGATTTTTTGTGTACAACCAGACTTTATCGCCAGGATTGATTACCGGGAAGGTGCATCGTTTAGCATCAGCCCATCGTTTTTACTTTTGTTTGGCCACTGTAAGCTGGGTGGTTATACTGGCCCAATGGTACTTCAGATCTAGAGCTTGCGTATCTGCAGCAGGAATGTCTGAAGGGAGAGTCACTGAAGGCCATAGGGAAGGTTCATAACCCCACATGGCACAGAATGGAGACATCTTAAGGGAATCGTGGTGAGAACTATTATAGGACAGTTCAGCAAGAGGTAAGTATGTAGTCCAATCGGATTGGTCCTCAGAGACAAAGAGCCGAAGATACTGTTTAAGGACCTGATTAGTTCGCTCAGTTTGGCCATTGGTCTGGGGATGATGAGCAGAAGAAAAATGCAAAGAAATCCCCAAGTGCTTACAAAGTGTTCTCCAAAAACGGGATACAAACTGGGTACCACGATCGGATATGATGGATTGAGGAACCCCATGGATTCTGATGATTTCTTTGATGAAGAAGTGGGCTAATTCCTTGGCCGTAGGTAATTTTTTTAATGCAATGAAATGGGCTTGCTTGGAAAACAGATCCACAACTACCAGTATGGCAGTCTTATTGCGAGAGGGTGGAAGGTCAGTTACGAAGTCCATGGCAATGTGGGTCCAGGGACGATTAGGAACAGGTAAGGGGCACAGAAGACCAAAGGGTTTCTTCCTAGGGACCTTACTGCGTGCACAACGATCACAAGCCATCACATAGTCATGAACATCTTTCGATAAAAGGGGCCACCAGAAGAATCTCTTGACAAGGAATTTGGTATTATTAATTCCTCTATGTCCAGCAATCGGTGAATTATGGGCCCAAGATAATACTGCTTTACGGTATCTTGGTTGTACGAAGTATCGTCCAGGAGGAGGTATCCCTCCTTTGGGTCTAGGATACTGCGTTCTAGAAACTCGATAGATGAGTCTAGGAAACATAGCAGCTATGATACAAGCAGAAGGAATTATGGTCTCCTCCTTTTGAGGAAGATCAGGAGGATCGTGGAGTCTTGAAAGAGCATCCGCTTTTTTGTTCTTTGATCCAGGGCGGTAGGAGATTATGAAATTGAATCGTGTGAAAAACAAGGACCAACGAGCTTGACGGGGATTTAGACGTTTAGCCTTTTCAATGTACAAGAGATTCTTGTGATCGGTGAAGATAGTTATGGGTGTAAGAGTACCCTCCAAAAGGTGTCTCCACTCCTCTAATGCCATCTTTATGGCCAAGAGTTCTCTGTTGCCTACATCATAATTGCGTTCAGCAGAGGTAAACATTTTAGATGAGAACGAACATGGATGGATACGGTTAGTGATTTGATCTCTTTGAGACAATATGGCTCCTGCACCTGACTCTGAAGCATCGACCTCCAAAATGAACAGGGGAGGGAAGGGTCTGGACGTTTGAGTATAGGAGCTGAGGTAAAAGCATTTTTTAGATCTTGGAATGCCTTGATGGCATTGTTGGGCCATGTCTTAGGATTAGCACCCTTTTTGGTAAGTGCTGAGATAGGTGCTACCACTTTAGAGAAATTTCTTATAAATCTTCTGTAATAATTAGCGAAACCCAAGAAGCGTTGTATTCCTTTCAGGTCCGATGGCATCACCCAATTGCTAATGGCAGTCACCTTCCCCGGATCCATCTCTAGAGCTCCATTGGAAATCACATACCCCAAAAATGTTACTCTGTTGTATTCAAATTCACATTTCTCTGCCTTCGCGAAAAGTTTATGGTCTCTGAGAGGTTGAAGAACCTGTCTGACATGAGTACGGTGTTCCTGCAACATTTTGGAATATATCATAATATCATCTAGATATATCATGACGTGAGAGAGGAGCATATCACGGAACACATCATTAACAAAATTCTGAAAAACAGCTGGTGCATTACATAAACCGAATGGCATGACAAGGTATTCATAATGTCCGTATCTAGTATTAAGAGCGGTTTTCCATTCGTCGCCTTCACGAATGCGTATCAGATTATTGGCCCCTCTGAGGTCCAATTTGGTGAAGATGGTAGCCTCTTTCAATTGATCATACAATTCAGATATAAGCAGAAGAGGATACTTATTCTTGATAGTGATCCTGTTTAATCCCCTATAATCAATGCAAGGTCTGAGAGAGCCTTCTTTTTTGGCAACAAAGTAAAATCCTGCCCCAGCAGGAGAAGATGATGGTCTTTTTGAAGACTTTCCTCGATGTATTGAGCCAAAGCCTTGTTCTCAGGTTCAGAAAGAGGATAGGTACGACCTGAAGGGGGAGTCGTTCCAGGTAATAGGTCTATTGGACAATCGTAACTCCTATAAGGAGGAAGGATCTCTGCTTTTTCTTTAGAAAAGAAATCAAGGTATTCAAAATATTGCTTGGGTTCTAGAGTGCGAGGATCTTCTGGGGTTAGTTCAAGCAACACGTTTATCTTTAAAGGATGAGAACAGCATGAGGATTTACAATCTTCGCTCCAAGCTGGGATCTCCCCTTGGATCCAATCGATACTAGGGTTATGTCGTTGGAGCCAAGGAAAACCTAGGATGACGGGTAAATAAGGACTAGACAGGGCATCAAAGACCAATTCTTCAATGTGACATACCCCGATTTTGACTCCCAATGGTATGGTTTCTTCAGATATTACGCCAGTACCTAGCGGGGTACCATCTAAGGTGGTTATAGGGTTCTTCTGAGTCTTGAACGTAAAATCGATACCTTGACGTTTGGCCCAGGAACTGTCTATGAAGTTGCCGGCTGCTCCGGAATCAATAAAGGCCTGTGTGGTCACTTGGTGACCGGTCCACTGGAGCGTGATGGGTACGAGTAATCTTTGGTCTGGCGTAAGGGTAGAAATGCTCAGTGGAGTGCCTCTAGTCTCCACTAAGCCTGGAAGTTTCCCTGGTTCTGCTTCTGGGGGCAATAGCGAGCTATGTGACCTTTCTGACCGCAGTACAAACAGAGACCCATTGTCCTTCTACGCTGTTTCTCTTCTTCCGATAGGCCCAATTCTACACCTATCTCCATAGGTTCAGCAGCATTGGCAGGGGTTTCTTGGATAGCCGCAGGTGGGAAATAAGTGTTTTGTGGTTTATTCATTCTTGGTCTACGATCTCGTTCTCTGTCACGTTCCAAACGCCTTTCTTGATTCCTGGCATCTAATCTTAAGCAAAGAGCAATTAGGCCTTCCAGGTCGTTAGGTAAGTCTCTATAGGTCAGAGCGTCTTTCAGGGAGTCGTTGAGACCTCTACGGAATGCTGCCCTGAGGGCACTGGCGTTCCAGTCTGTTTCGTAAGCGAGAGTTCTAAATTCAATAGCATACTGAGCTACCGTTTTCCTTCCTTGACATAACTCCATGAGATTGGACTCTGCGGATTCACGTCTGCCAGGAGCGTCAAACACTGCACAAAATGCTGATATGAATGCATCTGCGTCTTCGAGGAGAGGAGAACTTCTTTCGAGTAAGGGAGAGGCCCACGCCAAGGCTTCGCCTCTCAGTAAATTGATAATAAACGTAACTCGTGAGGAGTGAGTAGCAAAAGTAAGAGACTGAGTACAGAAATGCAAAAGGCACTGATTGAGAAAACCTCTGCATTCTTTCGGTGTTCCAGAGTACTTATCGGGAACTGGCATCTTAGGAGGTTTGGCTACGGTCTGTACTCCCGAGGTAGAGGGTGTAGCTTCAGACGCAGGTGTAGAGGGAGCTGGGGATCTGGAGGCGGTTAAGGAGCGTAATAGATCTGTGATAGTGTCTACCTTCTGCTCCAGGTTCTGCAGGTGGGATGCATGGGTGGTCAGAATCTGGTCGTGTCGGTACTGTCGAGATGCGATAGGGTTTAAATCTGTAGATTCCATAGTTTTGGCCTGAAATAACTTTAAGGTTAATGCGGAGCTGGAACCACTGTGCAGAAGTAGGTAGGGTAAACGTAACAAACCCAGGCAAGTGAACAGAATTCTTCTGCCTGAAGGAATTCCACCCTACGGTTGAGCCTCAGGTTTCTTTCCTCCAGGACTTTGGCACTCTGACACTTACTAGGATAATGAAATGTAACCAGAATAAAACTGACACGGGAGCAAATACCAAAAACGAAGGTACAGGAGGGCTAGGCAAGAGAATGGTCAATAAGCAGGGATCAAGGCTGGCAGCAAACGATCGGAGTCAGGAGTCAGGCGAAGAGTGCAAACAGGCAGAGTCAAAAACATGCAAAATCAGCAACAGGAGTCAAAGGTAGTCTGTGAACGCTAGAAAAGGCTTGGAGCACTATTTCAGGCAAGGAGCAAGTGCACCAATGATGTTTAAATAGCCCTCCTACCAAACAATCAACCAATGAGAATCACAGGAAAAGTAAATGTTTAAACCTGGCCCTTTAAGGATGAGTAAGGGCAGGAAGCCAAACGTAGAACTGCACATGTGCAGAACAGTAACCTAGGATTACTCATGAAAGACCTGTTAATGGAGACCAGATTGCAGTGATGTCAGGGAAACCTTTGAGGGGAGTCCTTTAGGGAGAGATGTGTTGTCAGGGATTACCTTTGTTGGGAGTCTTTTAGGCAGAGATGTATGCTCACCCTTGCAAACAAACACAGACCAGGGTGACCAGGTAAGAAGCCACGTGGCCTGTGAGTTTGTGCACGGGGGCTGGTCAGGATATCCAGGTAAAGTTGCAGACAAGGACAAGAGCAAAAGAATCTTCGTGGGAAAGCCAGAGGTCAGAGGATGCCAGAATTCAGAATAAACGGGTAATAAATCCAAGGTCAAAAGCCGAAAATGATTAGGAATACTGGAAGTCAAAAATCACAGGAACCAAACAAGGAATCCAGAGTCAATGAACTGACACTGCCCTTAGGGAGAGGCAGTGTCTTATACCTTGTTAATTAGGTATGTGATTCAGCTGGAGAGTTACTGACAGGTCTGAGACTTTGGTGAAGTCCAGCCCCCTAGTGCTGCAGGCAATAGAAATATAAACAGGTGTATTTCAAAGTTCTGAAATGGCTCAGAGGCAAAATAGCAGGATACGGTCCGGAAGAACCACAGTTCAAATCCCCTGTTGAGTGCATCTGGGGCGACCACGTCTGGCAGTCTGGATGGCACGGCGGCGATCCTGACAGTACCTCCCCCTTAAGAACGCACTCCGGGCGTAACTAGGTTCTTCTTCTTCGCTTTCAAGATCAGGAGAACTGTCCTCCTCCAAGAGATCATTTGGAAACAAAGCACCAATTGTAGCCTTGGCTCTAGATGTTCCCACAGGAGAGGCATTTCGTGCTTTTAATGCTTTCTCAAACATCTCTAGTTCTGCTTTGCACACTACTGTGCCATTTGAGGCATAAGTGCAATAATCTGGTAGAACTTCTTTGGCTGGACATGAAGTGGTGATGGTGCTTGCTTGCACAGTATTCTTTTTAGGTAGAGGTACAGATGTTTCTGGAGCAGGAGGTAGAGATTGTTCAGGGGTGCTGGTAGCTGATTCTAGCGGAACACAGGTTGCATTAAATACTGTGGTCTGAGTACTCTCGTGTGTCACGGAGCGTGGACCAAATTGACAGAGACTTTGGCGTTTCTCAGGCAGAGGCGTAGACTTGGCCGGATGGGTAAGCATAATCCCAACTTGAACGGTTTCTGGCCGATGTGGGCGAATTGGGCAGAGTGAGATCCAGTGCCCTCTTTCACCACAGTAAAAGCAAAGGCCATGGTTTCTTCGCCGGTCTCTTTCTTCACAAGTCCCCTTGAGCTGGACCAATCCTATTTCCATAGGTTCATCTGAGTCACGAGGAAGGTAGGTTTGCTCTGGGACCTCCCTAGGAGGAGGGACATAAGGAGGCAGTACGGGGTTGTGGTATTGATACAGGTTCCCTTTGTTTCTGGGAATCTGGGATCCTCTGGGACATGGTGTTGTTTTAGGCACAGCGGTCTTGCTAGGAGTCTTGCACTGTGCTTCCATGGCAGTCATGAAAGTATCCCATCCAGCAAGGACAGGACTCTGTGACTGCAACATTTCGTGTGCCCATTGTTTAATTTTTCCAGACAACAGATTAATAGCTGCTCGGACCCTTATAAAGTCATTAGCATAAGTCCGAGGTTTCAGGGAAAACACCAATTCACAATCCACTTTAAAGCTTAAGAATGAAGCACGGTTACCATCAAATCTCTCAGGCATAATTGTAAACGGTTCAGGATAAACAGGTTCCAGGGCTGGGCGTACTGTGCCTTTAAGAAAACAAACTTCTCGCTGCAGCTCCAATACAGTCTGGGCCAGGCTGGATACTTGCTGGGTAAGCAATTGAGACATTTCTGCAGACTCCATTTTTTAGGTCAGTTCATTTGTCAGGGAAACCTTTGAGGGGAGTCCTTTAGGGAGAGATGTGTTGTCAGGGCTTACCTTTGTTGGGAGTCTTTTAGGCAGAGATGTATGCTCACCCTTGCAAACAAACACAGACCAGGGTGACCAGGTAAGAAGCCACGTGGCCTGTGAGTTTGTGCACGGGGGCTGGTCAGGATATCCAGGTAAAGTTGCAGACAAGGACAAGAGCAAAAGAATCTTCGTGGGAAAGCCAGAGGTCAGAGGATGCCAGAATTCAGAATAAACGGGTAATAAATCCAAGGTCAAAAGCCGAAAATGATTAGGAATACTGGAAGTCAAAAATCACAGGAACCAAACAAGGAATCCAGAGTCAATGAACTGACACTGCCCTTAGGGAGAGGCAGTGTCTTATACCTTGATAATTAGGTATGTGATTCAGCTGGAGAGTTACTGACAGGTCTGAGACTTTGGTGAAGTCCAGCCCCCTAGTGCTGCAGGCAATAGAAATATAAACAGGTGTATTTCAAAGTTCTGAAATGGCTCAGAGGCAAAATAGCAGGATACGGTCCGGAAGAACCACAGTTCAAATCCCCTGTTGAGTGCATCTGGGGCGACCACGTCTGGCAGTCTGGATGGCACGGCGGCGATCCTGACAAGTGAGACAGATCTCCGGGGAGTTCTGAGCAGGTAAGGAGGTTGGTGAGGAGGGAGTGTGACAGTGCTGTTGTGACACATAGACATAGAGTAATTAATACTGTAATTTTATGACATTGTCATAGCTCTTATTTTTTTTTATTTTTTTTTTAAAGACACTCAGACTTGAGACACATAGATTGACTTAATTATATCTCTCCTAGTGTTCTCACATTTCATCTTTGTGTCCTTCCCCATTAACGGGACAATTTCACTCTTGCTTGTGCACTATTAATTATTTCCTTCTCCGTTAATCTATATAGAACTAATAAAAATCTTATTTAACCTCTCTGTGTGTTTATTGGGGACCCCCTTCGACCCTCCAAACCTTCGGGGGTCGACTGGGGCCCCCCCAATCGCCTATCAAACACAATACCTACATATAACATGGACATACATGACATACAATTAAGTCACTGGGGGACGGGTAAAGGGCAAATTCCATATCCTATGGGTCTCTCTGCCTCTCTGGCCTTATATCTCAGAGGTCGCTTATTTTCTTTATCCACTCTTCCCACTTTATCATATCTTTATTTCTTATGGCAAACTGTTTTTTTATTCCCCGCTCCATTTTCATTTGATAGACCACTTGATTCTTAACCTCTATCCATTCCGGGATTTTGTGCGAGGTCCAACTTCTGGCAGTTTAGCTGCTAGCAAAAAGTGTATTATGACCTGCTTCTGTATTTTTGTCATCTGTTGTGTAAATACATGCAGCAGGAAAATTCCTGGGTCCAAGTTCAGATCAATGCCTGTTATTTTTTACATTTTCTGGCTTATGGATTTCCACATTTTTAAAATACCTTCACAACCCCAGAAAATATGCAAAAATCACCCAAATGAGTTCCGCATCTCCAGCATTTATCAGATTTGTCCTTGTTTATCTTTGCGTGTGGGTACCAGGTACCATCGGTTTATTATCTTAAAGTATATTTAGTTTAAGTTCAGGCAGTGTACCGCTCTATATGTCGTTCTCATGGCCGATAGCCAGTCCTCCTGTATAACTTCATAGCCTATATCGCTACTCCACTTTTCTCTTTTTCTATATTCGGTTTATTGCGTTTTATAAGGGCTATACTTTTAGATATCATATTTTTCATATTTCCCTGGGAGATTAACTGTTCTAGTTCTTTTTCGATATTATTTCTAGATTTTCTAACATATTTCGCCATAAAGTGTTTTATTCTAAGATATGTGTACCGCTCTGTGTTTGGTAGCCCCGATTCCTCAGAGATTTGTGCAAAGGACTTAACTCCTGATGTGTTATACAGGTCTTCTATTTTCCAAAAGCCTCGTTCCTCCCAGCCTTCTAAGTTCAGGTTTTGTATATTTGAACTTATTGTTTTTAGTGGGAGCGCCAATAACAATTGTTTTTTTATTTTCAGAGATTTCTTCAGATTATCCCAATTTTTTATTAGATCATATATAATTGTCCCCTTAGGTATTACTCTTTCCGTTCTTTCCTTTTTACTTATATCTGCGTGATCTCGTTTTATCTTCCAGAACAGTGATCCGATGTCTTGGTACTTTAATATATGTTGTTCTAATTTATACCAGCTCTCATGTATTGATTCCTCTTGTTGTGTAGCAATTGCTTGGGCTATTTTACATGCCCTCTCATATTCCTCTAGTATTGGAACCCCTAGGCCTCCGTCTTTTACTCCTAGTGCTAATGTGGACAAACTGATTCTTGGGTGGGAGTTCTGCCATATAAATCTATTCATGGTTGATTGTGCCATATCCATCCAACTTTTCGGAATTTCCATATTAATCATTTTGAATAGATATGTCCACTTAGGCAGCACATAGGACTTGAGGATGTTAATTCTTCCCCACCATGAAAATCCCATTGATTTCCAATCTTTCAATTTTTTATTTGTTTTTTGTAATAGCGGGAGGAAATTTATTTGTACCAGTTCTTCTGGATCCGACCCAATTTTAATCCCTAAATAATTTATGTGATATTTTGCCCAGGAGAATCCAAACTGTTGTTCCAGTTTAGTTTTATCGTGTTGTATTATATTGCTTGCAATTGCCGTTGATTTATCTAAATTTAATTTATATCCTGAATATGTAGAATATATTTGTATTTCCTTAATCAGTTCTGGCATAGAATTATGAGGGTCGACCAGAGTTAGAATGACGTCATCCGCATATAGGCTGATTTTGAAACTCTCTTCCATAGCTTTCATTCCTATAATTCTTGTATTTTTTCTGATTGACCTAGCCAGCGGTTCAATGGACATTAAGTAGAGCAAGGGGGACAGTGGGCAACCTTGTCTTACTCCATTTCTAATATCGAACCAACCTGATTTAAACCCTATCCCTTTTATTTGTGCGGATGGACCCTCGTATAGTGCCATTATATTAGCAAGAATCTCGCCACCCATACCGTAGGCCTGAAGTGTCTGCCTCATAAAATCCCAGCTGACCCTGTCAAAGGCCTTCTCTGCATCCAATGACAGGGTCAGCATGGGTATCCGTTCCATCTTTGCAACCTGCAGAACATCCACCAGTCTCCTTATATTGTTTATTGAGGAGCGTCCTGGAATAAATCCCATCTGGTCTTTATGTATTATATGTGGTAGTAATATTTTTAGTCTTTCTGCCAGGACAGAGGAATAAAGCTTAATGTCGACATTCATTAATGCTATTGGCCTATAATTCTTAAGGTCTTCTGGGTCTTTACTTGGCTTTGGGATAGGGACAATATATGCTCTTGAGGAATACCTTTCTTGAATTCATTAAAGGCCCTCACAAGCTCCAGTTTTATGTATTTTCTTAGGGTCTTGAAAAACCCATTATCAAAACCATCAGGGCCCGGGGCCTTCTTTGACTTCAATTTAGCAATAGCCTTTTCAACTTCTTCCATTCGTATTGGTTCGTTTAGCAGTTTTAACTGTTCTGTAGTTATTTTAGGTATCTCTAAATTATCCAAGTATTCTTTTATTTTTCCTTCGAAGTCTTGACTAGGTTGATTTTAGAGGTCCCTATAAAACTTCATGAAAGCTTCCGCGATCTTATCCGGTCTTAGTATATTCTTGCTTCCTTGTTTAATTTTAGCTATTATCCTTTTGGTTTTGTCTTTTTTTAATCTGTTTGTCATTGCTTTCTGTGCTTTATTCCCGTGGTAGTACCATGTTCTTTGGAGTGCTTCAAGTGATCTATTAGCCTTATAGATCAACCTCTCGTTAATGTCTTTCTCGATGTTTGATACCAGGTTTGTACCGTGTATGCTTGGGTTTCTTTTATTTTGGGCTGAAGCTAGATCTAAGTTCATGTAAAGCTGTGATAAAGGCAGTCCCCTCATTCTTCTTCCCTTTATTTCCAGACTTATTAAGTGCCCCCTTATAACGCTCTTGTAAGCACACCATACAACTGCTGGATTAACTCCGTGTCCTACATTTTCCCGAAAATAATTCTCTGTCATCTTAATGACAGTATCTCTATTTTCCGGGTTTTTCAAAATATGTTGTTGGAGTTTCCAGTCTTTCGGAGGTAGTCTCTGTTGTTCCTTTAGATCCATTATTAGTGCATTATGGTCCGAACAGGTGAATTCTTTGATGATTATTTTATTGACTCTACTTACTATTTCCCTGTCGGCCATTATTAGGTCTATCCGAGAATAGGAAAGGTGTGATTTTGAAAAACACGAAAAGTCTCTCTCTACTGGGTGAAACACCCTCCATACATCTAGAAAGTCGTATGTCCTCATCATCTCTCTGAGCTTTTTTGAGTTGGTCATCGTGTTTTTATTAATTCCCTTCCCTTTTTGTTTTACAGTATCTACCTGGGGTTCCATTACACAATTAAAATCCCCTAATATAATTACTGAACCTTGAGCGATTCTACTTATTTTTTGACATACAATTCGGATAAACCTAGTGGGTGTCTGATTAGGAGCATACACGTTGGCAATTGTATATATTATATTGTTTATTTCCACCACTAAAATTATATACCTCCCCTCCGGATCACATTCCTGGTGTTTTATTTTTACTGCAAGTAAATTGGAAAATAGAATAGAAACCCCTCTTTTTTTTTGTTGAGGTAGAGCGGCCTGAATCATTGTTGAGTAATCCCTGTATCTAAATCTCACTGGGTCTATTCCCCTCCAATGAGTTTCTTGAAGGGCGCATACCATGATATTCTCTTTTTTAAGAAATTGGAATAATATATTCCTTTTCTGCGGGGAATTAATCCCTTGTGCATTCAGGGACAAAAATCGTACCATCTATCAAAGCAGATCTCTGTATATAGCCCTAGCCTCCTCGCACGCACCCCAGTGACTTACACATAAATAACAAGACAAACAACATTTCAACATAAACGCACCTCCCCCTATTTTTTGGGGATTGGGTTGCAATCCCCATATGGTGGGTACGTCCCTTCCAGCGAGGAAGGGTCCCACCCTATATAATTGGAATTCCATATATATGCTGAAAACTATATACATGTACTTCCTCCTGGTGGCAATCGAGCGGTCAAGAATTATCTTATACTAAAATCCTCAAATCGTGGCGGGGGCTCCTTTGTGTAAAGATCCGTAGGAGACATTTCTTGGTCCCCTAGGACCACCTCTTCTATCGAGAGGGGAGAAGATAAGAAGGAGAGGGCAGAGGGGAGAAAAAAAAAACAAAAACAAAAAAAAACAAACAAAAAAAAACCCACCCACCTTATATTTATACTGTTAGCGTGTTGTCCGTGATCTGTGCATAATAATATCATTTAGTGTAGTGGTGAATATTTATTCATTTATAAAATAACAGTACTTCCGGTTGAATACCTAATGTACTAATAATTTAATTTATGGTCTTCTACGTTATATTTTTGCTCTTTTAAGTAGTGATGGAGGATATCGTATATTTGGTTATATCCTTGTATATTCTAAACTTGAGACCCCCAACATATCCAGCTTATTAACAAGTTGCTATACTGAGAAAAAAAAAAACCCGCCTTATATCTATACTGTTAGCGTGTTATCCGTGATCTGTGCATAATAATATCATTTAGTGTAGTGGTGAGTAATTATTCATTTACAAAATAACAGTACTTCCGGTTGGATACCTAATGTACTAATAATTTAATTTGTGGTCTTGTCAGTTATATTTTAGCTCTTTTAAGTAGTGGTGGAGGGTATCGTATATTTGGTTATATCCTTGTATATCCTAAACTTGAGACCCCCAACATATCCAGCTTATTAACCAGTTGGTATACTAGGAAAAAAATATATAATATGTGAGCGAAAAAGTGGAATCGTGGTTGATGGAAGATACATCAGGCCTGATTTGCTAAACAGCAACCTGATAATTTTCAGTTAAATGCCCCAGGGAGGGATGTTAAAGTTTGCAATATACCTTGCTGATGCTCTGCAAACCACGGTATGGGTCCCTGGGGCGGAGTATTTGGAGAGCAGGGTGGGCCAATGCTCCAACAGCACTAGTTGCTGTGTAACAGACCAGGATTTAGATTTGACTACAGAGTTTCCTAATTGGCACTCACCTGTAGCTGGTCAATTAGCAGACAGGCCTTTAAAAAAAGAGATCAGCCTGCTACAAGGGAAGAAGAAAAAAAAGGTCAGCTAGGAGAGCTGAGACATTGAAAACAATACTTCTGTTTATTGCAAAGCTGTTTTTGTTTTTTTGAAGAAATTGGTAAGTGGGAAAGCCACCCAATTATAGATAGTAATTTCTGTCTAGTAAGAGCTCAAGTAAGAGCAAGGAATTTTGTTTTTGTTTATTATTATTTGAAGCAGCTGTTTTCCTAACGAATAAAGAAAAGGAAAACCGAACTGAATGTGTCCTGGACTTTGTATACCCTAGAAGGCTGTGGTTTATTGCAAGATCGGTGGCAAAATCCTATATGTAAAAGAGGTGGTTTGTCACAATATATATATAAATAAATAAATGTATCAACCCTATATCTATAAGTATTTTATTAATTGTATTGTGCCTAATTAAAATAGTGAGCACTTATTCAATTGTAAAATAATAACCCTTCTAGTTAACTCCTATTATATATTTAGTAGTATTTATTTATAATCTCTTCCATTATAATGTGTCTTTATTAAGTGGTTTTATTCTTACTGTTGCCCATATTGTGTTAGCTCAACCTTCAAAACCATTGAAATCCGTTTATAACCTCAAGTAGTATTAATTACTTACTATTTTCCCTTATTGTGTCCCCTAGTTTTAGTTTATTCTTAAAGTACTACTTCCCATCCATGTGCCTATTAACTATTAATATTTTTAACCAACAGCTTAGTGTAATTCCTTGTGATTCCTCAATTCACCTTCTAGTGCCGGTTCTTACAAAGAAAGAAAAAAAAAAAAATCCATATATATATAAATTGTATATTGTAATTTATCACCTTCCTCTATTTGCACTTACCCCCTCCTCTCTTCCCTCCTCAAATACTTCCTGTTCCCATCTGTATCATTTATTTACATTAACTAATTATTATTTTGTCTTTCATTGGTCCCCACAACCCTTCCGGTTTTACCCCGTTTCCAATATTCATTATTTTCTTCTGTCTCCCCTCACCTTTCCTTCCCCCTACACCCCCAGAACCATTCCTAGCTATTTTTATGATTTATCCAATCTTGTAATTCTTTTGGGCTTCCAAAATTTAATCTGGTCCCCTGATGATTTATCTGCATTCCTACTGGAAATCTCCACATATATCTGATTCCAAGCTTCCTCAAAGATTCTGTCTGTTCTCTAAAGGATCTCCTCATAACTCTTGTATGGTAGGAAAGATCTGGGAAGATCATCAGCTGTTCATATTTAGATCCAGTAAGATCTTTAGTCGAGAAATCCCTTTGTATCTGTTGCTTATCCCTAAATGAGTGGAAACAGACTATAATATCTCTTGGTAGAGATTCAGGTGAGCTTTTAACCTTTGCTGTTCGATGGAATCTCTCAAGTAATTTACATGGCTCTTTATTTTGTAGTCCTATGAAGCTGAATAGTTCGTCCAGATATTGTTCTAGTTCTGGTTGGATCACCGATTCGGGTATGCCCCTTACTCTTAAATTGCATCTCCTCGATCTATCCTCCATATCAACTATTTTTTCTTCTAATTTTGATATTTTTGATTCCAGACCTGTATTATGATCTTTTTGTTCTGCCATCTGGAAAAGTATATTCTGTAGCTGTTTCTCCGTGATGTTGATTCTTTCCCCTAATTTATTTATCTCTAAATAATATAGACCTAATATAGACCTTATATCCCTTTTGAGTTCTTCGGCATTTTTGCTTATTTCTTCTTTTATTTTCGTGAATTGGGATTCTAATGCTGTTTTCAAGGTTTCCTGAGTTAAAGCTGGTGATTCGAAGCAAAGGCTATCCTGCATATCTTTACTTTGTTCGTTTTCATTATTTTCAACTGAGACAGTAACCACCTCCGGTGCTATCCCTTTGGCCTGTTTTTCAGATTGTGGAGAAAAATAGGTTGACAATCGTTTTTCTGGCTTATCTTGTTTCTTTTTAGATCCTTTCATGTCTGTGGTTTTTTTTGTGGCCATTTTCCCTCTCTTTCTCCTTTCTCACTTCCCCGCTTTCCCCTTTCTATTTGAGTGCAACCCCTTGCCCTTTATCCGATGTTTGGTGTTGCTACAAGCTTTTGAGAAGTATGTGGCGTTCCGATTTATATTCTTTCCCACAAAGAGGGGTGAAAACCGGACAAACCGAGGATTCCTACTTTACTTTCAGGTGGATTGCTTTCAGTCACTGCTTTCTTTCTTTATTTTAGTCTGTGAGGCTTATCTTTGCTATATAGTCTTATGTAAGGCCTGACTATTATATTTTAAAAGTCAGAAGGATATTTTCCCTGGGCCTGCTTTATGTCCTCTGCTATTAAGTATCCCCTTGGAAGACCGAGCTCTATATGCACCTGTATACAGCTCTCACCGAAATCTCACTGACCTCTTTTATCCCCCGAGTCAGTTTTATATTTTGTGCGTACAAACAGATAGTATTACGGTTAGTGTATAGTTGTATAACTCTGTAGATGTATATTTTAGGCAATATTACATTTTATGCTTCTTTATGTTGTGTAAATTGCATAAAAGGCAGGGGATAGCCCCAACTCACGTGACCCGTATGGCGCCCGGGGTTGCCGCGGGATAGGTCTCCAGACCCGCTTGTAGGGATTTCTTTCAGAGAAGGTACCTTGTATGGTAGGCACGCCGTGGGGGAAAAAAATATATATATATATAATCGGGAAGCCTTTATCCAGCTCGCTGGGGTTTTACCGGTCGTCGTTTTAGGAGCGTTCAGTTCCTAGAGCCATCACTCCTCTTGCCGCTCGATGCCTTCCAGACTCTCCGTGCACGACGTAGCGTGCGTCCTACGTCGTCACTCCTCCTCCCATGATGCAGCCGTCCCGTTTGTGTCATAGCTCTTATTTTAAACATTATTGGTTCTTAAAGAAAACATTTAAAAATATAAATAGCCCATAAAGTTATAGCATTAATGCTACTTACGTCACTAATAAAAGGAAAGGACAAGCTAACTTTTAAGAAACAGAAACAATAATACTGTCATGCCATAATTCTTATTTTTTTAAATCTTTATTTTTGAGGTTTTCATTTTTTTTTTATATCAAAACATAATAGTTAAGGTGAAAGGAACGGCCGGTCTCTGTTCCTTGATCAGTTACTTCTAAGGCCGTTGATGTGTGGCAGGTTAGCAGATATCTGGAGAGCTGTGAAGGCGGAAAACAAAATACACAGAGGCACGTGTTTCTTCCTCCTCAGCTCTGAATATAGTTTATTAAACATTGGTATTTATACACAAATCTAGGCGTTGTCCTGTGCATTGATTGGTTATAGGTTTTGCACAAACATAGCATCAAGTACATGAGAGGCGGCGTATACATGTCACAAGGGGGGGTGGACAATGGGTACATATATTGTCACTAGGCAGAAAAGCTAAAATAAATCTCAATATAGTCAGTCAGCAGAAAAGACAGTTGAAACTTGCTACAACATTAGTTCCTCTTTTTGTAGTCTAAGACATTCTTAAATAAACCATTATGTCTCATCTGACTTCCTCAGGGACTGTGACCTTTATCTGAACTTGGTCAAGCAAGGGGGGCTTCTCAACATCAATTTAACCCTTTCAGTTCCACTCTTTTGTTCACTTGCTGAACAATCTTAATATTGCTGTTGAGAATCTCTAGCATAGGTAATGTAATATTACGTGTGGTATTGGAATTTTGGAGCTGGTTTAACAGTTTTAGCAATAATGCATTTATCACACCTCACAATTATATAAAAACACCTATTATTTCTATTATTAAAAAAAAACACTTAATTATCTCCTAACCACGAGCATATTTCGAATATCCAATTAAAACCTGTGGCTCACCTGATATTTGTGTCCACATCTCTTATATTATTTAAATACCATTGGATAAAATTGGAGTGGTCTGATCAATTAAAACAACATATTGAATCAAAATTCTTCACATCCATATTTAAACTTTACTAACCGACTATGGCTTTCCTGTTTTACCGGACTGCCTCAGGACAATACTGACATCTAACATTAACTTTAACTTTAATAGCCTTTGAGATTAGGTATAGACCTCTGACGACTGAGCAGACCTTGGTTTCGCTCTGCAGAGAGATATTGGACCTGTGAAAATTCACAGTATCTCTCTCTTAAATATGGAAGGCCTAACATAACTATCTAAATATGTTACATAATGGCATGACCAACAAAAGCACATGATGGACACAAAACTAAATGAATTATCTATTGTTGATTGCTCCTCTTACCCTGCCTAATAAAACCCTTCTCTACAACCAATAGATCTATGTAAAAATCAAACATATTATTCCGGAGTTTGCAATTCCCAAGGACTGAGTCATTTGCAGAATACTTTAAAATAACTTGAAGCAAAACTGACATCATGCATTCAGAACACACAACATAGCATGCATTCAGAACACAAAAAACAGTCAGATGAAATGGCAGCAGACAAAACAATATGGTCTCCCATCCACGACGTGACTCCAGAGGCCCCTACAGTCCATATAATATTCATACTGTTCTCCCCTTTTATTCTTAGAAATTGACATTGTCTGTTTTTAAGGATAACCATCAGGAGTTGCCTGGTCAACATAATCATTGTATCCAAGATGATAAGGCACACTTCCTCGATTTCACACATTGGTTGGTCATCCAGCTTAGTTGCACTGTAAGCTTCCATAATGGGTAATATCTGAGCAGTGTCTTCCAGTCTTCTCGTAGGGGCATGATGTCAGTGGTCAGGATGCACTTGAGGATGAGACCCTTGAAACAAACAACATAAACAATTAGCAACACTGATCTCACACATGCTAAACCACTTACAAGTTTCGCTCCAAGTGATCCTAGCCAATTTCCCAGTCCCAGGGGATCTCACGGATTACTTGTGGACACTTTTTAACCTATTCCTTAAATCCATAATCCTTCTTGATTAGTCTCTCTTACAAAAACAAACTAACCTATTTAAAATATCAGATACATTTCCTGAGATTTTATATACTGTCTACATAAAATTCCACAAACATATTATCAAAATACAGTTTCTTATGGGTCGACTCATTGTGTTTGGTAGAGTCAGTCTGCAAAAATTCACTCTACTCTAAACATACCTGTAATATCACAATTAAACAAATCTCTACTACAAAAATTACAAGCCTTCAATAACAATTGTATACATTTGTACATATGAAAATATACTTCCCAACAATGATGATCTTTTGTATACTGTTGTATCTGTTGCAGACTCCTGGGTGTATTCTTTGCGAGTTATCCTAGGTTGACGACTCAGCTTATGTTGGCTAGTGGTCAGGGAGTTATTATTCTCATCAAAACATTAAATTGCTGCTCCTTTGTTGGCCTGTTTGTCAGTACAGGAATGTGCACTACGTAAATAACGTGGATCCAGGAGTTAATTTGAACAATTTTCACAACACTATTCCAGTAGACTTTGTTAGGATCCTTTCTTTACTTGTATTGTAAGTATTTCTTCTTTTAAAATAAACTTTTTCTTTCTTTAGAAATAATCTTTTATCAGCAATAGATTTGTTGGTGCACTGTGAACTTGTCTTTTGTTGGCTGTACAGCTTTAATCTATATGGAAATAAAACTCAAAATATTCCAATTAGTAACATGCAATATTTCATTAAACATTTTGGCTTATTTGCTTTACATTAAAATATCATTAAAAATATTATAACTCTTAACTCATGTTTCAAAATAACTAGACCACTCTTTTGTTCTTAAAAATATTATTATTCTTTTTATGAATCTCCTGACTGAGCATGATGAGTGTAATATACAACTGATAATAATAATCACTGTTAATAATCACAAGCTCTTCATTAGTGATTAAGACCTCTTACTGGAACTGCATCAGTAATAATCTAGATTTGCTGGTCCTTATCAGTAAACTCTGAAACAACATCTAAATAGACTGGAGCTACTTCAACAAAACTAACAGGCGTGGCCTGTCAAAAAAAATATTTTATAAAAATTCACAATTGCTACATATACTTCATCAAAATTATTGACAACAAAATATATCTCTGGACCATTATCAATATACTATCAACATGACCACAGCACAGAACACAACTTTGGCCCATTCCCCCTCCCTTCACACACACACAAAAAAAAAAAAAAAAAAAAAAAAAAATTACTTTTGCAGCCACTGCTACAACTCTCTTATCTGCAATTAGACAAACAGATAGAAGGGGAAATGAAGGGGGGGTTTCTGGGGGGACTTTTTCTCTCTTTCATATGCAACAAAAACTATCTGAATTTATATAATTAACTCTTTCACCTCCAACACCACAGCATGTTTAAGAACATGACACTTGCTAATTCTTTCCACCAATCACTAACAGATGTACATTCTCATAAATTAAAATTTAACTTGTATCTAAAATTTTAAACAACAGCTTAATAATCTCTCCCACTGTATCACATGGGGTACTTTGCCTTAATTATAACAAACACTAAAATTCAACAAATGAATATTTTTAACATTACGGATGTGTGTGTGTGTGTTTATTTACTGTATATAAACATGCTAGCTCTGTATTTAAATTAAATATGCATTGCTCTCCAGCTGGTAATCTGACGTTCCCTATAGTTTGAAAATGATATTCATATATCACCAACAATGTAAGTAGCGCTGTAACACTGTAAAAATAATTCTGGTCACACCACAAAAATAAAACAATTACGGTAAATGCAAATTACAAAAATTATATTGGATGGGCAGGGAGTTTATTTAAAAACACTGATCAATACTTTTCAGTATAAACCAAAAGTTCTACCTCTTATTGGTATATACCATACACATTATTACTTATGTCTTTCCTTTCAAATTAATATTCACTTTTAAATCCTAACTGTTATATTCTTAGTCCATAACATCTTCTCTTTGTACATATTTGCAACATGACCTCTCACCTTCTACAACATACAAAAACCTTTTATCTTTATCAATTGCTATTTCCAAGGCCCACAAAGCCTTCAACAGCTTAACACAAAAATCCCCCACTTCTCAACATTTTACGAATAAACGTTACTCAAGTCTTTTTCTAGTATCAACTCTGAAATCCTACTTAAATCTAAAATATATCAGTACCTACAAATGCCTTAAAAATAATCAATACATCTTTCCTTATCTATTTTATCTAAAATGTTGGAAAATGTGATATCTTATATTAGAAAAAAACCAAAATCCATCTTCAACATACACTAAAAATTCAAATACAAAAATCCTTCCAACCTACATAAAAATATATACTGGTCAAGATACCCAAATACAAAAAGGAGAAAATATACCCTAAACAAATAAACATTTCTAATAGGTAACATGTAAAACCTGTTAAATGTTTAGAGTTTTTAAACAAATATTAGATTTCTTTTTACCCTCATAATTTTACATGATGCCACTGAATATATAGATTGAATCAAAATAAACCTTAATAAAAATCAAATAATGGCATTTATGACATTTTACAGCTGTTATACTATCCACTGGATTGATCACGTATATATAACATGATGTCCAAGAGAGACCTTGAGTAATATATGACTCTTACTGTTTTACACACAAGCGCAGTAGCAAATTAATGACAGTAATAAAATTACCGACTATGCCAAAATAAAACAACTCTGCTTACCCAAAATAACACAACTACAGTGACTATTGTTAATTTCCTGCTAAAACGAATTTATTATAAAACTTCTTGTCACACTGATCAATATAACCCAGAAGACCTTCACTCATGAATCATTCAAAATTATACTAAAAGGCTGAAAATGCCGTATTTTTTTTTTGTGAGCGCTCTTTGAGTGATCCATAAGATACGTCTTCTGTACTCCACTAAATATAAAACACTACCTTTTGTTACATCTCCATAAAACACGACTGCTACTTTGGGGCTGTTGACACGAAACTAGGACATGTCTCTACTCTTGTGGTAAAATATTAGAAACTTTTACTGTAACACTATTGCCCATTTGCGCAGACATCACTTATAAAAATATAATTATATCTTAAAAAATATCAGTTACAAAAATTACTTATGCAAACATTTAAATAATAATGACAATTCTCCTAATGATAACATTAAACATAATATGCCACAGCTTCTATGGTCTTATCAACTTGCACAGCTACCATATTCAAAACACCAAGATACCGTGTACTTGGGAGTTACAGACACGAGACTCTAATCTTCAATATGTTTTACAGAAGGATCTGTATCCTCTGTTACATAACTTCAGTTCAGAACTATTATCTTCTTACTTGTACATGTGTCCCAGCCAAACTAAAAATACTTAACACTTATAATTCTGTTTAACAATGCAATGTTATAATATTCTTATACTTTATACATAAAATTTCTACTATATACATAAAACACTGTGTACTGCAGGGAGACAAATCAAACATACCTTATGGCCACAGACAAAGCAGTTAATTCCTTATCTGACAATGTGCATGTCGCTCTACTGTGTGGGCTCTGATCAAACAGGAAGTGCTGGATACAGCGACTCTGTCTTAGCTTTCTGTGGTACAGGATTCTTAGGGTATTTAGATTTACCCTTGTTAATTTTCTCTTCCTTTGGGTTTAATTATTATGACATTATTATACCTGAACTACATACTGTGGTCACATAAATTTGAGTGTAATAATGGGGATTCCATACAAAGGGACATCATTCCTTTTACCTGATATAAAACTTGTAATTGCTAAATTACTTAACTTTTGTCCCATTATGAACAGATAATTTTATGCAGTTCACACAACTTAATGTACAATTCTTATCTTATACTTTAACATATGTACAAATAACCTTTGACACATAAACGACAGTTTAGAAAGTAACACTTCCTAATTACAAATTGCTTGTATATATTTATCTACATATATACATATATATCTCTTAGTAGGTTTTGTTAAACTGTGCCGCGACCCAGTGTCACGCACTTCAGCGATTTCCCAGTGAAATCTTAATATCTATATCTATTATTTGCACTTCAGCGATTTCCCAGTGAAATCTTAATATTTATATCTATTATTTGTGCTTCAGCGATTTCCCAGTGAAATCTTAATATTTTCTCGTCCCAGTGACAAGTACCATAGATCAATAGATTATTTTAAATTGTGTACCAGAAACACAATATTATCTCGTCCCAGTGACAAGTGTTTAACAACAACCCACGGCTTTACTTAAGCCACTAAATTTTTAGGTACGGGATTCGGAGAGACAAGGGAGCACAGCATAGAAGTATAAAATACAACCATGCACAACTTGTACTCACCCTGTATGTCCGAATCCCACTTCTGACACCAAATTGAAAGGAACGGCCGGTCTCTGTTCCTTGATCAGTTACTTCTAAGGCCGTTGATGTGTGGCAGGTTAGCAGATATCTGGAGAGCTGTGAAGGCGGAAAACAAAATACACAGAGGCACGTGTTTCTTCCTCCTCAGCTCTGAATATAGTTTATTAAACATTGGTATTTATACACAAATCTAGGCGTTGTCCTGTGCATTGATTGGTTATAGGTTTTGCACAAACATAGCATCAAGTACATGAGAGGCGGCGTATACATGTCACAAGGGGGGGTGGACAATGGGTACATATATTGTCACTAGGCAGAAAAGCTAAAATAAATCTCAATATAGTCAGTCAGCAGAAAAGACAGTTGAAACTTGCTACAACATTAGTTCCTCTTTTTGTAGTCTAAGACATTCTTAAATAAACCATTATGTCTCATCTGACTTCCTCAGGGACTGTGACCTTTATCTGAACTTGGTCAAGCAAGGGGGGCTTCTCAACATCAATTTAACCCTTTCATAAGGTTTAGACACAGTGAAAATACAGAGGTATTGATGACATATCATAACAAAATTATAAAATATGATTGGTACAACAAATGCTTCTGTCTATCTTGTATGAACGCTAACAAAAACTTTCGACACTATTGTAATGGCTACCCCAATGGGAAAGGGGGTATCTGCCGTTGGGGATGTCCTTCTTCCTGGCAAGATGCTGTGCAGTAGTGGGGTTGCTTTATCCCATTCGCTGGATCCAAGTAAAGAGTAAGGCAGAGCTCCTAAAAGAGCTGGTGATTTATGCTGGGCAGGTTCCCTTTCAAGAACGTGACAAGGCTACGTTTTGGAGGGTGAAGTAAAAACTGACTCCACTGAGCGTTTATTGCTGCTTTTATGCAGGATTTTACAGTATTGTCACCACCAACTGGACCTTGTGGGGCACCATCAATGCAAGTACTGCAGCCAATCAGGCACAATGTTACAATAGAAACACACCCAGTAATTACAGTACATTCCTCCCCTCTTTAAAAAAAATAAAAATAAAACACAAAATAGTGCAATATGTAATAAACACAGGAGGGATCTGGTGATTAAGGAACTATATGCACTCACAAGTGTAGGCAAATAATATTCATATCGGCTGTGTTGTCTTCAAAGTTATATTTAATAACATTAGTCTGAAAAAAAGAACAGAAAACACACATGTGCTGGACCAAAAACAATGTTGGATTAACCCCTGCTGTGCAGAATCAGACTCACAAGATATATAAGTTAAAAGCGCATTAAAATTCCAATGAAGTACAGGTACACAATACGACCGTATTTTCTTGGAGTTGTAGAAATGATCAGGAGGCAACAGATGTGTCCATCAATCAGAGAGGGGACTGCAGCCAAAATTTGTAGTCTCTACGCGTTTCACGGGAACCTCTGTCGCCGCTTCATCAGGAGAGAATTTAGAAGATGACTGGACTTGTCTGGAATCGTGGTTTATATGTAGTTTGAAAGTCTCCTTCTTCAGTTTACAGCTGTCTTTAAACATGCATGTTCTTAAGAGGGAAGAGTCATCAGCTGTTAGTCAGTAGAACGTTGCAGAGAAGGCATCTGTTACTTTGTAGCAATCAGCTGGTTCTCAGTGGAACTGAAGGAGAAAGCGTTTGTTGCCATGGCAGCATTTCTGCATTCAACAGAGTCTAATTATAACTTTCTGTAAAGTCCTTAGACGCCAGCAGTCTTACAGTCCATCGGTTTAAGTGCAAAAAACGGGTAAAAATACAGTTATACAAATGTAATATAATAAAATAACACGAAAGTGGAAAACATGAGGCAAATTAATTGTTTATAAATATCTTTAAAAAAGCAGAGACATTAAAAAAACGGAGACATATTTTTAAAAGGTCTAAAAAGAGCCTTAAACTCCCAAGATATCTAGATAAAATCGTTCCTCACTGGAGAGGGGGTAACATCACTCAAATCCTCTCCCAAAAAGAAACAAAGTGGATCTATGAATTAAAAACGTTGGGAGGAAGAGGTCTGAATGTTGACCTCGATATTGTGTCATTTTATAACCATTCATTAAAATTCCTCTGTTTATTTGGATTCACTCTCACCTGTACCCTATTTTTTTATGTACCCCCGAACCAATTTTATCAGTATTTCCACTAATATGTTACTATATCAAGTTTAGGTAGCCCCTCCCCCATCCCCTTTCCTTTAAAAGAAGGTGGTTCAATTAAGTATCTAATAAACTTATGTTTTTTTTTTAGGTATTATATATATATATATTTTATTCCCCTCAAACAACTGTTTTTTTACCAGATCCACTAGGTTCTCCACTTTCACTTTTTCTAGATATCTTGGGAGTTTAAGGCTCTTTTTAGACCTTTTAAAAAGATGTCTCCGTTTTTTTAATGTCTCTGCTTTTTTAAAGACATTTATAAACAATTAATTTGCCTCATGTTTTCCACTTTCATGTTATTTTATTATATTACATATGTATAACTGTATTTTTACCCATTTTTTGTACTAAAACCGATGGACTGTAAGACTGCTGGCGTCTAAGGACTTTACAGAACGTTATAATTAGACTCTGTTGAATGCAGAAATGCTGCCATGGCAACAGACGCTTTCTCCTTCAACTTTCCACTGAGAACCAGCTGATTGCTACAAAGTAACAGATGCCTTCTATGCAACATTCTACTGACTAACAACTGATGACGCTTCCCTGTTAAGAACGTGCATGATTAAAGACAGCTGTAAACGGAAGAAGGAGACTTTCAAACCACATATAAACCACGATTCCAGACAAGTCCAGTCATCTTCTAAATTCTCTCCTGATGAAGCGGCGACAGAGGTTCCCGTGAAACGTGTAGAGACTACAAATTTTGGCTGCAGTCCCCTCTCTGATTGATGGAGACATCTGCTGCCTCCTGATCATTTCTACAACTCCAAGAAAATACAGTCGTATTGTGTACCTGTACTTCATTGGAATTTTAATGCGCTTTTAACTTATATATCTTGTGAGTCTGATTCTGCACAGCAGGGGTTAATCCAACATTGTTTTTGGTCCTGCACATGTGTGTTTTCCGTTCTTTTTTCAGACTAATGTTATTAAATATCACTTTGAAGACAACACAGCCGATATGAATATTATTTGCCTACACTTGTGAGTGCATATAGTACATTAATCACCAGATCCCTCCTGTGTTTATTACATATTGCACTATTTTGTGTTTTTTTTTAAAGGAACCCACTATCCTGCGCCATTGTGCTTTTTACCTGTATACTTTATGAGCATTCTGGAGAGTGCTTCAGAGGGCTGCGCTTAGTGTGGTACCGCAAGTATCATTTGCACCTATTTTTGCACTTTGTATTCTTTTGCACTACTTTTATCTTTTGCACATTCCTCCCCTCTGCCTGGGAGATAATTGAGTTAAACTTTGTATCAGCTCAATTATTTCCAAGCTAAAAAATATACTTTTTCACATTTAATATAACTTCAAAACAATGCATGGGATTTCAACAAAAGTTACATTTTCATAATCAATCCATTCATGGGAACAACATTTCCAAAAATGGCAAGAATTGGACCAGGGGTTCAGAAGTTAGTAAAAATGTGGATATGACCGACTGTTCGTATGTTTGTATGCCCAAAATAGTTCCACGATTTCAGTCCCTGTGGTCGGTCTATTTTCCTGTTGTATTAGCAGTCAAATGCACGAACGGAACTGTTCGTGCCTCCCCTCATTGGATGTAGATTGTTCGTATGAAGGAAACCACACGAATAGTCTCTGTTCTCAGTTCTTATGCAGCAAATATATAGCTTAACAAGGGGTTTTGTTACACTGCTTCGCTTTGTGGAACACCCCGGCAGACCCAGCTTGATCCTTTTCGGGTCAGCTTGGTGATGTCCAGGCTGCTAGGAGGGTATGAGTTCGGTTTGCCTTGATAGTCCATCTGCGTTACCATTGAGCTTGCCAGGATGGTACTGGATGGAGAAGTTATATGGTTGGAGGGCCAAGCTCCATCGCAGCAAACGGCCATTGTCTCCTGCCACTCTGTTCAACCAAACAAGGGGATTGTGGTCAGTAACGAGGGTAAATTCCTGGCCATATAAATACGGGGTGAGTTTCTTTAGAGCCCAGACCAGGACCAGGCACTCTTTTTCCACTGCCACGTAGCTCACCTCTCTGGGTAATAATTTTCTACTAAGGTACGCAACAGGGTATTCTCCTCCATCATCCCCGACCTGGCTCAGAACTGCCCCCAGTCCGTACATGGAAGGATGTGTATGGACGACAAATCGTTGGTTAGGGACGGGGGCAGATAATACTGGAGCGTTGATTAGAGCTTTCTTCAAGGCCTGGAAGGCTGCTTCGCAGGAGGGAGACCACAGGACTACTCTAGGGAGGTTATTTTTAGTTAAGTCCATCAGGGGCTTCGCAATGGTACTATAGTCAGGGACGAATTTCCTGAAATATCCTGCTGTCCCTAGGAAAGCCAGTACCTGGGTCTTGGTGTTGGGTGTGCGCCAATTGGCCACGGCCTCAACCTTGGCCGTTTCGGGACACTGTTTCCCACACCCTACCCAGTGTCCCAAATACTGGACCTCGGCCATGCCCAAGTGGCACTTTTCTGGCTTCAGAGTCAGGCCTGCGGCCCGAATCTGGTCCAATAAAACCTCTATATGCTTCAAATGCTCTCCCTATGTCTCACTGTAGACCGCAATGTCATCCAGGTATGCACAGGCGAAGTCCTGGAAGCCATCAAGGACCCTATCCACCAAGCATTGAAACGTGGCTGGGGCATTCTTCATCCCGAATGGCATGACCTTAAATTGGTACAGGCCAAACGGGGTGACGAATGCCGACTTGGGGATAGCCTCCTTGGCCAGGGGGATCTGCCAGTATCCCTTGCACAGGTGGATAGTGGTCAGATAGCGTCCCCTGGCAATGCGATCTAATAGTTCATCCACTCGGGGCATTGGGTACGCATCAGTCACTGTATGGTCATTGAGGCGTCTATAGTCCACACAGAACCGTGTGGTTCCGTCCTTTTTAGGGACCAAAACGACTGGAGAGGCCCAGGGGCTGTCAGATGGCTCTATGACTCCTAACTTAAGCATCTCCTGTATTTCTTTCCTCATCCCCTCCTTAACTGCCTCAGGGATTCGGTAGGGGGGTTGTCTGAGGGGTGCTTGTCCAGGGGTCTCTACGTGGTGCATCGCTAGTGTGGTGTACCCTGGTTCTTGGGAGAAGGTCAATGCTTTTTCAGCTAGCAGCTGTCTCAGTTGGCCCTTTTCTGTGGGGTTTAAGCGCTCCCTTAGCTGGACAGTACTGACAGGGTCACCGGGCGCCTGGCGAGCTAGGAGGTCGGGTATAGGCAGACTGTCAGGGTCTTCTGTAGCGGGGATACATATGGCCGCAATATCCTCTGGCCTCTCCTGATACATTTTCAAGAGATTAACATGGAAGGATTTCTGAACCCTTTCATCCTTATTGCTGGCAATCACATAGGTGGTGTCGCATATTTGCGCCACCACCTTGTTAGGGCCCTGCCAGGAGACCTGGAGCTTATTCCCTTAAACTGGTCTAAGCACCAGGACCTTCTGTCCCACCTGGAATGACCTCTGGCGGGTGCCCCGGTCGTACCATCATTTCTGTCGGCCCTGGGCCGCATGGAGGTGGTCTCGTGCCATCCGGGCCAACTGCTCCATGCGGTCCCACATCTCCAGAACGTTTCGCACAATGGGGACACCTTCATGTTCCATCTCCCTCTTCCAGTGCTCACAGATGAGGTCGAGGGGTCCTCACATCCTCCTTCCATAGAGCAGTTCGAAAGGGGAAAACCCAGTGGATTCCTGGGTCACCTCTCGATATGCGAACAAGAGGTGTGGCAGGAATTGTTCCCAGTCTCTGTACTTGTCTGTAAAGGTCCTCAGTAACTGTTTTAGGGTGCCATTAAAACGCTCACAGAGACCGTTAGTCTGGGGGTAGTAAGGCGAGATGAGTAGGGGTTTGATACCACAGACCTTCCATAACTGTTGGGTTAAGCCTGCAGTAAACTGAGTCCCCCTGTCAGACAGTATTTCCTTCAGAAACCCCACTCGGTGAAGATCCCGACCAAAGCACTGGCGGCAGTGTCAGCCTGGATATCCGGATAGAGGGTAGTGTAGTCCACCACGTTATGAATGTATTTCTTCCCGGATGGACTGAGGTTGGGTAGGGGTCCCACGAGGTCGACTGCCACCCTGCTAAAAGGTTCCTCGATCACCGGCATGGGTAGCAACCGGGCCTTAGGGTGATCCCCTCTTTTCCCCACTCATTGGCAGACATCACACGTGCTGCAGTAACGCCGCACATCCTTAGAGATCCCCGGCCAAAAGAAGGTCTGGGTGATCCTGTAAGTTGCGCGGTTACCACCCAAGTGTCCTGCCATGGGGATATCGTGTCTGATTCGGAGAAGCTCCAACCGGTACTTCCTGGGTACTACTAGTTGGCGCTTCTGCGAAGGGGCACAGCCTCTCTTCCTACTTTCCATCAATCTATACAGCCTATCATTATCCCATATAAACCGTTCATGCTCATCCCTCCCAGTCTCGGCATTCTCCCGGTACTTTTGGAGGGAGGGATCTTCCCCGGTTTGGGGTATCCCAAGCTAAGGGTCTATTAACTACAGTCGGGGAAGGGGTCAGTGGTGTGCTTACCTGGGTCTCCCGTCCTGGCGTAGGGTCCTCGGCGACATGGGTCTGGGATAGAGTGGTCACTGGGCAAGCGATAGCAGTGTTGGTGGGTAAATAGGCAGAAGCTAGGGGGCCAATATCGTTGCCCAGCACGACTTCTGCAGGCAAATTATCCATAATCCCCACAGTGGTTTTTCCAGATCCGACTCCCCAGTCCAGGTACACTCGGGCAGTAGGAAGGCGGAAGACATCTCCTACAGCAACAGTACAGTTGGATAGGTGTTCCGGTTTAACCAAATGTCTTTGCATCAGAGTGATGGTAGCGTCTGTGTCCCTCAGGCCTTGGGCTACCTGGCAATTCACCCGTACCTCTTGGCGGTGATGCTGACGGTTGTCCGGGGTGGCAGCTTGTATAGGATCAACCTCATATAGAATGCCCAGGCATTCCTCTGGGCCCAGCTCGGACTCCAGGCAATGGGCGGCGGAGGTATGAGGTGTTGCAGTCTCAGTGTTGGGTGACGGACGCCTCCAGTTGGTAGCGGATGATACCATGGGGCAGTAGCGGGCAATACGTCCGGTATTGTGGCACTGATGGCAAGTAGTCTTGGACAAGTCTTGGGGGTAGTTGTTTGACCACTAGGGGTGAGGGGGTCCCGGGGGTATGGGAGCACAGAACTCTGGGTGAGGAGTTGGGGCTGGGGTATGGTGCTCTACACAATTAGGCTGTCGGGGGTTGCTTTGGCTCACCTTTCGAGTTTCAGTGTATTCATCCGCTAAGCGAGCAGCATCATTTAAGTTGAGGGGACGGCGGTCTCGCACCCAGTCCTGTAGGTCGGCAGATAAGTCCAGGAAAAATTGCTCCATTAAAAACAGTTGTAACAGCAGGAGACACAGAGGAGGCATGGCTAGTCAGTAGGAACAGCTGGCACAAGGAAAATGGCCCAGAGCAAGGCATCTAACACTACACAGAGTTGGTGTGCTTGCTATCTTATCTTAAAAGAAAGCCATTGAGGGAGGAGGCGTGGCTTCCCAGCGTAATGGCGGCCTAATGTCAGTGCTCCGCGATACCTGAGCCAACAACAGCCTCCGATAACGTCTTCAGCCAGCTTACACAGACTTTCTGGGGTGATTCGGGTCCCTAATTGGGTCCTCCATCCAACACCCGTAGACAAAGTAGGAAAGATCCGCTCGACGTTGCACCAATCTTTAAAAAACTTACCTCATCATCAGATCCTGGCAGGACGAAGAAATGGCGGGAAACTCGGCGGCCCTGCTTCCAACCACAAGACTTGATCTGGAAGAGAGCCTGCATTAAAGAAGAGATAGGATCAGCGTTAACAACTATAACCAAAGATGTTACAGCCTTGAAATCCTCAGTCTCCACACATAAGGAGCAGCTCAATGCCCTCTCCGCAGACTATGACCAATTAGCCAACGATACTGTGGACCTCCATCATAGGGTCACAACACTGGAGCTTGGCCTGGAGGACTTGGGAAACCGCTCCAGACGCAATAATGTACGTATTCCGGGGCTCACTGAAACAAAAAGGGTGGAAGCGCTCCCCTCTACGTTACTTCAGATGCTTCAAGTGCTGCTGCCCAATACTCCACCAGAACGCCTCCTGCTCGACAGAGCCCACAGAGCGCTCCGGGCACCAGGCCCTTCGGGCTCCCGCCCACGCGATGTTATCCTGAGATTCCACTATCACCACAGGAAAGAGGACGTCATGAGAATGGCCCGGCGGACCCCTCTGAAGTATATCGGGGTACCGGTACAGATATTCCAAGACCTAGAGCCAGTTACCTTGTACAAACGACGCCAATGGAAACCGCTTACAGACATCCTTCGCAATGCTGGTTTTAAATATGCCTGGGGTTTCCCGTTCAAGCTTATACTTACACAGAATGGCTGCAGTATTAGGGGAGAGGATGGCTAGAGGGTTAGATTACCTTTTAAACTAAGCTCTGGGGGGGAGGGTCAAGATCAAAATGAAGCAATGGCAGCTAGAATAGATTGGAAGGTGGGTCTAGCTATGGCAAAGGAGGAGGAAAGCGCTGGTGGGGTTAACATAGATTATAGGGAGGTACATACAGTTAAACCTGCGGGCATTACATGTTTGTCAACTAAACAGAAAATGGGTAGTAATCTCAAATGTCTTTTAGCAAATACAAGAAGCTTGACAAACAAAATGGGTGAGCTGGAGATACTGGTAAGTGCTGAACAGTATGATTTAATCGGAATCACAGAAACGTGGTGGGATGAGACCCATGACTGGTCAGTTAATTTACAAGGCTACTCACTTTTTAGAAAGGACAGAGTAAATAGAAAAGGGGGAGGGATTTGTCTATATGTAAATCCTAAACTAAAGCCCAGTATTAAAGAAGGTGTGCATGACGTAACTGGAACTGATGTTTAGACACTCTGGGTGGAGATTAGCTTAGACGCTAAAAAGAATTTCACATTACTTGTAGGTGTATGCTACAAGCCACCAAATATTAGCATTGATGGAGAAGATCAGCTTTTATTACAAACTGAAAAGGCTGCAAATCTGAATGAAGTTCTAATCATGGGAGATTTTAATTACCCAGTAATAGATTGGAATTGTGGCAGAACTAGTTTTAGTTCTATGGGCAGCAGGTTTCTGAACCTGCTTAATAACACATTTATGGCACAATTAGTAGACACCCCAACTAGAATGGATGCCTGTCTGGATTTAGTAATAACAAACAATGAGCAGCTTATCTCAAACATCAAAGTAAGAGAACACTTGGGCAATAGTGACCATAACATGGTTTCATTAGAGATTAATGCAAAAAAGCAAATTGGTAACTACGCCACCAAAACACTTAATTTTAGAAGGGCCAACTTTGATGGACTAAGGGCATCAATTGAACATTTAGACTGGGAACAATTGTTTTCTTGACTAAACACAGAAGACAAGTGGAATGCCTTTAAGCACACATTACAAAAGTACACATCCCAATATATACCTTTGGGAAACAAATACAAAAGTCACAAATCAAAACCAATGTGGCTTACCGGTACCGTGAAACAGGAAATGCAAAACAAGAAAATGGCATTCAAACATTATAAAAGCAAGGGATCAACATTTTCATTTATAAAATACAAAGATGCCAATAAAGCCTGCAAAAAGGCAATTAAAATTGCTAAATTGGAAAACGAGAAAAGGATTGCTAAGGAGAATAAAATTAACCCCAAATTTTTTTATAAGTATATAAATGGAAAAAAGCTAAAGATGGAAAATGTTGGGCCCTTGTTATCTCAAATGGGAAATTTGGTAAGTGAGGACAGAGAAAAAGCAGACATTTTAAAAACTTTTTTTTCTTCTGTTTATACTAAGGAAGAACAGATGGATGAGCCCCTGCTACTGGAAGAAACATAGAAACATAGAATGTGTCGGCAGTACTTTTATTAGTCCCCCGTTCCCGGTCTTATAGCTAGGATAGCCTTGTGTCTATCCCACGCATGCTTAAAATCCTTGACTGTGTTTACCTCTACCACTTCTGCTGGCAGGCTATTCCATACATCCACTACCCTCTCAGTAAAGTAATACTTCCTGATATTACTTTTAAATCGTTGCCCCTCTAATTTAAGACTATGTCCTCTAGTTGTGGTAGTTTTTCTTCTTTTAAATATACTCTCTTCCTTTACTGTGTTGATTCCCTTTATGTATTTAAATGTTTCTATCATATCCCCCCTGTTACGTCTTTCCTCCAAGCTATACATGTTAAGATGCTTTAACCTTTCCTGGTAAGTTTTATCCTTCAACCCATGAACCAGTTTAGTAGCCCTTCTCTGAACTCTCTCCAAATTATCAATATCCTTCTGGAGATACGGTCTCCAGTACTGCGTACAATACTCCAAGTGAGGTCTCACCAGTGCTCTGTACAATGGCATGAGCACTCCCCTCTTCCTACTGCTAATACCTCTCCCTATGCAACCAAGCATTCTGCTAGCATTTCCTGCTGCTCTATTGCATTGCCTACCTACCTTCAAGTCCTCTGAAATTATTACTCCTAAATCCCTTTCCTCAGATGTTGAGGTTAGGACTGTATCAAATAGTCTAAATTCTGCTTTTGGGTTTTTACGCCCAAGGTGCATAATCTTGCACTTGTCCACATTAAATGTCAGTTGCCACTGCTCTGACCATGTTTCTAGTTTAGCTAAATCATTTGCCATTTGACTTATCCCTCCATGAATATCAACCCTGCTGCAAATATTTGTATCATCCGCAAAAAAATACATACTTTGCCAACAAGACCTTCTGCAATATCGCTACTAAAATATTAAAGAGAATGGGTCCAAGTTCAGATCCCTGAGGTACCCCACTAGTAACAAGACCTTGCATCGAATATACCCCATTGACTACAACCCTCTGTTGCCTGTCACTCAGCCATTGTCTGATCCATTCAACAATATTGAAATCCAAACTCAAAGATTTCAGTTTATTGATAAGCCTGTGCGACAGTGTCAAAAGCCTTACTGAAATCTAGGTAAGCAATGTCTACTGCACCACCCTGATCTATTATTTTAGTCACCCAATCAAAAAAATCAATAAGATTAGTTTGACATGATCTCCCTGAAGTAAACCCATGCTGTCTCTGATCTTGAAATCCAAGCGACTTTAGATGTTCAACAATCCTATTCTTTAATAAGTTACAGAACAGTCACCGCAAACATGGGATTGACTGACACAGGAAAAGGTGTTTAAGCAATTAAACTCTGTTAAGATAGACAAGGCCCCAGGGCCAGATGGTATACACCCAAGGGCCCATAGAGAGTTAGGCATAATTCTGGCCAGACCAATATTTATGATCTTTAGGGATTCTTTCAGTTCAGGTATAGTGCCAACAGACTGGCGAAAGGCGGATGTAATTCCAATATTTAAAAAGGGATCAGAATCTCTGCCTGGTAATTATAGGCCAGTGAGCTTGACATCTGTAGTGGGGAAATTATTTGAAGGATTGCTAAAGGTGTACACTCAAGAATACATCTTGAATCAGAATATAATTAGTAAAAGTCAACATGGTTTTGTGAAAGACAGGTCTTGTCAAACAAACTTAATAACATTCTATGAAGAGGTCAGTAAAAATATAGATCTAGGTGTGGCAGTTGATGTGATCTATTTGAATTTTGTTAAAGCATTTGATACAGTTCCACACAAAAGGTTACTCTACAAATTGAGAGAAATAGGATTGGGGGCAAATGTATGTATTTGGATTGAAAATTGGCTAAAAGATAGAACACAGAGGGTTGTTGTAAATGGAAAAGCCTCAAATTGGACCAGGGTATTTAGCGGAGTACCTCGGGGGTCTGTTTTGGGACCTCTTGCCTCTTTACAAATCAATGGTAAGACCTCACCTTGAATATGCAGTACAATTCTGGGCACCAGTCCTTAAAAAAGATATTAAGGAACTAGAAAAAGTACAAAGGAGAGCTACAAAATTAATAAGGGGATTGGAGGATCTTAGTTATGAAGAGAGACTTACAAAAATTGCATTTATTTACTTTAGAAAAAAGGCGTCTTAGAGATATATAATGATAACATTATATAAATATGTGCAGGGCCAATATAAGGAGCTCTCCAGGGACCTGTTCATTAACAGAAATGTACAAAGAACAAGAGGTCACCCCTTGAGACTGGAAGAGCAAAGATTCCATGGGCAGCAAAGGAAGGGATTATTTACGGTAAGGACAATAAAATTATCGAACTCACTGCCAAGAGAGGTAGTGCTATCAACCACAATAGATGCATTTAAGAATGGTCTGGATGTTTTTTTTTAGAAAAGCAGAACATACAGGGGTATTAATAATAGAATAAGCATTAAATAAAAGAGCTTTTTGATTCAAGGAGAAATCTGATTTCCCTTTTGGAGTCAAGAAGGAATTTTTCCCCCTAGGAGGCAAAATTCGAAATAGCTTAGTTAGGGTTTTTTTTTTTGCCTTCTTTTGTATCAACACGCTGCAATGATAGGTAGAAGGGTTGAACTTGATGGACTTGTGTCTTTTTTCAACTAAAAATTACTATGTTACTATGTTAGAATGGATCTATGAAGATTTTCTCCACCTTCGAGGACCTCCAGGCATTTACGGATTCGCTGCAGATTGAAACTCTACACCGGAGCCCTGCTTCGCCGAATAGTAACGCCTGACTTTCCCTGGAAAATAACAGTGGGTCAGAATGCGTGGACGACCCTTCCATCAGGTCGAATAGACACTTCCACCACGATCAAAGCCCTGCGGTTGAAGAATGTACAGATCTGGACTGGTTTCTCCTCATCCACCTGACGAATCCTCTGTACCCACTCCTAGACATGATAAGTGCTATGGCATACCGTAATACAACATATTATTATTATCGTGTATCTGTTATTGTATTTTATTAAGCTGGTTATTGTAAGTTTAATAATCTGCACTTAAGCCCCCACCATTTGTGGCCATGCCAGACTCTCCCCCTGCTGGTTGTCACACTCCACGTAAGTTCTTTGTTTAAGGAGAGGAGCTGTTCCCCTTATGTCCTAAACCCTGCGTTCCCGAATGTTTTCTGTGCCCTCTAGCAGTCATTACCATAAAAGGCTCCTAATCCCCCATAAAAATACCCCTCTAACCGAAGTTCCTCAATCGAAGTCGTGAGACATTAAACCAAGGGGATACCCTCTAACCACTCATAGAACTCTTCACTAGTTACCTCAACATGTAACACAGCTGATGTTTAACCCTGGGGTTCGGGAGCCCAAACTACTCGACCCTGCAGTTCGAAAGGGGGGATGGGCAGTCTATATTGCTTGGGAGAACCCCCATTCATCATACCCAGCAACGGTAATTAATAGAGTACCACATAGCCGAAAACCATCACCCCAACGCAGATTATTATAAACCCTACCAAGTTTGAAGACTTCCTATAGCCCTAGACCTCACGGTTATTGCACTGCACTGTGTATATAAATCTCCCTACTGCCATACAGCAATAGATTTACTTGTTGCTCACAGTTTATGTTTTAAAATTGCAAATTGTTGAATTGATATATTGACATTTATGACATTGCGCTGATTTACCCTCCATCCTACATAACTGGCCACTTGAGTAAGCCCAGTTAGATTTGATTTTGGATCTTGGTCCTATATCAAGGTGACAGGTTTCCTGTCCCTAAGATTCAAAGACCGGTTGTTACCCCTATTCTTTCCTACCCTCTTACCCTCACCCCCCAGTCTTGTCAGCCCTCCCCCCTTTTTTTGCCATCGCCTTGGTCCTGCTGTTACTAGTTTAATTTCCTTTTTCCTCCTCCCACTTATTCCCAAATCATGCCCGCCTCCCTCTCCATAAGGTCCATTAACGTCCATGGGCTTAATTCCCCACAAAAACGGAGATCACTTCTTCGACACCTCAACAAAACACAATCTGACATAGCCCTTATACAAGAGACCCATTTTACTCAACTTAACGCCCCTATCCTAAAAGACCGACGACACCCGACTTGTTTTACAGCTAACAATGTCACCAAGAAGGCTGGGGTTGCAATCCTACTGCGTAACTCCTGCCCGCTGATGGTAAAATATTCCTTCTCGGACCCTTCTGGACGCTTTTTATTTATCTCTGGGCAGATCTGCTCCCACACACTGGCCATTCTTAATATCTATGCACCGGCAGCCCCCGACAAATCCTTTTGGACATCCCTCACTACCTTTATCTCTACACATCCGAATGATGACCAGCCCTTGACAGATCCTCCCCACACCCAACGTCTTCAACGCACCCTTCAGACAACCATCTGCAGTCTTTTATAACTGACCAAGGCCTTCTAGATCTGGAGACTTCAACATCCCTTGACAAGGGACTATACTTTTTTTTCACACCCACATCACAGTTACTCCCGAATCAATATACTGTTTGTATCACAAGCCTGCCTCCCCATGGTCACCTCTTCCGACATCCATGCTATAACTTGGTCGGAACACGCAGATGTCACTATACAACTCACCCTGACGGAATACACTAAACATTGGTCATGGCGACTAAAATATTGACTTCTCCATAATCCCCAGGTAGGCTCCTCACTAAAGGAACAGATTACAGACTATTTTGATTTAAACAAAGACTCATGGACACATCCATTTTGTGGGCAGTCTCATCAGGGGACATCTAATCCAAACGGGTTCTAGACTTAAAAAACTGAAAGCAGCGTCATCACTAAAACTTCAGACACAACTCATTAAATTAGAAAATCAAAACAAATCAAACCCATCTAAAGCTACTACCGATGAAATGTCACAAATACTCACATAACTCCGCTGTTTACTCCTCTCTGATACCACCAAATCCTTACGCTCCACAAAACGTACCTATTATGAAAAGGCAAACAAAGCGGATCGCTTGTTGGTGTCAATGTTAAAATCCCAGACCAATTCCAGATTGATACCTAGCATACGGACCAAAACCGGGGCTATCTCAACCACCCCACAAATTATAGCTAATGAATTTGGGTCTTATTTTTCTCAATTATATAACCATTCCCCTACCAAAACACTTCTCAACTCCACTCATGTGAATGATATTCTTTCATACCTAGATAAGATGTCCCTACCAAAACTCACAACAGAAGAAGCAGATTTCATGGACAGCCCAATCTCCCACAAGGAACTTGCCGAAGCAATAAAATCCCTAAAAATCAATAAGACACCCGGCCCCGACAGGTTCACAGGCCTATACTACAAATCATTTTCTGACATTTTGATTCCCTTCCTGCTGCCTATGTATAATGCCATACAAGAAGGCTGTTATTTCACCAATGACATGCAAGCAGCAAACATAACCCTCATCCACAAAAGTGGAAAACCAAAAGACATCACGACAAATTATAGACCAAACGCATTGCTGAATATCGACTATAAACTCTTCACTAAAGTCCTGGCAACTCTATTGAACCGTTTTTTTTACAGAGATTGATTGAACCTGACCAAGTGGGTTTTATACCAAACAGACAGGCCCTAGATACTAGGAGAATAATAGATTTGATATGGATAGCCTCACAGAGGGACAAGCCCACCTTGTTCCTATCATTAGACGCCGAAAAGGCCTTCGACCGCCTGAACTGGTCTTTTCTGTGCCTCACCTTCGAGAAGATGGGGTTCACACAGAACTTCCAAAATTGTCTCTCAGCCTTATATCACACACCAACGTCAACAATCTGTATACCGGGTGCTTCACCTCTCACATTCCGAAATTACAATGGCACTAGACAAGGATGCCCTTTATCACCTCTACTGTTTGCATTATCTCTAGAACCCTTGTTGCATTCAATCAGACATAATCCTTACATCACCGGATTCCAACTACCTGCAACAAAACAAGGTTGCGGCTTATGCTGACGACATCATGGTATCCATCACGGACCCTCTGTTAACATTACCTTTTTTATTTCAAGAACTCCAAATCTTCTCCAACTTAACTGGTTTCAAAATCAACTCTGGAAAATCCGAAAAATACTCCCTATTCATGTTCCACCATCGGCCATTAAACTGTTACAACTGTCATACTTGGGACCCAAAATCTCAGATTCATACTCTAAACTATATGACCTGAACTATCTGCCGCTATTCCACCAGGTGAAACAAGACCTACGCGCTTGGCAACATCTACACATCTCTTGGCTGGGCCACCTAGTGACAGTCAAAATGAATATCCTACCCGCCTCCTTTACCTGTTTCAAGCGCTCCTGATTCCAATAAAGCTTGCAGATATTAAGTCGCTACAAATACTTATCAACAAGTTTATATGGCAGAGCAAAAAGGCCCGCGTGAACAGGAACACAATGTACAGATCCAAACAAGCGGGAGGTCTAGGTCTCCCTGACTTAAACAAATATTACCTGGCCGCGCAAATCACCCAAGTAGCAAAATTGCCATGCTTCCATTTCCCAGATCAAATGGGTAGGCATTGAAAATGACTTGTTCCGACCGGAGGTACTATCACAATACATCCCCCAAAATGTACAGACCCCTATTACGAACTCTGTGCCCCTCCATTCTCAACTCACTCCGGATCTGGGATAAATACGCTATCAAGCACGACTCAACGTCAAACCACTCTCCCCTGACCCCACTATATAGAAACAAAGAATTTCCCCCAGGCATGACCCCTTCTCTTTTTAAAATGTTCGATCAAAATATTCTCTGCCGGACAATTGAAATCTTTCGATGATTTATCTAAAACTATTCCTCTCAGACCATCTGATTTCTTCTGCTACATACAACTGAAAGACAGTTCGACAAGCTGCCCTGTCCAAACCTTCCAGGTTTGAAAAATTATGCATGGACTCATATCTCTACGAAGAAATATCTCTATCAGCATCAGACCCCCCCTTTCTTATACATCGCATCATGGGAAAAAGACATTGGTCACTCTATAGACAGAGAGGATTAGATAGACATCTGGGAAGAAACCTCGAAAATCTCAATCTGTACTTCTCACAAAGAACAAGCATATAAAACTCTCCTACCATGGTACATGATGCCGATACAGTTGTCGAACATACACGCGGGTCACTCATCATTATGCTGGAAAGGATGTGGAGGACGGGGTACTTATTTTCATACCTGGTGGACCTGCCCGAGAATTCAGACACTCTGGAAGCAAATACAGAATCTAATCTCACATATCCTTCTCAGACCAATCCTGCTTGATCCCTGCATTATACTCCTCTCACAACCGATCGAGTCTTGCACCCACAAGGATAAGCGTATCTCTAATATTTCACATTCCCAATCTCTGTATAGTACACATTGTTAGTATTTTGCTAATTTTATTGTTTTCAGATTGACATTGTGATATATGATATATAAAATGTAAAAACTTTAACCCCTTGCCGACAAAGGACGTGCCAGGCACATCCTGGGAGAAACTCCCTTAACGACAAAGGACGTGCCTGGCATGTCCTGCAGTAAATGAAGCTGTTTTCGCGATCAACGATCAACGGAGCGATCGTGGGGAGCCATATTGACGGAGCATGCTGCTCCGTCAATATGGCTAAGCCCTCTGCCGGTCTGAGCTTCGGAAGTGAAAGTAACTTCACTTCCGTCGAACTGAATATGCTACTTGACTACCCCTAGTGGTAGTTTAGTAGCATTGCAATGGACAAAAATTTCAAATACATATTTAATTAATTAAAAACAGGTTATTTAGCTATATTAGTCAATAGGGTTAAAATTAAATATTTTTTAGCATAAGGGATAGGGTTAAAATTAAATTAAAGTTAAAAAATATTAAGGGATATAATAAGGATTAGAGTTAAATTTAGTGTTAGGGTTAAATTTTGGGTTCGGGTTGGGGTCAAAAGATCAATATAGGAAAAAAACAAAAAACACTATTTTTGGTTTTTGCCCCATAACTCGCAAAAAAATACCAAAAAATATGGAAACATGCATATTTTTGAACTCGGGAGAACATTTAGAAACTATTTAGACGGGGTCTTTTTTTATGATTTTATTTGTGTAAATTATATTTTAGGTCAAAGTTAGAAAAAGTGGTGTTTTTTACATTTTTCATCATATTTTATGATTTTTTTTGTAGTAAATTATAAGATATGATGAACATAATGGTATCTAATGAAAGCCCTTCTTATGACGATAAAAACAACATATAATTTGTGTGGGTACTGTATGTGAGAAAGAAAAAAATTACAGCTAAACACAAACACCCTAGAAATGTCAAAACAGCCATTGTCACCAAGGGAAAGTCAAGGTGAAAATGTCTTGTCACTAAGGGGTAAAAAAATAAAAAAATAAAAAACAAAACAAAAACAGTTGTAACAACTCCTCTCCGGTGTTGGCGTGGCAACCTTTGACCCAGTAGGATGCCACCTGATACAGTCGGCAAGCCCATTCCATGTGGGAATTCACAGCCCTTTTCTTGGATTTCCGGAAGCGGCAGCGGTAAGTCTCCGGGGTCACTGCATATCTGGTGAGTAGGGCATCCTTGACCAGCTGGTACTGTAGTATATCCTCTGGGTTGAGGGCCCGAAAGGCTTCGTTCGCTTTGCCGGACAGCTTCCCGGACAAGATAGTGACCCATTGGTCTGGGGGTACTTGGTGTAACGAGCATTGTCTTTCGAAATCTGCTAAATAGCCATCAATCTCGTCCTCGTTCTCCATGAAAGTTTTAAAGGCTGTGAACGGGACCTTCTTTGCAGCTGCAGTTTGGAGGAGGAGTAGGAACTGTGGGTGTAATAGGTTGTTGCGCCCTTACCAGTTCTATTTTGTGCACCCTCCTTTCCTGAATCTCTGCTTTCCCGGGGAACAGCCAATCAATCCACTCCTCCGATGGTGCTGTATACAGGGCTAATCTCCTCTACACAATACTGGCGATTTCGACTTCCTCGCTGATCAGTACATTTGGTTCAGTGGTTTCCATGGACCGATCCATTTCATCCAACTCCAGCAGGTTAGCGATCAGCTCTCTCCGTGGTCTGTTACTGGCACTCTGTCCTTGGTTCTACAGTAGATCCTTCAGCGTGGGTCTTTTCAGTTTGGCATACTGAGTCTCCATTCAGCACTTGCTCTGTGGATGAAAGGACCATCCCACCGCTGCCACCAATGTAACGGCTACCCCAATGGGAAAGGGGGTATCAGCCATTGGGGTCGTCCTTCTTCCTAGCAAGATGCTGTGCAGTAGTGGGGTTGCTTTATCCCATCCGCTGGATCCAAGTAGAGAGTAAGGCAGAGATCCTAAAAGAGCTAGTGATTTATGCTGGGCAGGTTCCCTTTCAAGAACATGACAAGGCTACGTTTTGAAGGGTGACGTAACAACCAACTCCACTGAGCGTTTATTGCTGCTTTTCATTGTCACCACCCGCTGGACCTTGTGGGGCACCATCACTGCAAGTACAGCAGCCAATCAGGCACAATGTTACAATAGAAACACACCCAGTAATTACAGTACATTCCTCCCCTCTGCCTGGGACATAATTGAGTTAAACTTTGTATCAGCTCAATTATCTCCAAACTAAAAAATATACTTTTTCACATTTATTATAACTTCAAAACTATGCATGGGATTTCAACAAAAGTTACATTTTCATAATCAATCCATTCATGGGAACAACATATCCAGAAATGGCACGAATTGGACCAGGGGTTCAGAAGTTAGTAAAAATGTGGATATGACCGACTGTTCGTATGTTTGTATGCCCAAAATAGTTCCACGATTTCAGTCCTTATGGTCGGTCTATTTTCCTGTTGTATTAGCGGTCAAATGCACGAACGGAACTGTTCGTGCCTCCCCTCATTGGATGTAGATTGTTCGTATGAAGGAAAGAAACCACACAAATAGTCTCTGTTCTCAGTTCTTATGCAGAAAATATATAGCTTAACAAGGGCGGATGGGCGAGTGGAGAAAGAAAAGAGAGAAAAAAGAAGAAGAAAAAATAATTAAATGAGGACTCCTTGGGCTGAAGTAATAAAATCGGTTATCATGTTACCTGTCCCTTCCCTTAGGGCACTGACTTATCTACTACCCAAATTTGGAAGTACTCTCTCCAGGGGCCCCAGGTTTTATAAAACATTTTAGAGGTATCATGAAGTAGGGCAGTGAGTTAGCCCATGTCCACGACCTCTTCTATCATAGCCGTGACCTTTGACATTGCAGTATCGAAGGTTGGTTCCATACCTGGACCAATGCTCTTCTAGCCGCTAAAGCCACCCGTGCTATGAGCCGGTTTTCATGTTTCGTGAAATTATCATGTGGTTTTGACAGGAGATAAGAAAATGGATCCATGGGGATCGCTTTTGGAGAACTCTAGAAAGAATATTTTGAACTTGAGTCCAATAGTGTTTTATCAGTGGGCATTCCCACCACATATGGAAGTAGGTGCCAGTGTGACAGCACCCTTTCCAACACATGGGGGAGGAAATCACTTCATCTTAGCCAATCTGGACAGGGTCAGGTACCACCTCATCAGTGTTTTGTATGCCTGTTCTTTGTGTTGAACACAGGTTGAGATTTGTGCTGTAGAGTCCCAAATACCCCTCCAGTCTTCACTGTCAAGTGGATGTCCTAGGTCTTTCTCCCAAGCTTGAATGAAGGTTAATGTGACCTCCGATTGGAGAGAGGTTAACGTAGTGTAAATCTGTTATATCAACCCTGGCCTCCTTGGAGAGCCCATGCATGTGTGCTTGAACCAGGATTGGTTGATGTGTGCTGCCTTCTTCACCTGCGGCTGAGTAGCATAATCTCTTAACTCTACAAAACAGAAAAAAACTCGAGGGCGTAGCATGAGAGTTGTAGAAAAATCAGAATATAGTTTAGGTTGACCGTCCCTGTACAAGTCTTCCACCCTTGATATGTCCCCTTGGTCATAGGTTCGGAAAATGGCCGGAGTCAAGTGGTGAGTGGTCTGTTGTGACAGTATGCTTCTTTGCGTATCTATCCCATATCCGAATAGAGTTAATGATCATGGGACATTTGGTGCATAATATTGGACGGTCTGGTCTGGGTGTCCAAATATACTGGAAAAGGACATCTGGCCGAAACAAATCATGTTCCAGGTCTACCCATATAATGTGAGTGACTGGTACATGCCAGGCTGCAATTTGGGCTCTCTGGGGCACAATTTAATACTTAGTTAGGTCTGGGAGCCCGTGGCCCCCTGTGAGTTTATGCATATACATGGTGGCTTTATTGACTCTGGGCCTTTTTGTGTGCCAGATAAAACTGTCAATACTTTTTTTTTTTTTTTCCCTTTTTCCCTTCTTCTCTCTTTTTTTTTTAAGACACTCAGACACCAACATGTTATGCTTACGAGGTATGCAGGGTATTAGGGTCATCCTTGTGTCTGTTTTATATACCTTTAGTGCACAAGATTATTAGTTTGTTCGTCCTGTAGGGTATAAAATGTGTGCTGTTGGGAAAGGGGGGGGAAGCAAGGTAACAGACCCCAATTTTTCTTTGATATTTAGGTTGGAGTCGTTGGGAATTGTTGTTTATCAAACTGTGGGGGTCGGGAGTGCCTCTGAGTTCACACAAATATATATTAAGACAAGATGTGACACAGACAGTCGGCATATACATAGAATTGGGTCTAGGGGTGGAGGTGAGATAAGAGGAGGGGTGCCTCACAGGGCTGCGATATCGGGAGCAAGCGAATTTAAACAATGCACAGAGGAGGAGTCTCTTCAAGCGAAAGCAAACAGTCACCCCATTTTTTCCATATAGAATAGTGTCTTGGGGAATTCAAAAATGACCAACTGAGATCTTTTTCCATTTTTGCTTGGAGTAGTATTTGGTGTTTAGCACTGAACCACGGGATTTTTCCTGGGGACTTCCAGTTACAAGCGATAGTTATTTTTATGGCAATGAAACAGCACGTTATAATGCTTTTCTGGGAGTTTGTGAAAGGAGGCCAATTCACATCAAATAATGCGATTTCTGGGAGCCTATTTAATTTGAGTGTGGTCAGTGTTTCTATTAGGTTAAAAGTATTTTCCCAAAGGTTTTTAATGTGATCGCATCCCCACCAGATGTGTAAATATGTACCTTCTTGAAGGTTACAACGCCAGCAATTAGGTGAGTTTGAGCTGTACATTGCAGCCATTTTTGTCGGGACCAGATACCATCTATTTATCAGTTTGAAGTGAGTCTCGGCTAGTGTTAAGCAGTGAATTCGTTTAGTGACATTAATTAATGATTTGCACCAGCTGTTTGGGTCTATTGTACAATTCAATTCTCTTTCCCATTTATTTTTTTGGGAGCATCTGTATGGTCTACATTGAGATTTTATTAGGTCTAATGATTTTGATAAAATCCTTTTAGGTTCGATTTGACAGAAGATTGCTTTACACTTTTTGTTTATATCCGATTCTATGTGATGATAATGTATATTCAGGTAGCTTCTTACTCTCAAGTAGTTAAATATTTCGTTCTTCCCTAGGTTGAATTCCTGGGCTAGAGAGGTGAAGGATTTTATTGCTCCGTCCTTTGTTATGTGAGCGATACTTTTTATTCCCTGGAGTTTCCAGGCGTTTAAGTTGATCTCTTTCATGTTATGATCTAACTGATTTATGCTGATGAACTCGGGTATTGTATTATTCAATGTTAACATTTTTTTTACGTGCGTCCATCTTCTTAGCAGTTGGTTAGTGATGGTATTCCCTTGTATACTGAAGTTTTTGTAATTCTTCGATGTGGTTTCCCATAGTAGTAGAGACAAATCTTGTATTGCTGCTTCTTCTTTTTCTATCTCATACCAACCTTCCGTTTTTGAGTTATGGTGTTGCATCCTGCTCACATGTGTCATTATGTTTGCTAAGTAGATGTTTTTAACTATTGGGAAGGAGAGGCCACCATTTTCTTTTTTTTGTGATAGTAATGTTTGGTTTACTCTTGGTTTTCTTCCCTTCCACACATAAGTGGTGATGCTAGATTGTAGCATCGCTAACCATTGGTCTGGTATGTTTAGCGGGAGCATGGTGAATAGGTATATCCACTTCGGGATGATGTAGGAATTGATTACATGGATTCTTCCCCACCAAGATATTGTTAGATTCTTCCAGTTTTTTATCAGTTGGTTGGTTATTTTTAATAGGGCCATGAAGTTTAATTGCATTAATGTTTGTATGTTCCGAGTTATTGTAATTCCTAAGTAGTTAAAATTATCTTTTGCCCAAATGAACTTATGGTTGTGAATTAGGATTTCTCTTTCGTTTGGTGGTAAGGATAACGCCAGTAAGGTTGATTTGGCTTCATTAAGCTTGTAGTTCGAGATTTCACTAAATTTTCCGAATTCTTGCATTAATGATTTTAGGGAAAGAGAAGGTTGTGTTATGGAATTTAAAATATCGTCAGCATATAGACTCAGCTTTAGTTCTCTTGTGTTTGTTATATACCCGGTAATGTTGAAGTTATTTCTAATGGAAATAGCTAGGGGTTCTATCGACATGATGCATAGTATAGGCGAGAGAGGGCAGCCTTGGCGGGTGCCATTGTTTAGCTTAAACCATTTCGAACTGATATTTGGGCCTGATGTTTTTGCTGATGGATTTTTAGACATGGTCATTATTGCTGATAGAAGCCACCCATTCACTCCAAATATCTGTATTGTTTTCATCATATATAGCCACCCGACTCTATCAAAAGCTTTTTCTGCATCGACTGCTAATATAATGGTTGGTATTTGTTTCTTAGACACAGAGTCTAATATATTTATAATTCTTCTGGAGTTGTTACTGGCTACTCTTCCGGGAATGAATCCAATTTGGTCTGGGTGTATAATATCTTTTAGGACTGGGCTTAGTCTCTTTGCCAGAATGGACGTGAAAATTTTGATATCTACGTTTAGTAGCGAGATTGGTCTATAACTTTTAACGTCTGTGGGGTCTTTATCTGGTTTTAATATCGGAAGGATATTTGCTCTTGTCATTTCTTCCGGGAATTTTCCTTTGCTTACAATACTATTAAACATAGACATCATGTGTAGAGAGAGTTGTTGCTTAAAAGTTTTGTAAAAAAGGTTACTGTACCCATCTGGGCCAGGAGTCTTGTATTTTACTATTTGGTTTATTTGTTCTTCTACTTCGGTAATATTTATAGGAAGATTTAATTTCACATTCTGTGTCTTTGAGATTTTTGGAGTTTTTAGGTTCTCTAAGTATGTATCTATTTGTTCCTCGTTTGCTTTGGTCGGAATGTTATATAGTGATTCATAGTATTTATTAAAATAATTGTCTATTTTTTCTGGAGTCATATATACATTATTATTTTCTATTAGTTTAGTGACCTTCTTATCTGCTCTTTTTTTCCTTAATTTGTTTGTTAACATTTTATCTGTTTTATTGCCTCTGCAGTAAAATTTTAGTTTTAATTTTTCCATATTTTTAAGAGCTTTTTCTGTAAGTCTTTGTTTGATTTTTTCTTGTAATTTCGCCAGGTCGTTGCTACGTTGTTCTGTTGGTGTTTTTTTGTTTTCTCTCGATAGGAGTTCATATTTAACATGTAAATTGGACAGTTCTGGGCCTCTCTGTTTCCTCATCCTACTATTCATCTGGATCAAATAGCCTCTCATTACCGCCTTGTAGGAGCACCAGTTGTTTTCATAAGAAGTGTCACTCGGGTTGTTTTCTTTAAAGAATTTTATTGTGAGTGTCTTGATTTCTTCTCTGAACTTTTCATCATGAATAAGGTAGTCGTTAATTTTCCACTCTCTTTTGGGTTTGGGGGCTGTTTTAAATTCGATTATATTTATGCTGTGGTCTGACCATGTGTTGTTCATAATTTCAACGTCTGTAGTCTTCTCTACCACTTGGTAGTCTCCCCAGATCATATCTATACGAGAGTAAGAATGGTGGACATGCAAAAGATGTGTAAAGTCCTTCTCGATCACATGATTGACTCTCCAAATATCGTACATATCAAACTTATTTAGCGTCTTGTTCAAGGCTTTCGATTGTTTTAGCGTTCTTCTGTCTAGTGATCTACCTTCTGGAAGTTTCTTGTCTATCTTCGGGTCTAGTACGCAGTTGAAATCTCCTGCCACTATACTATAACCACTCTTAACTGAGTCTACTTTGTCCAGAATTTTGTTCAGTAAGCGGGTAGAAGTTTCGTTAGGCAGATATATGTTTGTGAGAGTGTATGTAATTTGATCTATTTCGCAGATCACTATCATGTATCTGCCGTCTGGGTCTAAGAATTCATAGCTAATTTCTAGTTGGATTTGCGATGAGAAGATAATAGCTACTCCTTTTTTCTTTTTTGATTTATCCGAGGCATGGATTATTGTGGGGTATTTTTTACCGCCCCACTGTAGCTTTTCATATTGTCTCCAGTGAGTTTCTTGTAGGAAACAGATGTCGATATGTTCTTTTTGTAGGTGGTTATATATCATAGACCTTTTTGTTTGGGAATTAACTCCCTGTGCATTCACTGACATTAGCTTAAGCATGTCGCTTTTCCCACCCGCTCCCCAGGAACCACTCTCTCATCTCTCCCTAAGCCGACATACAAAGACAGACTCACAAACAACAAAACACAAAAACCTCGTGTTGAGGTATCTCCCCTAATCTTTTTCCTGGGGCAGCACTGGATATTGTTCCGGTACTGTTCCTGTCGCACCGAGCCCATCCCGGTGTGTATCATATGCCGATATTTCAGGCATCAAGTAAAGGATTTTGGCCTTGCCGTAATTTCTAGAGCAGGAAGAAAAGAACCTTTAAATTCCTGTGGCTGTGTTCAGTTGAGGGGGTAGAGGAGAGGGGGGAGGAAAGAACGAAAAAAAAAAAAGAAAAGAAAAATTCCATGGGGGGAAGAAAGGGCTAGTGTGTATCGGGGTGCGAGTACCTATTGTTGGTAGAGTAGTTGTGGCGGGATACTAAGGGGGTGTTGAGGATATGGAGGTAGTGAGGGCCCCCCCCCTCGGATCTACTTGAGGGAGAGGGAAAGTGGATGTCTAGTGAGGGGAGAAGAAAAAAAACAAAACACGGTGAAGGATATATGGGGGTTAGTGTATCTCGGGCTCCCCGAGATACACTAGCCCCCATATATCCTTCACCGTGTTTTTTTTTTTACCTGTAGTGTACCTGTAGTGATAAAGAGGAAAGGGAGGTTAATATCAGGAGAGAAAAAAAAAAAAAAACTTGGGGGGTGAAAGGAGAAAGGAAGAAATAGTGGATCGTGGTGTATATCGGGGAGCGTGTGCCTCTTTGGTAGAGTGATTGTGACTGGGTATTAGGAGGGTAATGTGAATAGGGGGGTGGAGTGAGGGGTTGTACTTAGGAGAAAAGGGGAGTTGATGTCTTGTGGGGAAGAGAAAAAAAGACACGGTGAAGGATATATGGGGGCTAGTGTATCTCGGGGAGCGTGTACCTGTAGTGATAAAGAGGAAGGGGAAGTTAATATCCAGAGAAAAAGCAGACAAACAAAAAAAAACACGGTGAAGGATATATGGGGCTAGTGTATCTCGGGGAGCGTGTACCTGTAGTGATAAAGAGTAAGGGGAGGTTAATATCCGGAGAATAAGCAGACAAAAAAAAAAAAAATACTTGGGGGGTGAAAGGAGAGAGGAAGAGATAGTGGATCGTGGTGTATATCGGGGAGCGTGTGCCTCTTTGGTAGAGTGATTGTGACTGGGTATTAGGAGGGTAATGTGAATAGGGGGTGGAGTGAGGGGGTGTACTTAGGAGAAAAGGGGAGTTGGTGTCTTGTGGGGGTCTTCATTATGGGATCATTTTATTTGATGTGGTTTTCCAACCAATTCTCCAGCCTCTCAGGGTCTTCGAATCTATGTTGGTTGTCATTCCATGTTACTATCAGGGCTGAGGGTAAGCTCCAGCGGTATTTGATATTTTTTTGGCGCAATACTGAGAGAGAGTCTGTAAAACTCTTTTTCCAAATTCGTGTCTGAAATGAAAGATCCTGAAAAATCTGAATATCTTTATATGGAGATGGAAGTATTGGTTTATTTCGTATGGTTTTCAGTATTTTTTCTTTGAAGGGATAAAGATGAAATTTTACGATTACATCTCTTGGTATAGTTTCTGGAAGATTTTTTGGTTTGTGTAATCTATGACATCTTTCCACAATTATCTCGTGGTCTTCACAACCTATTTCCAGGGACTTAAAAAGACCTAAGAGATACTCTTGTAGTTGTTCTGTTAGTATATTTTCTGGAAAATTTCTGAAACGTAAGTTTTCCCTCCTTGACCTGTCTTCCAGGTCTCTTAGTTTTGATTCCAATTTATTTACCTTTTCCTTCAGGATCTTGCCCTCAGATTTTAAATATGTTACTTCTGTATCCAACGCCACCAATTTCTCTTCACACTTAACAGTCTTTTCCACTAGTTCTTTAATTTCGGTTTTTAGTTCTAATGCGCTACTGTTTATTTCTAATTTAATTTGTTTCAATAATTCTTCTAACTGGTTGGTTCTTCCATGTCTTCTCCGCCCTCTGAATTAGAGGCCGGAGAGGCACTTGATTTATCGGTGAGGTTTTCCCCTTTTCCCTTACTGGAGACTGGGGTGAAAAAGGCAGAGCTTATCTTAGCAGTCTTATCTAATTTTTTTTCTTTTTTTTGCTGTCCTTTTTTCATCTTAACCGTGTTTGGTCGCCCTTATACCTAAAAGATTTGCTGAGGTAGGTAGTCCAGTGTATGTTCACCCTTGTATGGCTATAGAAAAAGTTTTTAATCTAGATGGAACTATATGTCAGACTCCCAGTTTTGAGTAAATTGTTGCTTTCGCTTTAAGACTTAGCTGTCTGAGTGTCTGTATGTGGGAGGGAGATTACAAAGTGGTGGTCGATTGGAGTGGTAAATCCTCTGTCAGGAGTGCCGTTCTTTTTTTTTTTCCTTCTTTTTTTCTCTTTTTTAAAAAAGATGGCTCCTTTTCCTCTCTTTTTCTTTTTTTTTCTTTTTTTTTTTAGATCCTTTATTGCTAAGAGAGGAGAGTAGTGTGCATGTAATTTTCCCCTCTTCTTCCCTTTTTATCCCTTTTCCCCTTCTCTTTTATTTTCTCCCCTTGCCTCAATTTACCAATTTACCTCCTTTCCCTTTCCACCCAGCCACAGTTCAATCACACTTGTTTCTGTCTTTCTGGATATCCTACTGGTGGTTTTAAATACAGCGGTTCAAGTATTGTTGGTAAAGTAGTTGGAGGGGTTTACTCACGGTAAGTTGCCAAGCCTATGGCTTGTTAGCTTCTGACGGATATACAGAAGGGTCCCCTCCAACCCATTTGATTTTACCTCTGTGTGTATTGGAGTCTGTTCCTACAGGCATGCAGACATAGAGATAGGTCTGAAGTTTACCACATTGTGGTATTCAGCGTCTGCACCCTCGCTTACTGCTGTCTCCCGCGTCTACCACATCTCAGTTGGATCTGCAGATCCTCATCTCGCTAGGCGGCCCGTCCTTCACCTCCTGGCGTGCACACGCTACGTGCTGCGTGTCACGCCCATTCCCCCCGATCTATTCAAGACGTCAACTGTCAATACTTTTTTTGTAGTAATGTAAGGGGGTGAAGTGGGATGGGCAAGGCTTGTCAAAAATACAGAAGTCTGGGCAAAAGGTTCATTTTGATTGTGGTTAACCTTCCCAACAAAGAAAAAGAAAGGGGTAACCATCTCTGTAAATCTGATTTCATGGTCCGTAAAAGAGGATCTATACATCATCTTGTGTTGTCTAGGGCTTGCCGGTTGGGGATAAACCACACTTGATCGGGATGTATTCATTTAGTCAGTACTTTGTTGAGTCTGTTGGTGAGGATTTTCATAAATATTTTATAGTCTATGTTAAGGAGAGAGATGGGTCTGTAGTTGGTTACTGCATGTTTACCCATCTTATGGATTAAAATCACAGCTGACACCTGCATTTCCTTTGGGAAGTAACAGCCTTCCAGGATAGCATTGTACATCGGTAGCATATAGGGTATAAGTTCATCTTTAAAAAATTTGTAGTAGGGGGCCGTGAAACTGTCAGGACCTGAGGCTTTGCTTGGTTTAAGTGACTTTATGGCTTCCGAAATCTCTTCCGCCAGGATCGGTTCATCTAAGGCATTACTGTCTGAGTCTGACAGTTTAGGCATGTCCAGTCTTTCTAAATAGGACTTTAAGCAAAGTCTTGTCTGGTGCATGATTATACAACCTTGTATAGTAGTCGCCAAATTCTCTTGCAATGTCCTGTGGGCAGGTGGTTACTGTGCCTGTTTTGGTTCATATCAGAGGCGTAACTAGAAACCACCAGGCCCTGGTGCAAAAATTGCCTCGGGGCCACCCGACCCAACCATACAACTTCACCGCAGAAATGCCACTTACATGCCTCCCAACTGTTCCGCTTTGTGCCTGGCCTTGTCTTATATCTAGGATAGCCTTATACCTATCCCATACATGCTTAAACTCCTTCACTGTATTAACTTCTACCACTGCTGGAAGACGATTCCATGCATCCACTACCCTCTCAGAAAGTAATACTTCCATTAATATCTGGCCTCATCTTATGTCTAGAATATGCATATGCTTACACTCCTTCACTGTATTAACCTCTACCACTTCTGCTGAAAGGCGATCCCATGTACCCCATAGTACATGTTATTTTGCCCCACAGAACATGCCACAGTATCAATTTGGCGCAGCCAATTTGCCCATTATGCCATGATTGCCAATATGCCACAGCCAATTTTGCCCATTTTCCAGTGTTATTTTGCCCATTTGCCAGTTATTTGTCCATTTGCCAGTGTTATTCTGCCCATAATTTGGCAGTTATGTGTCCATTTGCCAGTGTTATTTTGCTCATTTGCCCATTTGCCAGTGTTATTTTGCTCATTTGCCAGTTATGTGCCCATTTGCCAGTTATTTGCCAGTTATGTGCCCATTTGCCAGTGTTATATGCCCATTTGCCAATTATGTGCCCATTTGCAAGTTATTTGCCTGTTATGTGCCCATTTGCCAGTTATGTGCCCATTTGTCAGTTATTTGCCTGTTATGTGCCCATTTGCCAGCGTTATTTGCCCATTTGCCAGTTGTGCCCATTTTCCAGTGTTATGTGCCCATTTGCCAGTTGTGCCCATTTGCCAGTTGTGCCCATTTGCCAGTGTTATGTGCACATTTGCCAGTTGTGCTCATTTGCCAGTGTTATATGCCCATTTGCCAGTGTTATGTGCCCTCAATATGCAAGGATTAAGCCATTCAATATGCCATTCTTTTGCCATTTAATATGCCATTCCTTTGCCATTTAAAATTACAGTATTTTACAGTACAGTATTGCAAATTAATATGCCAGGATATTGCCAATTAATATGCCAGGATATAGCCACTTAATGTGCCAGGATATAGCCAATTAATATGCCAGGATATAGCCACTTAATATGCCAGGATTTTGCTATTTAATATGCCAGGATATAGCCACTTAATATGCCAGGATATTGCTATTTAAAATGTCAGGATATTGCCAATTAATATGCCAGGATATTGCCACTTAATATGCCAGGATATAGCCAACTAATATGCCAGGATATTGTCACTTTATATGCCAGGATATTGCCAATTAATATGCCAGGATATTGCCACTTAATATGCCAGGATATAGCCACTTAATATGCCAGGATATTGCTATTTAATATGCCAGGATATAGCCACTTAATATGCCAGGATATAGCCACTTAATATGCCAGGATATTGCTATTTAATATGCCAGGATAAAGCCACTTAATATGCCAGGATATAGCCACTTAATATGCCAGGATATTGCCTATTAATATGCCAGGATATTGCCACTTTATATGCCAGGATATTGCCATTTAATATGCCAGGATATAGCCACTTAATATGCCAGGATATAGCCAATTAATATGCCAGGATATAGCCACTTAATATGCCAGGATTTTGCTATTTAATATGCCAGGATATAGCCACTTAATATGCCAGGATATTGCTATTTAAAATGTCAGGATATTGCCAATTAATATGCCAGGATATTGCCACTTAATATGCCAGGATATAGCCAACTAATATGCCAGGATATTGTCACTTTATATGCCATCATATTGCCAATTAATATGCCAGGATATTGCCACTTAATATGCCAGGATATAGCCACTTAATATGCCAGGATATTGCTATTTAATATGCCAGGATATAGCCACTTAATATGCCAGGATATTGCTATTTAATATGCCAGGATAAAGCCACTTAATATGCCAGGATATAGCCACTTAATATGCCAGGATATTGCCTATTAATATGCCAGGATATTGCCACTTTATATGCCAGGATATTGCCATTTAATATGCCAGGGTATAGCCACTTAATATGCCAGGATATTTCCACTTAATATGCCAGGATATAGCCAATTAATATGCCAGGGTATTGCCCCTTTATATGCCAGGATATTGCCACTTAATATGCCAGGGTATAGCCACTTAATATGCCAGGATATTGCCAATTAATATGCCAGGATTTTGCCCTTCGGTATGCTCGTTATGCCACCCTTCTCCCACAGTCAGTACTTACCTCCTTGCTGCTGTCTCCCAGTGCTCTCCTCCAGCCTCGTGGATCAATAACGTTTGTTGAAACTTTTTTAAAAAACAAACTTTATTGAATCCGCGCGGCTGGAGGGGAGCGCACCACGCTTCCCTCACAGCCACGGACCTGCACCGGGAGACAGCAGCAAGGAGGTAAGTACTGGCACGGATAGCGGGGGCCCACGGAGCAGCTGCCTTGGGCCCCAAGGATGAATGGGCCCTTGGCAGCTGCCCCATTTGCAAGCACATTAAAAAAAAAATTTGTGCGGGGGTCTCCCTGGAGTGACGGGCCCGGTCGCAGCTGCGACCCCTGCACCAGAGGTAGGTACGCCACTGGTTCGTATACTAGGCATCAATCTTGAGGCGGATGGCGCCTTCAACACTGACATCAGTATCCTATCTGCTTTATTTGATTTTTCATAATAAGTTTCATGTATTTAAGAGACTTGGTCGTTTTGGCCAGATTAAGCCACTGGATTTCTTTCCTAGCTCCCATTATTTTCTCCGTGGTATCAGTGGAAGGGTGCATCTTATTTTGGACTTCCAGGTCAATAAGTTGAGTCTGGAGCCGCATAGAAGAGGCCCCTTTGTCCTTTTGTGCTTGGGAGATAATTGCGATATAATGTCCCCGGAGTACTGCTTTATGAGCTGCCCATAAAACAGCCGGGTCTGTGACCGATTCTTTATTCAGGGTGAAATAGTCTAGGATAAAAGTTTTTAAGGTGGCTTCTATCAATTGGTTATGCAGTAGGGAGTCATTGAGTCTCCAAGAGGACGTCTTACTTCTTATGTCTTATGTCTTAAGGCTATTTATCTGGAGGAAGCAGGCGAATACTGAGCCAGGCGAATCCAGGTGAACATCTACTAAAGTGAACAAGCTGCTTAAGTGGAGGAGTTAGAAGCAAAGAATGAGTTAAAAGGCAAGAAGGAGGGTAAAGGACAAATCCTTTTTTATTCTATTTATATTGGGTGTTTTACATTAGAGAGCATGTTGGACAATGCCACTAAGTACTTGTCTTGCAGCATGTATGCTGTCTGGGAGCAAGTTCCCCGGGGTCCATAACGCTGCTGCAGATGTGAGCAGGTTGCTGATTTGGAAAATATCATACTAGATCTAAAGAGGCAACTGGCAACACTTAGGGACATAAGCAATATGGAGCGGAGTTTACTGCTCACGGAGCAGGCATTGACTAGGGCCAGTGTAGAGGAGGGTGATGATGAAGGAGAAGAGGTTTCTAGGGCACAGAGCTGGGTTAGTTGTGTAAGGGGCAGTAGGGGTCGGAGAGCTAGGGAGGCTTGCTCTGAGCTGGTTCACCCCAACATGTTTGCCAGCTTGTGTGAAGATGCTGGGGGGGATTAGCTCAGAAGAGGCATTTCTGGGGCAGGCGGACTCTCCTAGCAGCCAGGTGAGTAGCCTCTCCAGCACAGTTAAGAGCCAGGACACTAGGAAGGCTAGACAGGTTGTGGTGGAAGGGGATTCTATTATTAGGAAGGTAGATAGGGTAAACTGTCACCAGGACACTGAATGCCGAACTGTATGTTGTCTCCCCGGTGCTCGGGTTTGTCATGTTGCGGACCTGGTAGGAAGATTATTGGGAGGGGCTGGGCATGATCCAGCAGTCATAGTATACATTGGTACTAATGACAAACTTAATGGTAGGTGGGGGGTCCTCAAAAATGATTTCAGGGAACTAGGAAATAAGCTGAAGGAGAGGACCTCCAAGGTAATATTCTCAGAAATATTACCAGTACCACGCGCTACGTCAGGGAGACAGCGGGAGCTTAGGGAGATTAATGCGTGGTTGCAAAGGTGGTGCAAGCAAGAGGGATTTGGGTTCTTGGAGCACTGGGCAGACTTTGCAGTCAGCTATGGACGGTATGGGCTGCACCTCAATGATGAGGGGGCTGCAGTATTAGGGGAGAGGATGGCTAGAGGGTTAGATGAGCTTTTAAACTAAGCTCTGGGGGGAGGGTCAAGATCAAAATGAAGCAATGGCAGCTAGAGTAGATTGGAAGGTGGGTCTAGCTATGGCAAAGGAGGAGGAAAGCGCCGGTGGGGTTAACATAGATCATAGGGAGGTACATACAATTAAACCTGCGGGCATTACGTGTTTGTCAACTAAACAGAAAATGGGTAGTAATCTTAAATGTCTTTTAGCAAATGCAAGAAGCTTGACAAACAAAATGGGTGAGCTGGAGATACTGGTAAGTGCTGAACAGTATGATTTAATCGGAATCATAGAAACGTGGTGGGATGAGACCCACGACTGGTCAGTGAATTTACAAGGCTACTCACTTTTTAGAAAGGACAGAGTAAATAGAAAAGGGGGAGGGATTTGGCTATATGTAAATCCTAAACTAAAGCCCAGTATTAAAGAAGGTGTGCATGACGTAACTGGAACTGATGTGGAGACACTGTGGGAGGAGACTAACTAACTAACTAAAAAGAATTGCACATTACTTGTAGGTGTATGCTACAAGCCACCAAGTATTAGCATTGATGGAGAAGATCAGCTTTTATTACAAATTGAAAAGGATGCAAATCTGAATGAAGTTCTAATCATGGAAGATTTTAATTACCCAGATATAGATTGGAATTGTGGCAGAACTAGTTCCGCTAAGGGCAGCAAGTTTCTCAACCTGCTTAATAACACATTTATGGCACAATTAGTAGACACCCCAACTAGAATGGATGCCTGTATGGATTTAGTAATAACAAACAATGAGCAGCTTATCTCAAACATCAAAGTATAAGAACACTTGGGCAATAGTGACCATAACATGGTTTCGTTGGAGATTAATGCAAAAAAGCAAATTGGCTTACCGGTAACGTGAAACAGGAAATGCAAAACAAGAAAATGGCATTCAAACATTATAAAAGCAAGGGATCAACATTATAATTTATAAAATACAAAGATGCCAACAAAGCCTGAAAAAAGGCAATTAAAATGGCTAAATTGGAAAACGAGAAAATAATTGCTAAGGAGAGTAAAATTAACCCCACATTTTTTCATAAGTATATAAATGGAAAAAAGCTAAAGAGGGAAAATGTTGGGCCCTTGTTATCTCAAATGGGAAATTTGGTAAGTGAGGACAGAGAGAAAGCAGACATTTTAAATATGTTTTTTTCTTCCGTTCATACTAAGGAAGAACAGATGGATGAGCCCTGCTACCGGAAGTTACGGAACAGTCACCGCAAACATGGGATTGGCTGACACAGGAAAAGGTGTTTAAGCAATTAAACTCTGTTAAGATAGACAAGGCCCCAGGACCAGATGGTATACACCCAAGGGTCCTTAGAGAGTTAAGCATAATTCTGGCCATACCAATATTTATGATCTTTAGGGATTCTTTCAGTTCAGGTATAGTGCCAACAGACTGGCGAAAGGCGGATGTCATTCCAATATTTAAAAAGGGATCAAAATCTCTGCCTGGTAATTATAGGCCAGTGAGCTTGACAGCTGTAGTGGGGAAATTATTTGAAGAATTGCTAAAGGTGTACACTCAAGAATACATCTTGAATCAGAATATAATTAGTAAAAGTCAACATGGTTTTGTGAAAGACAGGTCTTGTCAAACAAACTTAATAACATTATATGAAGAGGTCAGTAAAAATATAGATCTAGGTGTGGCAGTTGATGTGATCTATTTGGATTTTGCTAAAGCATTTGATACAGTTCCACGCAAAAGGTTACTCTACAAATTGAGAGAAATAGGATTGGGGCAAATGTATGTATTTGGATTGAAAATTGGCTAAAAGATAGAACACAGAGGGTTGTTGTAAATGGAAAAGCCTCAAATTGGACCAGAGTATTGAGCGGAGTACCTGTTTTGGGACCTCTTCTTTTTAATATGTTTATTAATGATCTCCCACGTTGTGCTGAGAGCCATGTCTCAGTGTTTGCTGATGACACAAAATTAGGTAAGGTAATAAAGACTAATCTTGATGTTTTTTCTTTACAGTAAGATTTGAACAGAGTGGGGGACTGGGCAAGAAAGTGGCAAATGAGGTTCAATATAGACAAATGTAAAGTTATGCATTATGGGAAAAATAATAACAAAGCAACATATAAGTTAAATAGTATTTCCCTAGGAAAAACTACTAACGAAAAGGATTTAGGAATCATTGTAGATAACAAACTTGGCAACAGTGCCCAATGCCAGTCAGCAGCTGCAAGGGCCAATAAGATATTGGCATGTATAAAATGAGGTATAGATTCACGGGAGGAGGACATCATCTTGCCTCTTTACAAATCAATGGTAAGACCTCACCTTGAAGAGTACAATTCTGGGCACCAGTCCTTAAAAAGGATATTAAGGAACTAGAAAAATTGCAAAGGAGAGCTACAAAATTAATAAAGGGATTGGAGTATCTAAGTTATGAAGAGAGACTTAAAAAATTGCATTTATTTACTTTAAGGCGTCTCAGAGGGGATATGATAACATTATATAAATATGTGCAGGGCCAATATAAGGAGCTCTCCAGGGACCTGATCATTAACAGAAATGTACAAAGAACAAGAGGTCACCCCCTGAGACTGGAAGAGCAAAGATTTCATAGACAGCAAAGGAAGGGATTCTTTACTGTAGCGACAATAAAGTTATGGAACTCACTGCCAAGAGAGGTAGTTCTATCAACCACAATAGATGCATTTAAAAATGGTCTGGATGTTTGGTTTTTTTAGAAAAGCAGAACATACAGGGTATTAATAATAGAATAAGCATTAATAATAGAGCTCCAATAATTGATCCAAGGAGAAATCTGATTGCCCTTTTGGAGTCAAGAAGGAATTTTGTCCCCTAGGAGGCAAAATTTGAAATAGCTTTCTTAGGGGTTTTTGCCTTCTTTTGTATCTTAGAATCAGATATAATGGGGGAGACAACGCTGTGAGAGATAGAACATATCAATTGTAGAGTAACTAAGATGGGGATGGGAAAAGAACATGTAATCTCTTTCCCCTGGGTATTGTAGTCTCCATATGTCTAAGAGGTTATGAGCGGTTACGAACTGTGAAAGGTGGGTATCAGAAGGATGAGCCTTAGAGTGAAAGGATGAAGAGGATCTGTCCACACTTGGGGAGATCATGGCGTTGAAATCCCCACAAACGATTAAAGTATCCATAGGATCAGAGTAGAGGAAGGATGATAGATCCGTCCAAAATTTTGCATCCGGAATGGCCAGGGCGTATATATTTATAAAGGCCATAGAATGGGGCCAATTCCTCCTGAGAGGAAAACAAATCACCCTCCTGGGTCGCTATAGAAATATCGATTCTGAAAAGGGCAAGTTTTCTTCATCAGGATCGCTAGCCCTAATTTTTTTAAGTATAACGTTAGCAGTAAAACATGTGGGATAGGTATGGCCCCTCAATGTTGGAGGAGTTGCGGAGGAGAAGTGAGTCTCCTGGAGGAATGCTATGTCTGAATCCATGATTTTCAGATGGCGGAGGAGGGATCTACGTTTCTGAGGGGAATTGAGGCTGTGGACGTTGAGGAACAGGAGAGTTAGGGTCAGTGGCATGGTTGAAATCTGGTCAATGGCCAGAGAGGGCCTGGTGAGACCAGTGATGAGAAATCCTACAGGTTAAGAAGAAGAAAGAAAAGAAAAAAAGGAGGAGGGGCAAAAACACTTCCACAGTGAACTATATACAGAATATACAGTAGTTAATTGGTAAAGTTATCTCTTGATATATGAATTATACTGGGCTTACACAATTGGCAGTAGTATTTATAGAGAGAGTAACTGCGTGCTGAAATGTCAGAAATGGTGATTATCTGAGGTGGACAAAACAGTACCAATATAAGTGATCAGAATATAACGGTTACAACAACAATAACGTGAATAACCTTATCATCAACCTTTGGAGCCTTTGCTCAACTTCTTATAATATGGGTGATCCGCGCTAGGAATGGTGAGCTGGAAACTTCTGAAGACCGGAGAGGTCTGTGGTAGAACTAACCTCTAGGAGTAGGACATTCTCCCCTGGGAGTTTTTTTTATCTACGTGATCATGGTGAGAACCCCTAGTCAGAATAAGGACTTAGCGGGTTGGTCTCAGGAACATGTTGCTTGAAGACTGAGACTCTGGACAGTATCTGTTCACCCCCCTTGGTGTGAGCGAATAAAATTGGTGATTTTTGCTCTAATCCTCTGTGACCCCAGGAACCCCTAGGGTATATCATGCATATGTGTTTGCAGTTTATATGGGACTCTGAGGCGCATGAATACAACACTCATTGCTCATTTTGTCTCTGACCTTAGGGAGCGCTTGGGGTGTAAAGGCCTGAGTTGAACATTGAATCACGGCCTGAGTCGAATATGCTAACCCTCCGCATAGGAGAGATGAAGATGAAACACCTGTAGTTGGGTGCTAGTAGTCTAAATCTAAACCCCTGAGAATTGGTCTGGCCTGTGAAGTTAACTCCCCAACTCCTGGGGCTCTACCCCGAGAGTATAAAGGGTAGTCCTTTGCAGGCCCATCTGTTAGTAAAGTCACGATCACTGACCTAGATGAGCTATATAGTCAGACAGGGGTGTACAGGGTGGGAAAGGTAAGTCTTTGCCAACTCTGAGACCCAATCCTTATGAGTGTCTGTCCGAGTCCCAAGTCCCGGTATATTCAGAGGACAACACAGGAAACACTTGTAATAAAACTGGAAAATAATACTTTAGCTCTTCTGCTTGTAGGACTTGGTGGAATGTTCGGATAGAAGTTGTGAAGGAGGTAAATCCCAACTGAGCTTGCCATGTCTGATCATGTCAACAAAGGCTTTCAGATCTTCATAGGTTGAGTAGGATCTAATGTGACCCTCATAAGTAAAATAAATTTTAAATGGGAAACCCGATGTGTAGCGGATGTTTTGCTTTCTCAGGACATATGTGAGCGGGCGCCATTGACATCTCCAAAATAGTGTAGCCGGTTCTACTATTTGTCTGGGGGGATTAAATGCAGCAATTATTGGAACATCTGATGTAATGTTGCTGGCAGAGCTTAAACTCCGACCGTCTCCGTAAAACCTGTAATGCGCACGTTGTTTCTGCGGGATCTGTTACCCATGTCTTCTATTGCCACTTCCAGGTTTAGAACCCTGTGGTGTAGGTCTATGGTGTCATCGGCCAATTGGTTATAGCCTGCTGAGATCGATTGGAGCTGATCGGAGTGCGTGTCCACCCAGGTTTTCAAACTCTTAATCTCTCTTGCGGTTTGCGTTAGAGCCGTGCTGATTTCTTCCTTTATACATTTTTGCAGCCTCTCAAAGATATCTTCATGGTCTTGCTTCGTCGAGGGACTTGGTGCTCCCGCCGTGGACTCCATTTCAAGTGGCGCGATCAAGTATGGGCCTTGTTTTCCTTTCCGGTATATGGGAGCCACTTAAGTCCTTCTTATGAGAACTTCTTTCGTTGGGGGGTCTTGAGGGTCTTGAGGTGGAAGAGGTCATCCAATTATGTGTATGATTGCTACAGAAGGCTCCATCAATGAAGAGCTTGTTGTTCAAACAGCCATCACCATCTGAAGCCTCGCCTCTCTCCTTCCATAACTCGTATTTTTGATTGGAAAAAATATAGTGCGTATCTTGTCTCCTGTAATGAAGAAAATGTAACCATGGAAGTCCATAAAATTAAATAAATACTTCAATAAAACATCAACTGGGAAACATTCTCACGCATTTCGCATACACTTGATCATTGACGGCAGGGAGCGCTTCACTTGTAAACCTGTTTTGAGCTGCGATGCTTATATCCATGCCAAGATCTAGGTAATTTATATGAGACACTTTCTCTGACTCACTTTACCTCTGATAAATCCTATTTTAGACATTACTACTTTACCAAAAACAAAACAAAAATCAAACAACAAGTATGTACAGTATTTTTACAACTGTATGTATTGCTGTTGATTTCATCACTGTGTGGGTCTCTCTAGTTTTTTTAACTTAATTTTTCTAATCAGCTTTATATTTATTTACTCATTTTATTTTAACTAAACTGGCTTTGTCTTATTCCATCTGGTTTGCCTTCCATCAGCAGTTTCACACCTGTTCACACCTCCTATCCTGTTGGATTGTACTGAACATTGATTCCTCTGCCAAAGTTATACTGGCACACACAATTTTCCTGTCATTTAATCCATCTGTCAGAAGTGAACTTTGTTTACCACATGCTTAAGTCTTTTTCTTCAAGAAATAATGACCTAAAATGTCACAATCAAACGGACGTTCAATATTCACATATTCATCTGCTGATAAGGAAACATTTGAATCCCTGTAACACATTTTCAAAATACCTTTTCACTATCAGAAGGCAAGCATTTGAACATTATTACATTTTAAGTGGTGCTTTAATTGCAGACTTCAGAAAGCTGGTAAGTCTATTTCTTAGTAAATACCCCAACTTACTCATACCAAGACTGGCACACTATAGTCCAGTGTATAGACACCAAGGCACGAGAAAGAAAAAAGTAAATTCCTGCTAAATAACTGTGTATCTTTACATTCTACTTTCCTGTAGTTTTATAAGCATACAGTTATGTCCATGTACTGGTCACTGTGGAACACTTTGTGAACAGGGATAGACACAAACATTGTTCATGGTTGATATTTATTGGACTTTTTGACTGACAATATAATGATGTTCTGTGGACTTGCCCAGACCTTGCCATGTACACTATGTCATTGAATGGACCCATTGCATATCCATTGCTGCTGGATGTGGCTGCCGGAAATAAAATAAAAAAGTTTATAAACAAAAAAACACCTTGCCAACGGATATGACATCACGTCATAGGAGTGAAGACTGTACGGAGGAGATGACCAGGGACACAGAGCAGCCAGGATATGAGTACTGGGAAGGGGGGTGGAGTGTGGCATATTATTGGGCAAATTGGCTGTGGCTTATTAATGTCAAAATAATACTGGCATATTATTGGGCAAATTGGCTGTGGCTTATTAATGGCAAAATAATACTGGCATATTATTGGGCAAATTATCTGTGGATTATTAATGGCAAACTAATACTGGGATATTATTGGGCAAATTGATTGTGCGTATTAATGGCAATATAGTACTAGCATATTATTGGACAAATTTTCTGTGACTTATTAATGACAAAATAATACTGGCATATTACTGGGCAAATTGGCGGTGGCTTATTAATGGCAAAATAATACTGGCAAATTATCTGTGGCTTATTAATGGCAAAATAATACTGTCACATTAATGGGAAAATTGGCTGTGTCTTATTAATGTCAAAATAATACTGGCATATTATTGGTCAAATTATCGGTTGCATATTATTGGCAAAATACTGGGTTATTATTGGGCAAATTGGCTGTGTCTTATTAATGACAAAATAATACTGGCATATTAAGGGGCAAATTATCCATGTCTTGTTAATGGCAAAATAATACTGGCATATTATTGGGCAAATTGATTGTGGCTTATTAATGGAAAAATAATACTGGCATATTATTGGGCAAACTGACTGTGGCTTATTAATGGCAAAATAATACTTGCATATTTAATGGGCAAATTGGCTGTGGCTTAATAATGGCAAAATAGTACTGGCATTTTAATGGGCAAATTGTTGGTGGAATATTAATGGAAAAATAACACTGGCATATTAATGGGCAAGCTGGGGCATATTTGATGGACAAATGGTGGCATACTATAATAGGCAAACTGACTGTTGCATATGATAATGATAAAGTGACTGTGGCATGTTAATTGGTACCTGACAATGGCTTATTTTAACTGTCAAAGTTATGCCGTGGAGTGTTCTGTGGGGCAAAAGTACTATGGGGAAAAGTGACACTGTGGTTTGTTCTACAGGGGCAGATCTGTGGGACAAAGTGATACTGTGGTATGTTCTATGGGGCGAATTGACACCGTGGCACGCCAAATTGTGTGGGTGCAATATGAGTGCAAGCCAAGTGCTGTGGGTACTGTATGGTGCTGTGTTAAGTCCTTTAGGTGCAATGTGGGTACAGAAAAAGGGAAAAAAAACAAGAGAATGCTATTTTTCAATAACTTTTTTTTACATATAGAAATAGCTGAATGTGATATGAAAATAGTTGCATATAATATTAAAAAGTTTACATTTACATATAGTTTTTTATAAAGCGACTTTAGAAAAATTGGCTGAGGGGGGCCCACTGCTAAAGCCTTTGCCCAGGGCCCACTAGGGTCTTAAAGCTCGACTCCCCATCACATCTCTTTTTGTCCAATATTGTGAATGTGATCAACCCCTCTCCAGTATTTAGGGACCTTCTCAATGCCCACAAACTTTAGCCCCATGGGATCACCTGTCTGACACACTATGTTTCTTATACTTCCTCTTTATGTTTCCTATGTGTTGTCCAAAAGCCAAATTTTGAGTAGTGTGTCCAACATACTGAATTCCACATGGATCATATTATATAATATTGTCAGTTTGGGGGAGTGATCATACCTTAAATATCATAACTTATATTTGTAATACTCAAGGTTTTTTGGGCTCTGCCATGATTAGAATTAGTCTGACAGCACTGGCATCTACCACAGAAGAAAAAACCTGTTAGATCATTAAAAAATGTTTACTCCTTGAATATAACTCCAACTCATAGCCCCTCGAAATACAATTTTAGGTTGAGAGGTAATTAAATTTTTTAGTTCAGTATCTCTCTGTAATAAATGCCAATGCCTAATTATAATACTTCTATATTGTATATGTGCCCCACTGTAGCCACAAATTAGAGAGATAGGGAATAGAGTTGAGCGGACACCTGGATGTTCGGGTTCGGCAGGTTCGGCCGAACTTAGAAAAAATGTCCGGGTCCGTGCTCAAACTTGACCCAGAACTTGACCCCGAACCTGAACCCCATTGAAGTCAATGGGGACACGAACTTTTGGCCACTAAAATGCCTCTAAAAAAGTCCTGGAAAGGGATAGAGGGCTGCAAAATGAAGTAAAATGTGGGTAAGAGTGTCCTCATTCATACGAATAGATCAATTGTACAAAAATACAACAAGTGCCAAAATAGTGTAGTGAAAATACAAAAATAAAAAATAAATAAAGTTTTGTATACAGTGGTTTTAAAAAAATCAAAAAAACTTCCAGAAGTACAATCTTAATTCATTCTGGGTGTCCAGTCTAGTTGGCCTCTTTAAATTGGCACCGCCAGCACCTCAGAAGGCAGGGTTAGCATGGCCGAAATGTGGAAAAGCTTTGTCAGCACGCCACAACAACCAGCACCACCATCTGATATGGAAAGTCTTAGCAGGAGGCAGCATTTCAGCAACATGGTGGAACAGTACGTGTGCACACGTCTACACGTACTGACTGATGGGTCTGCCCCATTCAACTTCTGGGTCTCCAAATTGGGCACATGGCCTGAGCTTGCCCTTTATGCCTTGGAGGTGCTGGCCTGCCCTGCAGCCAGTGTATTGTCTGAACGTGTGTTTAGCACGGCAGGGGGCGTTATCACAGACAAGCGCAGCCGCCTGTCCACAGCCAACGTGGACAAGCTCACGTTTATTAAAATGAACCAGGCATGGATCCCACCAGACTTTTCTGTACCTTGTGCAGAATCGACATTTATACCGTCCTCACCCAGCCATTGTTATACTTAAGTGCACTTATTCTTTGTTTTCTTTTTTTATATGTCCCAATATTTTGGGGGCTACCCCAATTAAAAAAAAAAAAAACCCCAAACAAATAAAAAACAGTGTTGGATACCTCCTCCTCCTCCACCGCCGCTTCCACTTCCACCGCCACGGTCACCGCCTCCTCAACCTATGGGTCACTTAGTATAAACTATGTACAAAATAGCAGAGGCTTGTGAAGGCCTTTTCTCCATGCATCAGGAGTTGAGCTCAGTTTGAACAATGAAAGAGAATACCCTTCACTCCAACCCTCTCTCAAATGGATAATTCTGTTGATCCTCCTGGCAGCCAGCCTTTAGATTTTGATTTATGTTCTTCCAAAGCTAAAATCAAAGATTCCATCTAGTGCTATTTTATGGCTCAGCTGTATTTTAAATTTGTATGTATTTTATGTCATTTTAAGTTATTTCCCTATCCACATTTGTTTGCAGGGCACTTGTCCTACTCTTACCCCCATTTTACTTCCTTTTGCAGCCCTCTATCAGCCCTCTAGCCCTTTCCATGACTTTTTTAGAGGCATTTTAGTGCCCAAAAGTTCGGGTCCCAATTGACTTCAATGGGGTTCGGGGTCAAGTTCAGGGTCAAGTTCCAGCCCGAACCCGGACTTTTTTCTGAAGTTCGGCCGAACCCACCAAACCCGAACATCCAGGTGTCAACTCTACTTGAGATATCAATAAAACTATTGACGTCTACTTTTAAAAAAAAAAAAAAAAGCACTTGTGCTTATGTGTACTATTTGAATATTTAAATCTAATAATTGGACTGTAGTTTGACTGATATTAGAGGTTAAAGCAATAACCCAATTATTCTGACTCAAATGGTTGAAAAATACCTCTAATTCATCTTCTGTACCTCGCCATATAAATCAGGTTTCAGTTTGTGAACCTGTTTATTATACATTTCTAATGGACTTCAGTTCCTATTTACCCCTTCGGGATATTACTAATTCAGGGTTTATAATGACAACTTGAAATGTCAATACAACTATTGATGTCTACTTTTTTAAAATAAGAGCTTGTGCTCTTCCTCTATTTGAATATTTAAATCTTTTTTTATTTCTTTTTTTTAATTTATTTTATTTAATCTTTATTTATTAAGTTTTTATGCTTTAGGTAACATAAAATTAACACATTGGTGTACACAGGATTACATATGTAGCTTATCTCAACAGTTATAGAAATAGAAAAGAAATTGTGTAAAATATTATATATATGCATATAATTATCAAATCTAGTATAAGGAAAAAGGAAAAATATAGGATTCTCAGGAATATGTTGGTGCAATTTCCAGTTATCAAGCTGCATAACCCCAAAAAAAAAACGTCAAATGAAGGCACGATTGGGAATCTTGCTAGAAAGTATAAAACAAAATGTCACCATGTGCAGGTTTTTTTTTTTTTTAGAGAGAATGCCCTCTACAGGGAAGACGTAGAACACCCCACTGCAAGCGGCGCAGTTGTGTTTCGAAACAGATCCTACAAGTACTGTGAATTCAATTTAACACAAATACCATAATTACTGCAGAACATGCAGTGTTAAACATTGATCATGCGTCTTACAGTCTAAACATATATTCAGCCATAAATAGGAAATATTACTTGGATTATGCTAGGGCAGTAAATTTGAAGAAATAAGAAAGGGCGTGAAGTGGAGCAGAAGAGCTAGTGAAAAAGAAAGAATAACTAGAATAAGAGTGATAGAGATAAAAAAGAATGTAAGAAGGAAGGAACGAATGTTGAAAAGTGAAATAAGTAGAGGAGAAAAGAAAGGAAAATGAGCAGTAAGTGGCAGTCTGATATCAGTTAGGAAATACAGAGTGAGAAAGAAAAAAAAAAAATCAGAAGAGTGGTCCAAGAGAGGATCCACTGGCAGCAACAAGAGATTGCTGCGGGAAGGGGGCACTAGGCCGACTTTTGGACCCAGAAATCGTCATCTCCAACCGGAGGAGACTTAAATGCCCTGGGGGGGATGCAGAAATATTTAAAAAAAAAGATTAGATGTATCACAAATATGCTGAGCAGTAGCATAGTGCCACCCGAGTCAATAGCCTTAATCCCACATAAGAAGTAAGGCTGCCGCATTGCACCCAACCCAGCTTGAAAGGACACAAATTAGAGCAGAAAGGTAAGTAAACTTTCGGGGGCAATGTTAGATAAGGCACAACAAGTTTAAGTATGGTGGTTCGGTGTTTCTTTCGGGAGGCAAACTTCTCAGGTTTCAAGAGGAGCAGGCGATCCTTCTCGCCGGTCCAGTTGCACTTGAGGGAGGGCAAAGGCTGTAGAGGACTCCCGCAGAGCTGGTGGTATGGGAATGTCCAAGCCAATCAGAAAGGATCGCATGTCCGCCAGATCTTCTATCACCAGTAACTTGTTGTTGTTATTCACTGAAAGTGACTGAAAAGGGCCCCATCTATATCTGATCTCCAACGAGTTGAGGTAAGTAGTTAGGGGGGCCATACTCTTCCTCCAGCGCAGAGTTGAGGGCGGGAGATCTTCGAATATGAAAATGTCGGTGTCTTCATAGCGAGTGGTAAGGCGCTTGCGAGCTGCTGAAATAATTGCCATCTTGTCAGACACTGAACGCATCTTAACAATCAAGTCTCGTGGGGCATCCTTTGGGACACCCTGGGCTTTCTTAACTCTGAACAGGTCATGAAGTGTCTGATCCATGCTGGTATGAGCCGCTCGGAGATGTTTAAACAAACCATGTATGTATGGACGGAGGGCAGTGGGCCCTACTGCCTCCGGGACTCCGCGTATTCTCACATTCGACTGGCGAAGCTTCCCATCTTGCATGGTGACCTGTCGTGTTAGTGCGTAGAGCTGTTGAGCCATCTGCTCGCTACGGTCTGTTATTATTTTTTGTGCCTCAGCCGATTTCTGCATTGCAGCTTTCAGAGAGGCTACTTCAGATCGCAGCTCTACCACCTCAGTTTTCACCTTCTCCACCTCTGACTTCCATAGGGCCTGCATCTCTAACAGCATTGCCCGGATGTCATCTTTAGTTGCCAAAGTGTCACCCGCAGTTGAAGCTGCTGCTGCAAGTCTGGGCTCCCTCGCAGTCGGTACTGTATCGGGATCAACAGAGGAGCATTCTGAGTCAGTTTGGGTGTTAAGAGGAGTGTGGATCAATGTGGGAGGCTGCGGCCTACTCGGTCTCATTAAAAATGGTCCGATATCTGGGGATTTTGTAAACTTAAGTTTATCTTTGTTCTTGGTCTTTTTCCCCATCTTGTCTTTGTCCCTCTGAGCTTTGAGGTTTGCAGTTATAGGTGGTTTATTCATCGATTTATCCAGGTATATGCCTAATTGTCAGGAGCTCCTGGCAAGCACGTCTGCTCTCCTCAGCAGTCAGCTCCGCCCCCTGAATATTTAAATCTAAGAATTGAACTGTAGTTTGACTGATATTAGAGGTTAAAGCAATTACCCAATTATTCTGACTCAAATGGCTTAAAAATAGTGGCAATTCATCTTCTGTACCTTGCTATATGAAAAACATGTTGTCTAAAAACAGTCACCAGGTTTGCCCTCCAGTTACACCCCTCCTCATATATATATAAATGTTCAAAGTAGGCCATTAACAAATTAGCATTTGAGTTTGGAATCTGATTGATTGCTTCTGTTTACAGGTGTCTTTTCTACAGGTAATGAGCTGAGATTAGGAGCGCTCCCTTTAATTTTGTAGACCTCCTTTGCACTTTTTTTAGTTCCATAATATCCTTTCTAAGGGCTGGTGCCAAGAATTGTACTGCATGTTCAAGGTGAAGTCTAACTATTGACTTGTAAAGAGGCAAGATGATATCCTCCTCCTGTTAATCAATACCGCGTTTTATACATGCCATTCTCTTAATGGCCATTGCAGCTGCCGTCTGGCATTGAGCACTGTTGCTAAGTCTGTTATCTACAATTATTCCTAACTCCTTTTCAATAGTAGTTTTTCCCAGGGAGATGCCATTTTAAAATATAAAATGCCATTTTAAAATATATGTTGCATTGTTATTATATTTTTCATAATTAATTACTTTACATTTGTCTATATTGAACCTCATTTGCAACTTAATTGCCCAGTCCCCCAATTTTAAATCCAAATATATGGATTAAATTACAGGTTTTTTTGTTTCATCTGAAACAAATTTCGTCTATTGCTCCATGTGTTTTGGACGAAATTGGTTACGTTATATTCATTCGCACGAATGGAAAATAATACACCTATGTTCAATAGTATAAGAATTTGGACGAAAGAATTCCAGTAATAATCAATAAGATAGACACTTCCAAATCACATCTGTGCTGGCGATGTGGTAAAGAACGTGGCACACTTGCCCCATGAAAGCACTCTTCCACCTAAAATTGGGGGAAAACAGGAAACGACATCAAGGGATTATTAACCAGATCCTGCTGGCAATGAAAATCTTAATAGCTAGAAAATGGAACCAGCAGGACAGTATAAATTGGACACATTTAGTGAGACAGATAAACCTGCAAAGGGACATGGAAAAAAGGGTTTTATTTGGCTTCCGCCACAATAAAAAAATATCAAAAAATATGGCAGAAATGGAATGCATTATCAGAGAATGAGACCTAAGATTAGGAGTACCTCTGTTTTTAGAACTTAGAGGAGAAAGGAGGAGTGAAAATCGCCACGTCACACAAGTCACACATGTCTATAATTGTTGTCTATTAATCGGGAACAATAAGATAAAGATAGACTCTCTATTATGAGAGGTAGAGGTAAATGTTCCTGAAATTGGTATTTTGTCAGTTTTTGTATTTTTGTCAATAAATTAAAGAAAAAAAAGAAAAAAAAAAGAATTTGGACGAAAGAACTGAGTTACATGTGAAAACAAACTAAAATTTTGCCTAAGCTTAATAATAGTAGGGGATAAAATTTGGATGGAATTCAACTCTTTCATACGAATTCCCCAACCATTTACTAGTAGTATTGTGTTAGATAAGTATGTAATTGTATTGAACAGTAGTGAAATTTTTATTCATAGGAATGGAATAACGAAATGAATGCAGCAATAGACGAAATGGATGAAAATTGCCTAACTTCAATAGTATAAGGTTGGAGAATTCGGTTGAAAGATTGGAATTTCATCCGAATTTCATCTCCTACCTTATGCTATCGAAATTCAGCCTTTTCATCCAAATCCCCCAAACCTATACTATGTATTGAATGAACATAGGTGACATTTCCATTCATAATAATGTAATAATTAAATAGATGCAGCATTTTGTTGAAACCAAACAGAAACATTGAAAGTCGGATTTTAGTGCTTTAGATGTAAACCCAAAAGTGTGATTAAAATAAAATAAATAAAAGCGTAAAAAAAAATTGGTATGTTGCACATTAAACTTAAAAAAAAAAAAAAACCTGTGGTTTATATAATATTCACAGTTGACAGTTTCAAACGTTATTTGTTGGCTTTAAAGTACCAGTAAGCTTTGTTTAGGCTACTTTGGACTTAAGTTTGAAATTCCTGTCTCAATTCTCTACAATTTTATCTCGTTTAGTGTACACTTTGAACCCTTAAGACATATGGTTCATGCCAGCGCCACCATGCATGCGCAGTGACGCTGTCACACAATAAGACAGCACTGTGCGTGTGCAATATTCAGTCTCTGGTGTGCGGCAGATGAAGAACATAGTGTTGTAGTTTTTATTTCCGCTGTTCTGCAGAATTCTACCTCTGTTCCGAAAAGCATGGTAGAGGTAGATTCCGGTGGGACAGCGTGACAGACTCCCAAAATCGATACTGTCCAGTGAAAAGTCTTAGAGAATGTTACTGGTATATTAAGCCATTTAGCCAGGGATACTCTCAAGGCATGCATTAACCCTTAAAGGACAACAAATTTTCCTGGGCCAATAACCAGAGACGATTTTTCCATTTTGATATGTGGTTGTTTAAACTTAGTATGCCTCTCTCTCATTTAACGCACCCATGTTAGAATTTTCTTTGGATGGATAACATGTACATTTAAATGATCCTCAATTTAGTATTCGAAAATGCATATAAAAAGGGATAACATTTATATTTTCCCAATAATATTGTACAAAACTAGTACAACACTGACACTGACCCACATAGTCCAATTAACTAGCTAATAAAAAATAAAAAAATACAGGTTCCCAGACCCCCCCCCAAAAAAACTATAATTTATTGGTCAGAGCTATGAGAATCACAGCACAGGCCTTCAGGGGTTAACTGTAATTAAATTCATATAGAGTGCCTTGCAAAAGTATTCACATCTGAATTTTATGTGATGGATCAGAACACTATAGTCTAAGTTGGTGAAGTGAAATGAGAAAAATATATACATAAAACTATTTTTTAGAAATAGAAAACTGAAAATTGGCATGTGCGTATGTATTCACCCCCTTTGTTATGAAGCCCATACAAAGCTCTGGGGCAACCAATTACCTTCAGAAGTCACATAATTAGTGAAATGATGTCCACCTGTGTGCAATCTAAGTGTCACATGATCTGTCATTACATATACACACCTTTTTTGAAAGGCCCCAGAGGCTGAAACACCTAAGCAAGAGGCACCACTAACCAAACACTGCCATGAAGACCAAGGAACTCTCCAAACAAGTAAGGGACAATGTTGTTGAGAAGTACAAGTATCTAAATGTTTGATGATCCCCAGGAGCACCATCAAATTTATCATAACCAAATGGAAAGAACATGGCACAACAGAAAACCTGCCAAGAGATGACACCAAAACTCACAGATTAGGCAAGGAGGGCATTAATCAGAGAGGCAGCACAGAGACCTAAGGTAACCCTGGAGGAGCTGCAAAGTTCCATAGCAGAGACTGGAGTATCTGTACACAGGACGACAATAAGCCATACGCTCCATAGAGTTGGTCTTTATAGCAGAGTGGCCACAAGAAAGCCATTACTTTCAGCAAAAAACAAAATGGCACCTTTTGAGTTTGTGAAAAGGCATGTGGAAGACTCCCAAAATGTATGGAGGAAGTTGCTCTGGTCTGATGAGACTAAAATTGAACATTTCGGCCATTAAAGAAAACGCTATGTCTGGCGCAAACCCAACACATCACATCACCCAAAGAACACCATCCCCACAGTGAAACATGGTGGTGGCAGCATCATGCTGTGGGAATGTTTTTCAGCTGCCAAGACTGGGAAACTGGTCAGAGTTGAGGGAAAGATGGATGGTGCTAAATACAGGGATATTCTTGAGCAAAACCTGTACCACTCTGTGCGTCATTTGAGGCTAGGACAGAGGTTTACCTTCCAGCAAGACAATGACCCCAAACACTTCTAAAGCAACACTTGAGTGGTTTAAGTGGAAACATGTAAATGTGTTGGAATGGCCTAGTCAAAGCCCAGACCTCAATCCAATAGAAAATCTGTGGTCAGAATTAAAGATTGCTGTTCACAAGCGCAAACAGTCCAACTTGAAGGAGCTGGAGCAGTTCTGCAAGGAGGAAAGGGCAAAAATCCCAGTGGCAAGATGTGGCAAGCTCATAGAGACTTATCCAAAGGGACTTGGAGCTGTGATTGCCGCAAAATGTGGCTCTACAAAGTATTGACTTTAGGGGGTGAATGGTTATGCACATTGACTTTTTCTGTTATTTTGTCCTAATTGTTGTTTGCTTCACAATAAATTAAAAAACATCTCCAAAGTTATGGGCATGTTCTGTAAATTAAATGATGCAAATCCTCAAACAATCCATGTTAATTCCAGGTTGTGAGGCAACAAAACACGAAAAATGGCAAGGGGGGTGAATACTTTTGCAAGGCACTGTATTAAAAGTTAGAAAACAAAATGTAAAATTGCAAAACCAAAATTATGAGCAAAACACTAAATGAGGGCCTTAAACTAGGAATGATACTCACAGGACTTACCCCAGCACCCATGACTTGTCCAAGAATTTACCCCAGCACCCAGACTTCACAGCAAATTTTCTGTTTCCTTTTGACAGTAACACACATGAATGCTGCTACAGAAGGAAATTTAAGTTCAAGCAGAGACTGACCATTGAGGTAATGAGGTGCTTTTTGGTTTGTATTGTTATGTTTATAATCATCTAGCATGACTGAAACTATTCCATCACTTTCTACAAAGCGTTCTTCCTTTCTGCTTACATTTCTCTCAATGAAAAAACGTCCTCTTTTCCGATGTCAGCAAAGCCTGATTTTACTATGTTTGTTAAGTGTTTTAAACATTGCTTATAGAATGTTTCTCTTCATATTCATATTTAACCTGGTCTCGTGTGATACATAGTGTGCTGCTCAGTTCTGTCTATTGTTGAGATATATATATCCTGATATTTAAGTTTACAAGTTTTTCATCAGTAAAGTAAGTTTAATAGGAAGAAAATAATTATCTGCAGCTCTTTGACAGTGGGCATTAAAGGCATTAAATGCAAGATGCCCAACATGTGTTACAAAGGTTAGTTCACATGCTCCCTGACTGGTGTGCACCTTGCTATAAAGAGTGAGTCATCTTTATACATGACTTTGGTTTTCCTTGTACCAATGACCTTAATACAATCCCCTCACCCATCCCAAGCAAAGACATTCTCTTCCACTCACACACTTACACTCTGCCACTCAGACACTTACACTCTGCCACTCACACACTTACACTCTGCCACTCACTCACACACTAACATTATGCTACTCAATCACACACTAACATTATGCTACTCAATCACATACTTACACTCTGCCACTCATTCACATACTTACACTCTGCCACTCACTCACACACATACACTGTGCCACTCACTCACACACTTATACTATGCTACTTACTCACACACTTACACTATGCTACTCACGCACACACTTACACTCTGACACTCACTCACATACAGTAACCTGCAGTCCAGCAGCTTCCTCTCTGACTGCCCGCACCAGAATCTTCATCACCTTCCTCTCCCTCTTCCGCTAAGCAAGCCCCAGTGTAGGTGGCCTACCAGGAATTTTCCCGGTATCCTGGTAGGCCAGTCCGGCCCTGGTCAGAGCTCCTATGAAGCAGAGCAGCATCTGCTTCACGGGGAGCCACGGGCAGCAAAATAAAGTGCTGCTCGGGCTCCCCATGCGCATAGGGAGCCCGAGCAGCACTTTCTCTTGCTGCCCGCGGCTCCCCGTGAAGCAGACGCTGCTCTCTCAGCCGGTGAGCTCCGCCCCCTCCCCGGATCCAGCAGAGCTTGCGGAGCAGAAGGCTGGTGACGGGGGATCTTTTTAGGGCACACCCCTAAGGCCGGCCCTGCATAGTTACATAGTAGCTTAGGTTGAAAAAACACTTCAGTCTATCAAGTTCAGCCCTTTTCCTATCCCATGTTTACCGCTGTTGATCCAAAGAAGGCAAATAAAAATCCCTTCAGGAATTTCAAATTCTGAGTTCAGAAGGGGAAAAAATTCCTTCTTGATTTCAAATGGCAATCAGATTTATCCTTGGATCAACAATCACTAAATAAATATCAGTTCCTATACTAACATGCATAGCCCTCTATGCTCCGGCTCATTAAAAAAGTATCCAGGCCCCTTTTAAAGGCATCTAAATTATTTGCTAGAACCACTTCTTCAGGCAGTGAATTCCATATCTTAATTGTCCTTTTTTTTGCAAAAATCAGTTTTTATTCAAGTTTTTAAAAACAAACAATACAGATTCAGATTCAGGGGGGTACAGACATAAAGTGGTGGTGGGGGGGGGGGGGGGGGTTGCATGTATCACGGTACATAACAAGGTAAACCTTCACTTCACTCCTTATAATAGATTTAAGTACTTCAAAAAGACAGTGGGGGTTAGGATATTGGATCGGGGAAGCAGCAAGTATGAGCAGTGCAATAAAAGGGGGAAGTGAGGGCCAGCCCTCAGAAGACTCTCACCTTCGCCTGCAATCAGAGTAGTAGATACAAGCTGGAGTCTGTCTTTGATGTATATTCCAGCCAGTGGAACCATGTATGTCTATATTTTTCTTGTGTCTTTGTGGAGGAAGCTGAAATCTCTTCCCAATCTCTCAAGTCCTCTAATTTCAGCATCCACTCCCTAAGGCTTGGGGATGTAGCAGACTTCCAGTGCAATGGTATCAGTAGCTTGGCAGTGTTCAGTAAATGTTTAACTACTGATTTTTTGTAGTGTGTGATCGATTGAGTGGTGTGTTGTAGTAGGTATGTGGCAGAGGTGAACGGGGGAGCCTTGTCAGACAGTTCCCTAACAATCTCCTTAATCTGTCCCCAAAAGGGAGTGATCCTGGGGCAATCCCACCAGATGTGCAGCATAGTGCCTCTACCTTGCCCACATGTCCAGTAATCGTCTGGTATGTAAGGGTTAATCCTATGCAGTAAAGTCTGGGTCTTGCACCAATGGGAGAGAACCTTGTACGTGTTTTCTTGTACTACTGTTTAGGAGGAGCACTGTTTGGTGAGAATAACATTTTTATCCCATTGGGTGGAGGTCAATGATATGCCAAGTGCCTTTTCCCATTTGGTGGTAAAGTTCAGGTATGGCGAGTCTGAAGGTGGCATAAGTTCTCTATATAGTTTAGATATGCTGTTAGTTGGATGAGTCATTTGAGTACACAGGTGTTCAATGTATGTCAATTCCCTGGTCAGGTTGTGCTGCTGCTTCAGGGAGCGGATATAGTGTGCAATTTGAGTATACCATAGTGTTGTAAGGAAGGGATGTACCCTATCTGGTAGGAGGGCCTCAAGGTGTTTCATTCCTTGGGTGCCCATCACCTCCCTTATGAGTCCCACCCATGTCAGGGGAAAAACTGTACCAAGGGTCCCGTATTTCCCAGGTGGGAAAGCCTCATTATACAGTAAAGGGGTCAGAGGAGATGGGAAAGTCGTGAGTTGGTTTTTGGAATTAATTGTGTACCAGGCCACTAAAATGTGGTGTTTTGGGCATGAGTTTATCAGGCTGGGAGATTGTCCAATCAATAATTCACTTTAAGTGGGCCAACTGGTAATAGTTTTTAAAATATGGTAAGCACAGTCCACCTCTGGCATGGGAGAGGGTCCTATACTCATATCGGAGTCTAGGTTGGGTATTGCACCAAACAAATTTCGTTATCGCCAGTCGTAGTGTGCGGAAAAAATCAAGAGGAGGGCAATCAGCAGACATTGGAAGAGAAATAATAATCTGAGAAAGACGTTCAGCTTGATAGCATTGATCCAACCTTGCCATGTGAGAAATGTGGGCCCCCACTTAGTAGGGTCAGAGTAAATCATGTGGCGGGAAATTAAAGGTATACAGTTGGCAGATATCACTCAGGAGCCAAACTCCCAGGTATTTTATTTTCTGGTGGTTCCCCTTGAAGGGCACCATATTCGAGAGAAGCTATCTCAACTTTTTTTCTAACTTTGTATATTAATTTTTAAGTTCGATATTTTCACAAATGCGTCAAATTCCTTCATTAATATAGATAGGGTTATTTATGCGGGATGATAGGGTGCCATTCACCCTTACTCTAGCTGATGTGGAAATATATAGCGATTGTATCCATTTCAGTACATTGGGGCCAAAACCCATATGCGATAGAGTACCCCACAAGAGGGGCCACGCCACGATAACAACACTAGCTTAATGCCCTTCTGCTTGGCAACATAGATCACATTGAGTGCCCTAATGGTGTTTTCTTTAGCCTCCCTCCCTGGGACAAATCCCACCTTGTCAGGGTTGGCAATATAGAATGAAGAAGTGTGGCTAGGAGTTTTGCCAAGAGCTTAACATCAGCATTAATAATGGATATTGAGCAGTTCTGTGGATTTGATGGGTCTTTCCCCTCCTTGGGGATAACTATGATGGTGGCTGACAAGGTGTGGGGGTCGAGATGTGAGTCGTGCAATAGGGAATTGAACATGTCAATTTTGTCATATATGGTGCTAATATCCCCTGTAATATTCTAAAATATAGCACAGGGTAACCATCTGGTCCTGAGCATTTTCTGGTCATAGACTGTTTGAGGGCTAGGGCTACCTCCTCGGGGGTAATAGGGCCTTCCAGTTTGCGTGCCTGTTCTGATGTGAGTGTACGTTTAATTGCTGCCTCAAGATATCCACCTTCCACGTCAGGTTGTGAGTGTGTCACTCCTCTCCTATCTCGGGGGGTGATATTATATAGGTCAGTGTAGTATTATTGGCATGCAATGCGTTTGTCATGTATTTTAGTAATGTATGCTCTCTGTTTCCTTTTCCTAAGGGTATGGGTTAGCAGTCTTACACATTTACTCCCCCTCTCCTGAAAACAGGTGTTTTGTGTATAAAAAGGTTCTCTGTATTTTAGCGTTAAGGAGCTGTGCAAGTTCCTGTTTGGGGTCAAGGGAGTTTTTATGAGTTAGCTCAAGGGAGGCTATCTGCCTCGCCAGTGTGGTAATATTGTGGGCGTGTTCTTTTTTGCATTTGGAGGCTATAGCAAACAGTTCCTCCCTCAGCAAGCATTTATGAGCTTCCCACACTACAGGCAAGGGTACATTTTTTGTCAGATTTTCTAGAAAATATAGTTTAAGATATGTAGAGACTGTATCCCATATCACATATAACGATTCATTGAGTCGTTAAGGACGTACAGTTATAGCTTGCACAGGTATTAAAGTGTTAAGATTAAGGTGGCTGGTCCCTCCAAGTTATCTGACCATATTTAACTTTTCTGATCAACCGGAGTCAGGTAGAAATAATCCAATCTAGCATACGTGTTGTGAACCTGAGAAAGGAAGTAGTAGTCCTGGTCTGTGTCTTAATTGTCCTTATTGTAAAAAAATCCCTTCCACTGTCGTAGACGAAATCTCCTTTCTCTTTAAGTCTTAGCGGGTGACCTCTTGTCCTTTATAATGTTCTGTTAATGAACAGGTCTTTAGGATGTCCTTTGTATGGGTCCTGTACACATTTATATAACATTATCATATCCCTTCTAAGCCACCGTTTCTCTAGCATATTCAGATTTAACTTTTCCAGCCTTTCTTCATAACTAAAACTTTCCATTCCCCTGAGTAGTTTTGTAGCTCTCCTCTGCACGTTCTCTAGTTCCATAATGTCTTTTTTTTAAAAAGGCGCCCAGAATAGAACCGCATATTCAAGGTTAGGACCTATAAAGAGGCAGAATATCTTCCTCCCGTATGTCAGTACCCATTTTAATACACCCCAATATCTTATTGGCCTTTGCAGCTGCCAGCTGACACTGTGCGCTACTGCTAAGTCTATTGTCTACAACTACTTCCAAATATGTTTCATTAGTAGATCTCCCCAAGGAAACCATTTAAACTATATGTTGCATTTTTTTTATTGTTAATCAGAAAAAAAGGGTGTATAGATGAGCAATCCAATAACGAATATCCACCCCAAATGTCACAAATCGCACCTGCTGCCAGGCAGGAAAAACACAAACACAAGGTGTGTTGAAAATAGAGAAAAACAAGAAAATCCTCTAGCGCACAGTGCAATGTGACAAAAGCAGTCAGTACAAATGAATAAATAAACGGATATATAACCAGGATAAATACAAAGTATGAAAATTGTGCACAGTGTATACAGAGTGTCAAAAAAGGAATATGAGCACTTTCACATATATGCAACAACCACTCTCTGTGTACAGTGACATAAACAAATATGTGCCAAAATATACAGTGAATACTAGTGTTCAAAGATGTGAACAAAAAGTGCTGAATAAAAATAATATCACCAAACAAGCCGTTGTTAAATGTTCTTGAACAGTATGACCTGAAAAAAATCAGAAAAGGTCAGGTGATTCCCACATCAATAATATTATTATATTATTGATGTGGGAAAGGATGTGAGAAATACAGCCTCCCCAACCATTGTAGATTATGTCCAAAAGGATCCCCTGATAATATACAATTTATAGGAATTGTAGCAATACAAAATACATGGAGAAGAGGGGATAAAGTGAAGAGACTCCAACAAAGAGAGGCTTTTTGGATCTATAACCTTAAGACCCTTGCACCTCAGGGTATAAATATAGATTTTGAACTTAAAGCTTTTATTTAGTTTAATTTTTAGTATATATTTTTACTCTAAGAGTCATGTTCTTAGAGTTTTTCTCAATATATTTTTAGCTTTATATTATATATATATATTTTTGTTGTTGTTTTATTTCTTATTGATGAATACAAATTATTACATTTTATTGTTTAATTTATAGATATTGCTGAAGATTGTGGTATATGGTAATTATTATGCATAAAGACAATTGCATCAGATGTTTTTCAATGAAGGACTTTTTTAAGTGGAACTGTTGCTTTAATTGAGGGCTATATAAAGTCGAGACTTTTGACAGAACACCATACCCTGGATGAAGTCCCATGGACGAAATGCGTTGGTTTTTTCTTGTTTGAACTACTACACCACCTGTACGGGATAGCTGCTTCATTACTAACTTCTGACGGCTGCTCGTTTTGGAACTGTGGTATTCACACAGAGGCTTCATACGCTTGGAGAATACGGTAAACAAGCCTGTGCACGAGGCTGTGTCTCCGTTGATTCAACATCCGTTTTGTCTTTTTTATGTATATCGTTTTTAAATATAACACCACATACCCTTATGATTGGTGACCTCATTATTTATGCGAGGAGGATCAAGAAATCATCCATCTGTGTTGGGAGAAGTTCCATCCTATTTGTGAAGAGATTTTCATTGCTCCTATGATCCTAGGAGCTCGGTTTGTGAGTTAATTTCCACTTTCATATATGCTATAATTTATGGTCTAGATATACTGCACCAGTTTCTCCGTTTTCTGATTTTTTTCAGGTCATACTGTTCAAGAACATTTAACAATGGCTTGTTTGGTGATTATTTATATTCAGCACTTTTTGTTCACATTTGTGAACACTATTATTCACTTTATATTTTGGCACATATTTGTTTATGTCACTGTACACAGAGAGTGGTTGTTACATATATGTGAAAGTGTTCATATTACTTTTTTGACACTCTGTATACACTGTGCACAATTTTCATACTTTGTATTTATACTGGTTATATATCCGTTTATTTATTCATTTGTACTGCTTTTGCAACATTGCACTGTGCGCTAGAGGATTTTCTTGTTTTTCTCTATTTTTATTATTGTACCCATAATAAATAATTTTACACTGAATTGCATTGAATCACATTTGCCATTTATCTGCCCCATTACCCAATTTGACCAAATCCTCTTTCAGCAAAAATACATCTAGTTCATAGTGAATTACCCTACTTAAGTTTGTGTCATCGGCAAACACATGGCTTCCTATGCCCTCTGGGAGACCATTAATAAACAAATTAAAAAGAAGAGGACCCAGGACAGAACCCTGAGGTAGTCTACTTATCACATCTGTCCAATTTGAAAACTTCCCATTTGCCACCACCCTTTGCATTCTGTCTTTCAACCAATTGCCAATCCACAAACAAACATCTGGCCAATTACAGGTCTGTAATTGCTAGGTTGGGATTTTGATCCTTTTTTTTTATTTTGATAAGTTTTAAAACAGTACAAAGATCTCACAGTATCATAGCAATATCACATTGTAACATTATCAATTACTGGGCTTAATAATTGTCTAGACTTTGTAACAGCCATAGATGTCAATAAGTACATATAAGGATAAACATACACAACATCATTGGTAATGAGTAGACATGTGCAAAACTAAAATTTTCGTTTCGTTTTCGTCCATTCGGACGAAAATGTTATTTTATTTCGTCTAAAACGAATTTCGTTCATTAATGCATTCGTTTCAGACGAAATTCGTTCATTATTTTCGTTTCGTTCATTATTATTCGTTGGTTTTATAGAATACAATGTAATACTATTGGCTTTCTATAAACCGAACGAGAGCCCCATTCATAAGAAATTCTTATGAATGGGGCTCTCGTTCGGTTCATAGAAAGGCAATAGTATTACTTGTATTCTATAAGCCGAAAGTCTATAAACCGAACGACTTTCGGTTTATAGACTTTCGGCTTATGGAATACATGTAATCCTATTGCTATTCTATAAACCGAACGACTTTCGGTTTATAGAATAGCCATAGGTTTACATGTATTACATAAGCCGAAAGTCTATAAACCGAAAGTCGTTCGGTTTATAGGCTGTCGGCATTTAACTATACAGAGACAAAGTCTCCATTCATAAAATTATGAATGGATACTTTGTCTCTGTGTAGTAAAATGCCGAAAGCCTATAAACCGAACGATCGGTTTATAGACTTTCGGCTTATGTAATACATGTAATCCTATGGCTATTCTATAAACCGAACGTTCGGTTTATAGAATAGCAATAGGAATACATGTATTCCATAAGCCGACAGCCTATAAACCGAACGTTCGGTTTATAGGCTGTGGGCATTTTACTACACGGAGACAAAGTCTCCATTCATAATTTTATGAATGGAGACTCTGTCTCCGTATAGTTAAATGCCGGCTTTTAACTATACGGAGACAAAGTCTCCATTTATAATTGTATGAATGGAGACTCTGTCTCCGTATAGTTAAATGCCCACAGCCTATAAACCGAATGTTCGGTTTATAGGCTGTCGGCTTTTAACTATACGGAGGCAAAGTCTCCATTCATATGAATGGAGACTCTGTCTCCATATAGTTAAATGCCCACAGCCTATAAACCGAACGTTCGGTTTATAGGCTGTGGGCATTTAACTATACGGAGACAGAGTCTCCATTCATATGAATGGAGTCTTTGTCTCCGTAAAGTTAAAAGCCGACAGCCTATAAACCGAACATTCGGTTTATAGGCTGTGGGCATTTTACTACACTGAGACAAAGTCTCCATTTATAATTTTATGAATGGAGACTCTGTCTCCGTATAGTTAAATGCTATTGTATTCTATAAACCGACTCTATTTCGGCTTATAGAATGCAATAGTACTACGAATGGACGAATGAACGAATGATTTTCGTTTATTAACCATTCGTTCATTCGGCTTTCGTTAGCTTAGCATTTTCGTTCTTCGTTTTTCAGGCGAATGGACGAAAATTCATTTTTCGGACGAAAATGCATTCGTCCGAAAACGAATGCACATGTCTAGTATATATTCACATGTAAATTGCTTTTTTAATAAAAAATAATGAAATAAAAAAATTCTTGTTTTTATTTCCTTTTATGTGACAATGCTGCCTCTCTCTTTCCCTTGCCCCCAGATCTGTCGCTCTCCCCCCCTTAGTGTTGTCTCTCTCTCACCCTCCCTTTGGCTCCCCCCTCGCCAGGGGCGGGCTGGGCCGGGGGGCAGGGTGGCAATTGCCCCCCAGGCCGCCCTAAACTATGTAAAACACGGCCGCTGGGCCAGTGTTTTAAAAAAAAAAAAAAAAAAAAAAAAAACCGCGCTTGCAGGCAGAGACTGAGGTGAGAAGGGATCGGAAGATCCCCTCTCACCTCCGCTCTGCCTGCAAAGCTGCACGGGGAGCCGAACAGGCAGCACAGAGAAACCTCCGTGCTGCCTGTTCGGCTCCCCGTGCAGTGTGCCGACACGGAAGTGCCGACAGTCACGTGATCGGCGCTCTGACGTCAGACGGGCGCCGATCACGTGAACTGTCGGTACAACCGCCGGGAGGCCGAACAGGCAGCATGGAGGGACCATGCTGCCTGCCACCAGGTAAGTCCTCCAGCCACTGGCCACCAGGGAAGTCCTGCCTCTAGCCACCAGGGAAGTCCTGCCACTAGCCACCAGGGAAAAAGGTAAGGGGGGGGGGGGCAAAAAACACTGGAATATTTTTGGGCAAATTGGCTGGGGCATATTACATGGCAAATAAGACTGGCATATTATTGGGCAAATTGGCTGGGGCATATTATATGGCAAATAAGACTGGCATATTATTGGGCAAATTGGCTGGGGCATATTATATGGCAAATAAGACTGGCATATTATTGGGCAAATTGGCTGGGGCATATTACATGGCAAATAAGACTGGCATATTATTGGGCAAATTGGCTGGGGCATATTACATGGCAAATAAGACTGGCATATTATTGGGCAAATTGGCTGGGGCATATTACATGGCAAATAAGACTGGCATATTATTGGGCAAATTGGCTGGGGAATATAACATGGCAAATAACACTGGCATATTATTGGGCAAATTGGCTGGGGAATATTACATGGCAAATAACACTGGCATATTATTGGGCAAATTGGCTGGGGCATATTATATGGCAAATAAGACTGGCATATTATTGGGCAAATTGGCTGGGGCATATTATATGGCAAATAAGACTGGCATATTATTGGGCAAATTGGCTGGGGCATATTATATGGCAAATAAGACTGGCATATTATTGGGCAAATTGGCTGGGGCATATTATATGGCAAATAAGACTGGCATATTATTGGGCAAATTGGCTGGGGCATATTACATGGCAAATAAGACTGGCATATTATTGGGCAAATTGGCTGGGGCATATTACATGGCAAATAAGACTGGCATATTATTGGGCAAATTGGCTGGGGCATATTACATGGCAAATAAGACTGGCATATTATTGGGCAAATTGGCTGGGGAATATAACATGGCAAATAACACTGGCATATTATTGGGCAAATTGGCTGGGGAATATTACATGGCAAATAACACTGGCATATTATTGGGCAAATTGGCTGGGGCATATTACATGGCAAATAAGACTGGCATATTATTGGGCAAATTGGCTGGGGCATATTACATGGCAAATAAGACTGGCATATTATTGGGCAAATTGGCTGGGGAATATAACATGGCAAATAACACTGGCATATTATTGGGCAAATTGGCTGGGGAATATTACATGGCAAATAACACTGGCATATTATTGGGCAAATTGGCTGGGGCATATTACATGGCAAATAAGACTGGCATATTATTGGGCAAATTGGCTGGGGCATATTACATGGCAAATAAGACTGGCATATTATTGGGCAAATTGTCTGGGGCATATTACATGGCAAATAAGACTGGCATATTATTGGGCAAATTGGCTGGGGCATATTACATGGCAAATAAGACTGGCATATTATTGGGCAAATTGGCTGGGGAATATAACATGGCAAATAACACTGGCATATTATTGGGCAAATTGGCTGGGGAATATTACATGGCAAATAACACTGGCATATTATTGGGCAAATTGGCTGGGGCATATTACATGGCAAATAAGACTGGCATATTATTGGGCAAATTGGCTGGGGCATATTACATGGCAAATAAGACTGGCATATTATTGGGCAAATTCGCTGGGGCATATTACATGGCAAATAAGACTGGCATATTATTGGGCAAATTGGCTGGGGCATATTACATGGCAAATAAGACTAGAATATTATTGGGCAAATTGGCTGGGGCATATTACATGGAAAATAAGACTGGCATATTATTGGGCAAATTGGCTGGGGAATATTACATGGCAAATAAGACTGGCATATTATTGGGCAAATTGGCTGGGGCATATTACATGGCAAATAAGACTGGCATATTATTGGGCAAATTGGCTGGGGCATATTACATGGCAAATAAGACTGGCATATTATTGGGCAAATTGGCTGGGGCATATTACATGGCAAATAAGACTGGCATATTATTGGGCAAATTGGCTGGGGCATATTACATGGCAAATAAGACTGGCATATTATTGGGCAAATTGGCTGGGGAATATAACATGGCAAATAACACTGGCATATTATTGGGCAAATTGGCTGGGGAATATTACATGACAAATAACACTGGCATATTATTGGGCAAATTGGCTGGGGCATATTACATGGCAAATAAGACGCATATTATTGGGCAAATTGGCTGGGGAATATTACATGGCAAATAAGACTGGCATATTATTGGGCAAATTGGCTGGGGCATATTACATGGCAAATAAGACTGGCATATTATTGGGCAAATTGGCTGGGGCATATTACATGGCAAATAAGACTGGCATATTATTGGGCAAATTGGCTGGGGCATATTACATGGCAAATAAGACTGGCATATTATTGGGCAAATTGGCTGGGGCATATTACATGGCAAATAAGACTGGCATATTATTGGGCAAATTGGCTGGGGAATATAACATGGCAAATAACACTGGCATATTATTGGGCAAATTGGCTGGGGAATATTACATGACAAATAACACTGGCATATTATTGGGCAAATTGGCTGGGGCATATTACATGGCAAATAAGACGCATATTATTGGGCAAATTGGCTGGGGCATATTACATGGCAAATAAGACTGGCATATTATTGGGCAAATTGGCTGGGGCATATTACATGGCAAATAAGACTGGCATATTATTGGGCAAATTGGCTGGGGCATATTACATGGCAAATAAGACTGGCATATTATTGGGCAAATTGGCTGGGGAATATAACATGGCAAATAACACTGGCATATTATTGGGCAAATTGGCTGGGGAATATTACATGGCAAATAACACTGGCATATTATTGGGCAAATTGGCTGGGGCATATTACATGGCAAATAAGACTGGCATATTATTGGGCAAATTGGCTGGGGCATATTACATGGCAAATAAGACTGGCATATTATTGGGCAAATTGTCTGGGGCATATTACATGGCAAATAAGACTGGCATATTATTGGGCAAATTGGCTGGGGCATATTACATGGCAAATAAGACTGGCATATTATTAGGCAAATTCGCTGGGGCATATTACATGGCAAATAAGACTGGCATATTATTGGGCAAATTGGCTGGGGCATATTACATGGCAAATAAGACTAGAATATTATTGGGCAAATTGGCTGGGGCATATTACATGGAAAATAAGACTGGCATATTATTGGGCAAATTGGCTGGGGAATATTACATGGCAAATAAGACTGGCATATTATTGGGCAAATTGGCTGGGGAATATTAAATGGCAGAATAACACTGGCATATTATTGGACAAATCATCTGGGGAATATTAAATGGCAGAATAACACTGGCATATTATTGGGCAAAATGGCTGGGGAATATTAAATGGCAATTAACACTGGCATATTGGGCAAATTAGCAGGGGCATATTAAATTGCAGATAACCTTGGAATATTATTGGGCAAATTTACTGAGTTATATTAAATTGCAGAATAACACTGGCATATTATGGGACAAATTGGCTGGGGAATATTAATGGCAAATAATATTGGAAATGTGTATGTAATGGGGTGATGGAGGCATGTAAATGTGGTGATGGGGCATGTCCTGGTGTGCAACGTGGGTTATGGGTCATGTCGTAGGTGTGCAACGTGGGTAGGGGGGGGTGCCCAAATTTTGGGATATTGGGTGTCTAAATCCTGGCATGTTGAGGGGCATAATCCTGGCATATTGAGGGGAAAATCCTGGCATATTGAGGGGGCATCATCTTGGCATATTGAAGGGAAAATCCTGGCATATTGGGTGTCTAAATCCTGGCATATTGAGGGGCATAATCCTGGCATATTGAGGGGCATAATCCTGGCATATTGAGGGGCATAATCCTGGCATTTTGAGGGGCATAATCCTGGCATATTTAGGGGAAAATCCTGGCATATTGAGGGGGCATCATCTTGGCATATTGAGGAGAAAATCCTGGCATATTGGGTGTCTAAATCCTGGCATATTGAGGGGCATAATCCTGGCATACTGAGGGGCATAATCCTGGCATTTTGTAAGGGAAAATTCTAGCATATTAAATGGCAAATCCTGGCATATTGTGGGGGAAAATCCTGGCAATATTCGTTATAAAACAAGGAAAAGATGGCCGTGGATGGGGAGGCGATTCGATGGTGCAATGGGCCACTTGACTGGATTTGCCCCCCAGGCCTAAGGCTGCCAGCCCTCCCCTGCCCCTCGCTCCCCTTGTGTCTGTCTCTTCCCCCCTTCCCTCCCCCTGTTTCTCTCTGCCCCCCTCCCCTTGTTTCTGTCTCTTCCCCCCTCCCTCCCCTTGTTTCTCTCCCCCCCCTCGTTACTCTGCCCCCCCCCTTGTTATTCTGTCCCCCCCTCACCTGTTTCTTGCTCCCTGGTGGCTAGTGGGGGCAGCCGGGGGATGTATGCACTATACATAATAGACGGAAGTGTCGGGCAGCATGGAGGTTGTCTGTACGATCCGTGCAGACATCCCCCAGCTGCCCGATTCTCCCTGGTTGCTAGCGAGGCAGCGGAGGATGTCTGCGCGATGAGCGAGACCTCCCCTGCTGCCGCCCGGAACGACCGCCAGGACTTTTATGAGGAAGCCGGAAGTACCCAGCTTCATCATAGAAGTCCCGGCGGTCATGCCAGGCGGCAGCAGGGGAGATCTGCGCTCATCGCGCAGACATCCCCTGCTGTTAGAGAGGGGGATCCAGGTCCCCTGCAGCTCTGCTGGGGACCTGGATCCCAGTCTTATAGTCTGACCTCAATTTGAGGTCAGATTATAAGACGACCTCAATTATAAAAGGGATATTAACACTTCCCTTGCTGATCACAGTTTCTTTTTACTGTGATCCGTTTCCTTCCAAGTTTATGGACCTCATTTAGTTTTTTCAAAATAAATTTTATTTTCTACATTTTTACTATATTACTTAAATTCTTTTCATGTATTAATGTAATTACAGTTAACTCCTACAAGCCTGTGCTGTGATTATGACCAGAGCAAACGTTAACCAATTCGTGACGTTGGGACGTTCTATGCCGTCCTGATTTTAAGTCACTTAAAGTCGTTAGGACGGCATAGTACGTCCTGTGTTAAACAGCTCATATCGCGGCTCGGATCATGCTGCAGGCACTTGCAGCGGGATCCCACCTGTCAGATGAGGCCATTTTAAATGGCCTCAGTCTGACAGGGGAAATTTAGCTGGTGCTCACCAGCTACATTTCTCTAAATCGTGCGTGACGTCCGAAGGGCTTGCAATTTTTGGGCAGGGACCCACAGGGTCTATTAAGACCCTGATTGGGTCTCTGCCATAGTGTTCCTGGCTAACGATCACCTTGTGATCAGTGGCCAGGAACAAATCGTGACGTTTTGGTGCTTACGTCATTTGGGACGCAAGCACCATGCATCACAAATGGGTTAAAACTCTCCACTTTTTTCAATTTATTTTTTAATACTAAATTCAAATAATTTCATGCTTTGGCAATTCTATAAACCGAAATAGAGTCGGTTTATGGAATACCAATAGCAAAATAGCCATTACATAAACCGACATAATGAACGAATTTCAGTTTATGGAATTGGCAATGGCATTCTATAAACCGACTCTATTTCGGTTTATAGTAATGCCATTGCAAATAGCATTACATTATACATTCCATAAACCGAAAGTCTATAAACCGAACGTTGTTCGGTTTATAGACTTTCGGCTTATAGAACAGCAATAGCATTACATGTATTCTATAAACCGAACGTCGTTCGTTTTAAAGACTTTCGGCTTATAGAATACTATTGGCTTTCTATAAACCGAACTAGAGTCGAGTCCCCATTCATAAGAATTTCTTCCTTGGGATTTAAGGCGATACAGTTCTTAGAGGCTCATTACATAATTCTTGGACGCGAGCATAATACCTTCATTAGATTTGGAATGCATTGTATACAGCAGCATGTTACAACTAATAATACCAAGGAGATTAGTATTCCTCCTACAAGACTTCTCAGCCATTTAGCATTAGGTAACCATGAAAATAACCAATCACTGCCTGTCTCTTGTCTCAGGCTTTCTTGGGCCTCCTTTACATTTTCTATGTTATGTTCTATATCTCCTGAATTATCCTTGATAAACACACAACACTTCTCACCAATCAGGGCACACACTCCTCCTTTAGTTGCAAGGAGATAATCTAAAGCAATGCAATTTTGTAATGCAACCATTCTAATCTGCAATTGTTCTTCATTTAGCTTCCCAAGTGTATCGGTGGTAACATTCAGTTCATAATCTAGAATAGTAGCCATATTGTTAACCCTTCTGTATAAATCAGCCACACCAACATTTGTGAAGATTGTTCCAAAAATTCGACTCCATTTATATGCTTTCACGCTTAGGACGGATATATCTGACACGTCCCTGATATTTATTATTTTACCTTCAGGTAATTTAGAAGTGATATATAGAGCAGGCACCATTTGTCCAATGTAACAACTCCCATACCATCCACAGGGCAATATACGATAGGCCCATTTACCACATAACCAATATATACCTCTCCCTAACGTAACATCACCACAGAGACTATGGCCAGTGGTTTGTAACCAAGAAGTGGAAATCATGGACCTGTGAATTAAAATATTTATGATACATAAGCAATATACATTTTTGGGAATAATACCCAGGGGTCTGAGGTCCACTTAAAATATTGAGAAGGGGTTAATAGAGTACCTACTGATGGAAATACTGATGTGTGTGGTGTGTATGCACATAACCAACAGGTACCATTTTTCTTTCTTTGCACATAGGAAACATAAAGTATACTCTTCTTCCCAAACTGAAAATAATTTTTCCCTGGGATATATCCCTCCCCCGTATTATTAACATTGTATTTTCATGGCCTCCAGATATAACTGAATAGCAGGGCACAGCAATAATTATTGCAGTTCCAACTGAAGAAGCCAGTAATGCAGCTACGAATATGTACCAAGTGTCATCTAAACATGTGTATTTGTTAGAAAATAGTGGGTGATTGGTCATCATAATTATCTTCGCGAGATCTGCCAACAGCATCTCGGCTTTCCTCCGCTGGCAGGTGGTCAGGGGTTATTGTGCCCATCAAAACACCTACTTGTTGTTCATGTTGTCCCTTTTGAAGAGAAGTTGTAAGTCCTTTGCTGCTTTCTGCTGTCCAGGATCTTTAAACAGTCTCTTCCTGTTGGGAAATGTCCAAAAGTGCGGCGTTAACTCTCGAATGGTGAATCCACATCTTTCCTTCCTTATAAACAGCATATTGTTTTGCTGCTATCTTCTTGTCTTCTTCTGTATAAATGGGCTCTTTGGGTAGATCAAGATCTGCAGGTAGCATGACAGCTTCAGTTGCTATTGGTTGCATAGCTGCTTCTTTTGCTTTCAGATCTGCCATCTTGTTTCCTTGGATTATGTCAGACTCTCCTTTGAGATGTGCCCAGCAGTGTATCACTGCATCTTCCGTTGGTAGTAGGACAGCGTCAAGCAATTCATTAACTTGTCTGCCATTCTGTATCTTTGTTCCTGTAGCTGTCAGAAATCCTCTTTCCTTCCAAAGTACACCGAAGGCGTGAACTACTCCAAAGGCATACTTTGAGTCTGTGTAAATGTTTACTCTTTTGTTTTTGCTGAATTGCAGGGCTGCAGTTAACGTGAGATTTGTACTTCCGAGGAGTATGGCCTCATATTGTCCAAGCCATGCAGGAGTAAGAAATCCGGCAGCTCCTCCATCTATCAGCTGACAGACGGCATGATTCGTAAGGACTCTGAGTGGTTGTCCAAGGGTTAACTTGTTTGAGTCTTTGATAGTAAGAACCACTGCTGCCAATGTTCTGATGCACGCTGGCCATCCTCTTGCGACAGGGTCGAGTTGTTTAGAGAAGTAGGCCACTGGTCTTTGAGATCCTCCAAAAGGTTGAATGAGGACTGCTGATGCGACCCCTTGCCTCTCATGAGTGTAGAGCTGAAAAGGTTTGTTAAAGTCAGGTAAGGCATGAGCTGGGGCTTTCATAAGGGTCTCTTTGATTTGTGTAAAGTCTTTTATTTCATCTTGCTCTCATATCCATTTTTCTGGTTCTGCAAGGGTTAATTTCTCATACAGTCTTTTGGTTAGAGTTCCAAAGTCCAAAATCCACAGGCGCAAAATCCTATCATCCCCCGGAATGCTTGAAGTTCTCTTTTAGTTGTACGGAGGGGTATCCCACAAATGGCTTTAGTTCTTTTCGGTGCCAATTGTCGGGCACATCTGGAAATTATATATCCAAGGAATTCCACTTTAATTTGAGTGATGATAGCCTTTTCTCTTGCCACCTTATATTCACATTGATGTAGATGGTTAAGGAATGAAATAAAGTCTCTGATGTTGTGTTCTTTTGAGGGGCTTGCCAGCAACAAATCATACTGGATTAGCAGTGAGTCAGATGTATGCCCCCACTGAGCCAAGTCCTTGCTCAACTGACCCCACAAGACAGAAGGAGATTCTGTAAATTGAATACAGGTGAGCAGTTTAACTCCATTGTCAGAATTGCCCATTCAAATCAAACAGTAGCTGACTTTTTTAGCAATTGTAAAACAAAGGAAAGCATCATTTAAGTCCAGTGTAGTGACACATCCATATTGGTCACCAATGTTGGATCGGGTGGTATGAGGATTAAGAACGCTGGGGTACCTGGCTGTTAGCCCATAAATCCTGTATCAGTCTGTATGTGGGTATGTTGGCTGTCCGTTTCTTTGCAACCAAACTAGGAGTCTTGTAGGTGGATAAAAAGTTATTTTGTGATAAAAGTCTGTATTACTGGCTGTAATCCTTTGCATGCCTGCTGGCTTAGAGAATACTGCTAGATGTGAACTGGAGATGTACATGGTTATCATCCACCTATGTACTTGGAAGGGTCTGTTGCAGCACTTCAGGTGGGATACTTTGCAACTTTGAGTCAGTGTGTTTTCCAATCAGTGCCATGTGATATTGCAGTAGCAGACAGGTGGGAAGGGTGATTGCTTGTCTGTAAAATAAATCTTAGTACATAGTTTAGCAAGGATCTCTCTTCCCAAAACAAACCACCCAATTTTTACAAATTCATGTTTTACTTTCATGCAATCAATTTCAACACTTAAGGGCTCTAGAAAGTATGTTTTAGATGGAATGCCACCTATACCAATGATTGTGGTGGTCTTTTTACTCAAATGACATTTCCAGTGATATTTGGTACCACAGAATAAATAGCTCCTGCATTAACAAGAAACATGTTTAACTTTCCCTCACTTTCTTCTTGTCTTCTTCTTTCTGCCTCCCGGTACATAAACACTTTCTTCGCCATCTCTACTGCTTCCCGCACATATTTTCCATCTTATCTTCAGTCTTTTTTAATGTTCCATGTATACCTGTGTAACTTTCTTCCACAATAAGAGTCATCAAAAACCTTGGATTCTTATTTGCACCGGGATCTAAACTTACATGCACCCTGTCAGTTTCCTCCAATCTATACCAAAATGCAGCTGGATTCTATTCCTTCTCCTGTCTTATTTCATAAATGCTTTTGAGAAATATACAAGATGTTTACCATACTCTTGTAATGCTTTAAAAACAATATTTTTTAACCTTTCAAAAACAACCGTTTTAAATAGTTATTAAGATCCCACTGAGGGTCCTTATCAGGGAATACGTCCTCCACACCTTGATACTCCTCTCTGTCAACAATAGTCTTTCCCTTCTCCAGAACCTGTCTCATCTCCTCCGGGGTAAGGAGGCTATGCAACAGGGTCCGACATCCCCCCCAAGTGGGTTGGAAGGATTGAAAGATTGTATGAAAGAGAGCAGTAATTCTACTAGGGTCTTCGCTATATGTGGGGTTGTTACAATCTTTCCCCAAGCATCAGTTACCATAGTATCTCTGAGGGGAGCAACCAGATCATCGTGAACAATTTTCTTTTTAGTTGCAGCTCGGGTACCCATCCCTACTTTGGATGGCTTTCATTCCAATCTCAACTTACTAACGTACTCTCTCAACTCATGATCATTCATATTTTCAATATCACACGGGGCGCCTTCACCTTTTATACTCAAACCCACACCACTCTCAGCCGGGATGGGGTAGGGAGGGGGTGGTTTATCCGAGACTGTAGCCACCTCTCTCCCCGAGGCCAGAATAGTTGCCTCCTTAGGTAGAAGAGGATACAGTCTGGGGACGACAAAGAGATTTCACACGGCTCGCGTTCATTTACGTTTCAAATTCAAATTACATTTCTCATTACTAACAAACAGCACCTTATTCTTGACACGGATATTTTTATCAATCTGTTTGGCATTCATTTTGCATCCATCAAACAAGATTTCTCCCATATATGAAGCTTCCAACCACAAATTACTGTTATTGAAGTCTGGCTCCCAACGTCCCTGCTCCATCAATACCTTATGTAAAGACAAAATATCACCTGTCTCCAAACTGCCGACCGATGGGAAATCGGTCCGTAATCCTGGCCAGACCACCTCGCATAAGTGTACAAACATTTCCCTATCACATTCCTTTGAATACCCGGTAACTAGACTCCAGTTTTCAAGTATGCATTGTAACGGGGTACATCCTGATGCTTTGCTGTGACTGGCCCCTATTAGATACCTGGACTGTCCTGCAAGAATGCTTCCCTGACTATCCAATAGTCCCTGAAGTACAATATCCTCTTGCGTCCCCTTAACTCGATCCGACACTTATAAACTTAATGATAAGTCTCCAAAGTTCCCTGAACTCGTTATAACACTTATAAACCTAATAAGTAACGAAAGTTCATATTACCTGGCAGTTTGAAGAGCAGGTTTGCGTCAGTCAGATTACTGTCTTTTTCCTTTCCTACTTCCACTGGTCCTTTAGGCTCCATTACCTGAGATGCAGAGTCACACAGGATCGGTGATAGCAGATATGAGGTTGGACACAACGGATCCACAAGCCGGCATTCTCACCTCTGGTTCACCGGTCCAGTATGTATCATGCAATCAGGAAAAGTAGGAGTCCCACCAGAGTCGCCAATTCTGTTGTGCAAAACGGTTCTACCTCTGTTTCACGGAGTCAATTATGAGACAGAGACGGAGTAGCTGGAAGCAGGAAAGTTGTCTTTATTGCGCAATCAAGGAGAGTCGACCGGGAGGTGGGAAAGCCTCTTTAAGTCAAGTCTAATTTGCATATTACACACTTCAGTATTTATACATTTTCAATCAATCAATTATTTAAACATTAATCATAAAAATAGCATGTTTTCATGTGATGTTTTAAAACCTTTAGGTCATATAGGTTATTCTGACCTACCTAACCCAGATGTCTAATCACAGGCTTCTATTTACTTGTATCATTCAGTTACTTATTAGAATTTAAATCACAGAGTAAGCTAGTACATGTAGTTGCTGGTTTGTGTCACTATCTAAATCATTATTGATTAGGGGGAGTTTTTATGCTTTATCTTGTTTAATTTAGTCAGGCCATTCCTAAGTCCAAAGCTGACTGGACACGTTAGCAAAGAAGAGGAAAAGTTACATTTGTATTTTTAAAGCAAAATATGATTCTAGAAGCAAAGCAGATATATATGATTTAAGATGTTATATATATATTTAGGTAGGATTTCTGGTGTTTAGCTCACACATGCATTGGCTTCAGGTGACTAAAATGGAAACATATTATAATACTAAAGTCCCTATATGCACATACAGGGACCGAATTCATCATGGTAAAGTTTCAGACACCACCTCTGTATCGGTGGGGTTACTTTGAGGGTTACCCAGTGATGGCAATCGCAAAGTTTCTAAAAACAAAGCCACTTTCTCAATGCGATCAATGGACATAGTCTTGTCACTGGTGGTCACAGTTAAGGTTTGAGGCAGTCCCCATCTATATTGGATACCATGTTCGCGCAAGTACGTCGTAAGTGGGGACATTGATCTTCACCAGAATAGCACGGACAGCTATGACGATAATTTGGAAAGAGGCATTTTCCTAGGTAAGTTTCCATAGTGGCCAACATTTGGAAAACATTTCCAGGGACACTTTGCAGTTCAGCTTCCAATAACTTACTTTAAGATTGACCACACCAAGTGTCCCAAGCTCTGCCCACTCCACATAATTGCCATAATGTAACTCCACCTACTTGTCACAGTGTAGATTATATCACCAAGTTCCCACCAATATTACCAGGACCCTTGGTATACAACAGATACATTCACAGCCCAACATCTACATCAGCAGGTACATTTTATCACTTTTACATGAAATATAGTAAGACCTGGTGCAGATGTGCTTCAGTCAGAGAGCTGTGTGTACACCATAAAACATACATTAGTATGAACCTACCACTTCTGCTGGAAGGCCATTCCATGTATCCACTACCCTATCAATAAAGTAATACTTTCATTAGTCCCTGGCAGGGCTGCCATCATAAATTTCAGGGCCCCTTACGAAAAAAATCCCCCCCCCCCCGATAGTTTATCAATTAATATGTGACTAAAAGCCTGGGGTCCACATCCGCTGGATGTCACATATTAATTGTTAAACTATCAAGGGGGAGAACCTAATGTGACCAGTGACCTGTAACAAAATCCAGACAGATATAGTCAGTGTCAGATGAGTTAACCCCTGGATTTCTTGACATATATAGACATTGTCAGATGAGTTATCCCCAGTGTCAAAGAAGTTAACCCCTGGATGGCTAGACAGATATAGGCAGTGTCAGAGGAATTAACCCCTTGGATGGCTAGACAGATATAGGCAGTGTCAGAGGACTTAACCCCTTGGGAGGCTAGACAAATCTAGGCAATGTCAGATGTGTTAACCCCTTGGGTGGCTAGACAGAGGCAGTGTCAGAGTAGTTATCCCCTTGGGTGGCTAGACAGATATAGGCAGTGTCACAGAAGTTAAGCCCTTTATCCACACACTCTATCACACACATATACAGACAGTCTGTCACTCACACTGACATACATACACACATGTAACAGAAAAAGACGTACACACATTCTAACTCACACTGACATACACACACTCTCACTGACATACACACACACTCACACTGACATACACACACACACACTTACACTGACATACACACACTTACACTGACATACTCACACACACTCACTTACACTGACATACACACTCATACACACACACACACTTACACTGACATACACAAACACTTACACTTACACACACACACTCACTCACACTGACATAAACACACTCTCGCTCACACTGACATACACACACACACTTACACGAACATACACACTCAAACTGACATAAACACACACACACACTCACTTACACTGAACTACACACACTCGCTCACACTGACATACATACACACACACACACTCACTTACACTGACAAACACACACACCCACTTACACTGACACACTCACACTGTGACGTCAGGCGCACACTCATACATACATACATACAGTGCATTGCAAACGTATTCGCCCCCCTTGGCATTTTTCATCTTTTGTTGCCTCACGAACTGGAATTAACATGGATTGTTTGAGGATTTGCATCATTTAATTTACAGAACATGCCCACAACTGTGAAGATGTTTTTAAAATACTTTAGATGCCTTTAAAAGGGGCCTGGATACTTTTTTAATGAGCGGGAGCATAGAGGGCTATGCATGTTAGTACAGGAATTGATATTTATTTAGTGCTTGTTGATCCAAGGAGAAATCTGATTGCCATTTGAAATCAAGAAGGATTCAGAATTCAAAATTCCTGAATGGGTTTTTATTTGCCTTCTTTCGATCAACAGCAGTAAACATGGGATAGGAAAAGGGCTGAACTTGATAGACTGAAGTGTGTTTTCAACCTAAGCTACTATGTAACTATGTATATATTTTTAAAAACAAGTTAACCCTTCCCTTGCTGATCACTGTTTTTTACTGTGATTGGTATCTTTACTAGTTTATGGCCCTCAATTAGTTTTTTTTCTCATAATTCTCTTTTTGCAATTTTACATTATGTTTTTTAACTACATTAATTATATTGTTTTAATACAGTGCCTTGCAAAACTATTCACCTCCCAACCTGGAATTAACATGGATTGTTTGAGGATTTGCATAATTTAATTTACAGAACATGCCCACAACTTTGAAGATGTTGGTTTTTTTTTATTGTGAAGCAAACAACAAATAGGACAAAATAACAGAAAAAGTCAATGTGCATAACCATTCACCCCCCTAAAGTCACAGCTCCAAGTTGCTTTGGATAAGTCTCTATGAGCTTGCCACATATTACCACTGGGATTTTTTCCCATTCAAGTTGGATGGTTTGCGCTTGTGAACTGCAATCTTTAAGTCTGACCACAGATTTTCTATTGGATTGAGGTCTGGGCTTTGACTAGACCATTCCAACAGATTTACCTGTTTCCCCTTAAACCAAAGGTTGCTTTAGCAGTGTGTTTGGGGTCATTGTCCTGCTGGAAGGTGAACCTCCGTCCTAGCCTCAAATCACGCACAGAGTGGTACAGGTTTTGCTCAAAAATATCCCTGTATTTAGCACCATCCATCTTTCCCTCAACTCTGACCAGTTTCCCAGTCCCGGCTGCTGAAAAATGGTGTTCTTTATGTGATGTGATGTATTTTCTTTGATGGCCGAAAAGTTCAATTTTAGTCTCATCAGACCAGAGCACCTTTCTCCATACATTTTGGAAGTCTCCCACATGCCTTTTCGCAAACTCAAAATGTGCCATTTTGTATTTTGCTGAAAGTAATTGCTTTCTTCTGGCCACTCTGCCATAAAGCCCAACTCTATGGAGCGTACGGCTTATTGTCCTCCTATGTACAGATACTCCAGCCTCTGCTGTGGAACACTGCAGCTCCTCCAGGGTTACCTTAGTTTTGGTGGGCGGCCGTCTCTTGGCAGGTTTGCTGTTGTGCCATGTTCTTTCCATTTGGTTATGATAGATTTGATGGTGCTCCTGAGGATCATCAAAGATTTGGATATTTTTTTATAACCTAACCCTGACTTGTTCATCTCAACAACATTGTCCCTTACTTGTTTGGAGAGTTCCTTGGTCTTCATGGCAGTGTTTGGTTAGTGGTGCCTCTTGCTTAGGTGTTGCAGCCTCTGGGGCCTTTCAAAAAAGGTGTGTATATGTAAGTACAGATCATGTGACACTTAGATTGCACACAGGTGGACATCATTTCACTAATTATGTGACTTCTGAAGGTAATTGGTATCACCAGAGGTTTTTATGGTCTTCATAACAAAGGGGGTGAATACATACGCACATGCCAATTTTCTGTTTTCTATTTCAAAAGAATAGTTTTATGTATATATTTTTCTCATTTCACTTCACCAACTTAGACTATTGCGTTCAGATCCATCACATAAAATTCAAATTAATAAAACATTGAAATTAAGGCTGTAATGTAACAAAAAAGGTAAAAAGTCAAGGGGGGTGAATACTTTGGCAAGGCATTGTACATACAGTCTGTCAGACACACACTCGTACATAAATACATACATACATAGAGACAGTCTGTCAGACACACACTCATACATAAATGCAGTCTGCCACAGATACACTCATACATACATACATACATACATACAAAATCTGTCACATAGACACACACTCATAGATACAGTCTGTAACATAGACACATACACTCAGTCAGTCACATACACTTATACATACATGCATACACCCATACAGTCTGTCACATAGATACACACACTCATACATAGTGTTTCACATATACTCATACATCCATCCCTACATACATGCATGCAGTCTGTCACAGACACACACACTCATAGTCAGTCACATAGACACATACACTCATACAGTCAGTCACATAGACACACACACTCATACATACAGTCTGTCACATACACTCATACATACATACATACATACATACATAGTATGTCACATACACTCATACATACATACATGCATACAGTCTGTCACATACACTCATACATACATACATACAGTCTGTCACATACACTCATACATACATACAGTCTGTCACATACACTCATACATACACACATACAAGTGAGCAGTTTTTTAATCCTAAAAAATAAATAAATAAAAATGTAGATCAATATGCCCCCCCTCCTTGCTGCTATATCTCAGGGAAGGGGGGCATTTCTGTTCCAGGTTTGTCTGTGCCTCTTACAAAGGCACAGACCATCATTACTTATTAATTACATTATTTTGCCCATGTAAGAAATTAAAGGCACCCTATACCCTATATTTCTTATACCCATTCATTTGTCAGTTTTATTTTGCCCATTCATTTGTCAGTTTTATTTTGCCCATTCATTTGTCATTTTATTTTGCCCATTTAAAAGGGTTTAAAAAATAAAAGTTGCTGCTGTGAGCATAGCATATGGTCACTTGACGTCGCACGACCTGCTACAATCGCAAGACAGGCCAGTTTCCCAAGGATGTCCCGCGATTGCAATATACGCGGGACATTTGCATAGTTGCCGGCGAATCTGGGACAGTTGGCAACTATGAGTTTCCGACCTTGGTTCAGGATTAGAATTTTCTAAAAAAAAAAAAAATCCATTGGATCTTCCCTATTAAAAACAGAAGAAAAAAATTATATAAAATATCTGCTTTCTCTCTGTCTCTACTGACTATCTCACCCATTTCAGATAACAAGGACCCTACATTTTTAGCCTTTAATGTTTTTCCATTTACATATTTAAATGCTTTTTTGGTATTACTCTTGCTCTCCTTAGCAATTGTTTTTTCATTCTGCAATTTAGCCTTTTTACAGTCTTTGTTGCCTTCTTTATATTTTGCAATTTATAATGTTTAAATACTACTTTCTTTTTCGTTATTTCCTGATTTACCTTACTGGTTAGCCACATTGATTTTGGTTTGCTTCTTATATATTTGTTACCAAATGGTATACATTTATATGTATATTTTTATAGTGTTAATTTGAAGATATTAATTTACCTTCTGTGTTTTTTCCAAAAAATAATCCATCTCAGTCAACAAAACCAAGGGATGCATTAAACCTACTAAAGATGGCCTTTTTAAAATTCAGTGTTTTGGTGGGATCCATACCAATGTGCCCTTTTAAATTAATCTCAAAGGATACCATGTTATGGTCACTATTCCCTAAATGCTCCCTTACTTGGATGGATTAGATAAGCTCCTCCATGTTAGTTATTACCAGATCCAGGCATATTTCCCCTCTGGTTGGTGTCTGTACTAGCTGAGACATAAAAATGTCATTCAACAAATTTAGAAACTTACTGATTTTAGCAGAATTAGTGGTTCCATTTTTTCCCTTCCCATACTGACTAGCCCAGTGTTTATTGGTCCCTCCCCCACATTCAATTCCTAGTTTAAACACTCCTCCAACCTTCTAACCATCCTATCCTGAGCCCCTCTTACATTAGGTGCAATCCATCACCACTGTAAAGATTGTACCCAATGTAAAATCAGCCCAGTGCTCTAGAAACCCAAAGCCCTCCTTCTTACATCAGGACTTCAGCCATGAATTAATCTTCCTAATTTCCCACTGTCTCTCTGGCATGGCACAGTTAGTATCTCTGAGAACACTACCTTGGAGGTCCATTTCTTAATCTTACTTCCTAAATCCCTAAAATTACCTTTTAGGGCCCTCCATTTCCCCCTTACTTTGTCATTATTCCCAATATGGACCAAGAGAGCGGTCTCGTCTCCAGTCCCTCCCAATAATCTTTCCACTCTGTCTGCAACATGCTGAACCCGGCCACCCAGGAGACAGCAAACCATTCGGTTTCTGCAACCAGAGCCACAGATAACCCTATTTACTCTCTTAATAATAGAGTCCCTCAACCACCACAACCTGCCTAGGCTTCACTAGCTTCATGGAAAATAGGATTATACATTTTACCTCCATAATTATCAAAATGCCTAGTAATACATTATACAAAACTGACAAATAAAGATAGACATACAGTATATAGATTGTTTTTATTCAGACTGAAAGCAATTCCCCAACCTTTTACTTATAAGAGTAGTATGTCTGAGCTGTGAAATACGTCCCTTTAGTTTGTTCAATTTGGCTTTCAGGCTGTTGTATGTAATGCTAATAGCACAATACAACAACTAAAGTTGAACTGAGTCTAGTCAACCTCAAAAATCGAATTTTAGTGTATAGACCTACTTTAGTTACATATACAACTGAATTTGAAATGTAGACGAAAATGTGTCGAAATGAATAACCTAATTGCCAAATAGACAAATTCTACAGTTTTATTCAGCATAGCATAATTTTATGTTGAATAAAAATGAATCCGATATGAATACTTAATGTCTGATTCTGTGGAATTGACAGTAAGGTAAGTTCGGCTTCATATCAACTTATTTTTGTCTCAATTTCGGGTAAAGTTGTATATGTACTAACAGATTCAATTTAGACTACATTTTGACTCTATTTTGACTCTATTTTTTGGCTTTTAGCATTACATACAATAACTTAAGCTGAAATTTAGATGAATTTCAAAATTGTCAGTATCCGAATGAATGAATGAGCAAATGAATGAATGAATTTCGTTCATTTAGTATTCATTCATTTATCTTTCGTTACTTTTTCATTTTTATTATTCGTTATTCGGATGAATGGACGGAAATGCTATTTTCGCCTGAAAACTAATGCACATGTCTACTATTAAGTTTGTTTGACAAAACATGTCTTTCACAAAACCATGCTGATTTCTACCTGTCATATTCTGATTCACAAGATGTATTATTCAATGTATACCATTAGTGATCCTTCAAATAATTTCCCCACTACAGATGTCAAGCTCACTGGCCTATAATTGCCGGCTGAGAATTTGATCCTCCAATGACACAAGGCGCATGACCTACGTCTTGTGTCACTCTGTTGCCACTATATCTGAACTTATACAACCCTTGGGTGTATAACATCTGGCCCTTGGGCCTTGTCTATCTTAACAGTGTTTAATTGCTTTAACACTTTTTTCTGTGTCAGCCAATCTCATGTTTGCTGTGTTGGTTCTGTAAATTCAGGCAGCAGGGGCTGATCCATCTGTTCTTTCTTGTTATATACAGAAGAATTTTTTTTTTTAAATATCTGCTCACTAATCAAATTTCCTATTTGGGATAACAAAGGGATCTCAACCCACGGCTAAAGAGAAGACCTACAGAAAATCTTCCAATATATTCCCACGAAATACTGACTTTAGTACCTTCATTGGGCATGTCTGCCAAATGATACGGGAAGAGTTGATGCACACGAGAGAGGCAATCATTACCTGGATCACAGAGTGGCACTATGGAGACCAGCTTACTGGTGGCTGGGTCAAATATTTTGCAGGCAGTAAAAGTCACCAGCTTGCATCCCATGTCTAGACCTGCACAGCCTCCTAGAAGACTTGGATAAAAGAGACCACAGATAAAATATACGTGTCTGGGGCTTAAAGGAGTGTGAGGAGGTCCCTGGGTTTATCTCTGGGTGACAGGGAGGGGGATTTAGCTGGCTGCCAGTCCATTAGTGGGTCCTCTGGGGAGAAAGGTTGTGTCACTAGCCCCCCTCTGGCCCTTAGGCATCTCCCTGGGCCTGGTAGCATGGTTCCTGTGGTTGGGCCTAATAACATGGGAGGAGGGTGGGGGAGTTTCATACTCCCATCTTATTTGTAGGATTCTTCTACTCCAGTTCAGCCCAGCTCCGTCCCTCCTCTGCAGCTGCAGGGTGCAGGTGATGCAATGGCTTCATCGTCTGTGTCTCCCTCTGTGGGCCCTGCTGCATCCTCTGTTGGTGAGTGTCAGGTTCCTATTTGTGGGGGGTTTGCATTTGGGGCACAGGTCCCACAGAGTCAGGCATGGGTGGGTTTCTTGCAATGCTTGTCCAGGCTTTTTGACCAGGCGCTGCTAGGGCCTCAGAATGCACAGGCGGCCCACATTGATTCTCAGGTTGAAGCGGTTTGGGGTTCCTCTTTTGGGTCTGGTGGGGTCGTGGTCTGAGTGGTATTCAATCCTGCGGGGGGGATTTTCGGTAGGTCCTCCTACTGTCCCCTCGGCAGGGTCATCCCCACCCACGGCATCGAGTACTGAGCCCGACCCAATGCTGGTGGCACAGGTGGCTCTGTCTGCTACTTCATCTGTGATGGCCGATACCGTGGGGGCGGTGGTGCCGGTGGCTCATGGGGCTTCGTATATGTGCTGGTCAGGTCCATTGGGTTTACATATAAAACAGGAGGTCCGGGATCGGATATGGAACAGGGAATTTTTGGAGATTTACTCACTCATTCCCCTAAAGGAGGTTCCTCCCCCAGAGTAGGAGCTGAAGGACTCCGAAAAGGAGAAAGAGAAATACTGTTACCGGAAAATCCCTAAAACCTTTGGGAATTGGATTAGGGCTTTCTCCAGTTTGGGCAGCATTATCGGGGAGAAAGCCCCCAAGATGTGCTCGGCTCTGTTTTGTTATCAGGACATGATATGACATGCTTGTTAAGTATACAGGGGATTAGGGTGGTGGTGGTATGACGAGCAGTTCCGCCAATGTTTAGAGGTCCGGCCTATGTTGGAATGGGACCAGATGGACATTGGGCTCTGGCTCGCCATCATGACCAGGCCCGCATCACACCAGCATGAGTGCTCAGGTTGTGGGGAGTCCCACCCAGCTTCCAAATGCTTTAAATGGGGTAAGTCCGTGGACAAATCTGACCTGGGATAAAAAGGGGAGGACGCCAGTGGACATCGTCACAATGGGTCCTTTGCTAAATAGATACCAAAACCAGAAGGCTGCAGGTATTCTCCTTTGTGATTTTGAGTAAGGGTTTTGGATCCCCTTCCATGAGCGGGAGGGGGTCCTTCTGCATTTGCGGGATTCCCCATTGGGTGTGATCCCCGAGAAGGAACCGGGGAAGTTCAGACTGATTCACGGGGGTTTGGTGAATGACGATATCAGTGCTGAACTTTGTAGGGTGTCTTAGGCTTCTTTTGATTCAGCGGTCTGGATGGTTAGGGCAGCAGGCCCGGCGGCGTTGATGGCCAAGACAGATATTGAGTCAGCGTTTAGCCTGCTCCCCGTCCACCCCACATCTCTTGGGGTGTCACTTTGAGGGCCAGTTTTATGTGGATTTAAGCCTCCCTATGAGCAGGGCCAGACTGAGGATAAAAACCAGCCCTGTAAATAATTGTTTGCCAGCCCAATAGCATAACATCATTATACCAGCCCCATAGCATAACATCATTATAGCAGCCCGATAGCATAACATTATTTTCTTGTTCATATAAGGGAAATGCATTTCAAAGCACATTTGAAGAGTGTATTATTTACAGATAAAACTGATATATAACACTGCCTAGGGCAAAATAGACCCCCAGTATGTACACAAGGTTATATCGAACACAGTGCCCTAATATATACCCCTTGCACATGGCAAAACATAAGCCCCAGTATGTACACAAGGTTATAGGAATTGCCAGTGCATGGGGTATATATCAGGGCAGTGTGTGAGATATAAACTTGAAAACATACTGGGTGGATATATTGATTTACCCCAGCACCCAGACTGCACTCACAGAACGTGCCCAGCACCCATGACTTATCCCAACACTCATATTGCACTTACAGGACTTACCCTAGCACATAGATTGCACTCACAGGACTTGCCCCAGCAGGACTTACTCCAGCACATAGATTGCACTCACATGACCTGCCCCAGCACTCAGGACTTATCACAGCATGTAGATTGCTCTCACAGGGCTTGCCCCCAGCACACAGGATTCACCCCAGAACTTATATTGCACTCACAGGACTTGCCCCAGCACCTAGGATTTACCCCAGCTCACAGATTACACTCACAGGACTTGCCAAAGCACATGGATTACACTCGCACAACTTGCCCCGGCACCTCTGAAAGCTGTTTGCACTTACATGACATACTCCAGCACTTAGAATGCACTGACAGGACTTACCCCAGCACTCAGGACTTACCCCATCACTTAGATTGCACTCACAGGACTTGCCCCAGCACAGAAGATGTCTATCAGGCTCCAGCACCATGTATGAGGGAAAAGGCATTGAGAGTGCTCTGACACACTGCGGACACTGCACTGCTACTTTTCATGATATTGTTTGCTATTTGATACACACAGAAATAAGACCTCACACATACAGAAATACACAAACTTAGATACACTTACAGTTACACAGGCACACCTACTGTCACACTTACAGACGTACACACAGTCACAATTACAGACACACTTACACACGCAGACACTTACACACAGTATTATGTACACTATCACAAATGCAGACACATATATACACACAGATTTTTTTTTTTAAATGCTGTTTGCATGGAGGTGGCTGGTTCAGACCATGTGGTGTACACACATGCATAAATACACACATTTACACAGTCACACTTACAGACAAAAAGTTAAACATTCACACTAACACACTGTAACACATGCACAATTTCACACATGCAGACACACTTAGATGTACACACAGATTTCTTTTTTTTAAAATAAAAAACGCTGCAGGGATGAAACGGTGTTTGCCTCGTATATGACACCGTTATTCAGTTCTTTCCTGAGTGTCAAATATCACCTACATCCAGCGCTCAGACAGTCTTGGGGGAAGTTGGGGGGTGGAGGATTCTTCAAGCGGCCCCGGCCAGGGCAGTCTTTAATATTGATTGGACCCTGGGCAAGCATTTGCTTGGGCCCCCTGGACCCTGCCCCCCTCCCCTGCATGCAATCACACCATCCATCGCAATGTTACCTCCCCCCCACACACACATACACAAAAAAAAAAACACAAAAATAAGCACAAATTGGACTTTTATGGCAGTGAGTATTTTTTATTGCATTGTATAAAATGTGTATATTAAGTGTATAATTGCAGTGTATAAACTGTATATATGGATCAAAATGTGTATATATGGCTGCAATATGTATACCTTCTTACTTGCAACACTGCAATACAATTACTCATTACCTAAATTACAAAAATATACACAGATATTAGAGAGCACTTACATATATTCATATATATATTTAAAAATATCTATACACATCTCACTCTCTCACACTAGTTGCATTTATACTTATATGAACATCTTAATATTATATTCAACTATTTTCATATGTAATAAAAATGTTATTAAAGAGTTGCATTTCTTGTTTATATTGTTTGTTTCTGCACCCACATTGCACCTAAATGACTTAACACAGCCCCATAGAGTAGCTACAGCACTTGTCATGCACCTATATTGCACCCACAGCACATGGCTTGCACTCATATTGCATTCACACAATTTGGCCACAGTGTAAATTTGCCCCACAGAACATACCACAGTGTCACCTTGTCCCACTGAACTGCCCATGCAGAACAAACCACATTGTCACTTTCCCCAATAGTACATGTTATTTTGCCTCACAGAACATGCCACTGTCAGGTACCAATTAACATGACACAGTCACTTTGTCATTAACATATGCAACAGCCAGTTTGCCTGTTAAAATATGCCACCGTTTGTCCATTAAATATGCTACAGTGTGCCCAAATAATATGCCACAGCCAATTTGCCCATCAAAATGCCAGTATTAGTTTGCCATTAATATGCCAGAATTATTTTGCCATTAACCCCTTAAGGACAGAGCCTTTGAAACATTTTTGTCCTTTCTGGACAATGGCTATTTTAACATCTCTGTGCTGTTTGTGTTTAGCTGTAATTTTCTTCTTTGTCATTAGCTGTATGAAGAAAGAAAGTGTGACACTAACCCAAATATAAACAGTGAACAAAATAGTGAATAAAGTGAAAAGGTAATTAAATTATACTCCTCCTCTGGCACTGCAGCACCCGTTAAAGTGCTCCTCGGGCACTTGGCAATAGAAAAACAAGACAGAGTAGGGGCGCATGTACCGGGAAGAGAAACAAAAAAAACAACAATAGTGCAACACAGTTTAAATATAATTGGATGTATAGTAAATCTCTACAGGGGTGCACTCACAAACGGATATTGAAATCAGGCTCATCAGAATATTGTAGTCAGTCGGTTTTAATCATTTCCATCTAAAAAACACATTAAAAAACCATTGCGCAGTGGCTAACACAAACCAGGCAATAAAAACAATGAATACACGTACAAAATATAAAGCACTTAAAGTGCAACTTGCGTGAAAAAGTCCCGAGAGGTAAAACTTCTTTCCTGCTGCCACCATGATAAGACACTCAGGCACTTTTCTTTGAAGAAATAAACAGCTGGATCCACTTCTCAATGCGTTTCGCCGGCTCTGCTGTCGGCTTCCTCAGTAGATTGGTGCTTTGTGCAAATTTGCACTATTGTATTTTGTGAAGCCTTTTTAAGGCGTTTCACTAGCTACAAACTTTCAGCACTTTATTTGCAAATTTGCCATATTACCATATACATTAATCATCTTGGGGAACATTCCCTTAATTACTTTAACAGTCAGCATTGGATTACAGATTTATCTTGATATATCGTTTTTATAACTTTGCGACATTCCACAACTACAGCAGTGTAGGACTCCCCTTAGCTTCATACATTCCACACTCATACTACATTCATTACGTGTCTTCTCACAGGTTTTTACTATAGAACTCTATTGCCCAAGGAGTGGGGGGGGAGGGGGGACACTTCATAATGATTTTGAACTCCCCAAATGGCAACCTCTTGCTTCACTATGTTATCCATGATAGTTTATCAGTCTATTCAGGGGGTGAGCTTAGCCATTGAGCCCATAATTTGTTATATTTAACTCTAGCCCTGTCTTTGATGTTAAAGCGGGAAAAATGTTTCTCGGCTTCAGCCTGAAAGTTGACCTGTGCCTTAATCTCCGACCAAGTCGGAATATCTGTTCTTCTCCAATAGCGAGACATGCAGATTTTAACTGCAGCTAGAATAATAAAAATCAGCGCCCTTCGATTTATGTCTGTTTCCTCAAGTTCTAGATGGAACAGAAAGGCTTGCGGGGTAAGTTCACCCCTATCCGGGCACACCCATTTCAGTATTTCAGAGGTTTTCTGCCTAATCCCCTTTAAAACATCACAGTCCCACCAAATGTGGCGCTGAGAGCCTATAGCTTGTTCACATCGCTAACACAGGTCATTAGCACTTGGATCAAATTTTGCCAGCTGGGCTGGGACCAGATACCATCTATGGGTAATTTTATAGTATTGTTCGTGGATATTAATACAGTGGTTAATTCTTCTAATCTCTCGTCAAGCCTTGAACCAATCTTGGAGGGGGAAAGATTTCCCTATTTCAGTTTCCCATTGGGAAATTGCAGAGGATCTCTCGACCGTCACCCCCCTGTCCAGAAACCCTCGGACCTTCGCTATAATATTCCTATTTCCAACGGATATCAAAAACCCATCCCAGTCAGTGATCTCTGAAGGTGGGAATTCCCTAAATAGAGATTTAAGTCTTATATAGTTAAATAGTTCTATACCTGGAAGATTGAACATTCTTGTTATGGACTCGAAAGGGAGCAGCAGATTATTTATATATAGGTCGCCTACTGTTCTGATCCCTGAAGTCAACCAGTTCTGCAGGGAGATGTTTGGTATGCACAGAGAGGCTACCTGCAAGGGTGCTGCTTTCGAAAGAGTTTATTTTAGGTTCAACGATTTTTTAATTTTGTATAGTGATGTCATTACATTTACTACTATCTTCAGGTCGAGCCCCAAGTTTCTAAAAAATCTCTGGGAAAGCCATACTAGCAAGGATAGGTCATCGTTTTTACATGCTGTTCTTTCGAGGCTTGACCAGCCCTTTTCTCTGATTTGCTTCTTCCATAATAATGTGGAAGAGTTGGGCTGCCTCATATGTTTTCCGTAGATCTGGATATCCCAGGCCATCCAGGTGTAAATTGCGTTTAAGAATATGGCTAGGGATCCGTGGTTTTTTAGCTGACCATACAAATTTGGAGAACATGAGGTCATGAGGTCAAAATCCCTGAGAATATTAGTTGGAACTCTGTATGGGATAGTTCTAAATAAGTATATAAGCTTTGGAAATATATATGAATTCAAAATGTTAATGCGCCCCATCCAAGATGTTTCAAGCTTTACCCATTGTGATTTCAGTTGTTGAAGGTTATTCAGCAATTTTTTATAATTTACCGGAACAATATTATCAATCTGTTTTATAATTTTTATTCCCAAGTAGTCTATTGATTCTCTGGTTCCTTCCTTCCTGCCCAGATATTGTAATGCCTGTCGATTGGATGGTGAACAATACATAGGAATAGTTTGAGTTTTTTGTAGATTAATTTTATAATTAGAATATGAGCCATATAAATCTATGGCTTCAAGCAATGCTGGGACCGAAGACAGTGGCTGAGTCAGGGTCAGAAGGACATTGTCCGCATAAAGGGTGATGAGATGCTCATCTGACCCTATCTGAACTCCTTTGATCTCCTGAGAGTTCCTCAAATATTGGGCAAAGGGCTCCATGGTGAGTGCATAGAGCAATGGCGCAAGCGGCCAACCTTGTCTTGTACCATTACCAATACTTAGAAAATCAGAAGCCAGGAAAGGACCCTTAATCCTGGCCCTTGGGTTAGTATATAATGCCTGTGTCAACTCGCAAAACCTTCCCGTGATACCGAATACTCGTAGGGTTTCTGCCAGGAACTTCCAATCCACCCTGTCAAAAGCCTTCTCGGCATCGAGAGCGACTATGACAGAGGGGATTTTCTGTTGATGTATGATATCTATAATACCAAACACCCTTCTGGTGTTTTCCAATCCTTCCCTCCCTGGCATAAAACCTGCCTGGTCCGAGTGAATTAAATCGTGAATAACTCTTTTCAGGCGGTTTGCCAAGATCTTAGAAAGGATCTTGACATCTACACTAATCAACGAGATCGGTCTGTAGTTGGTCACCAGTTCAGGGTCCTTTCCTGGCTTCGGAATAGGAGAAATCGAGGCTTCTAACATCTCAGCCGGGAATCCCCCCTCCATCCCGATTGAATTATACAATCTAACCAAACACTGGAGAAATAACTGGCTCCAATGTCTGATAGAAGAGTGAAGAAAACACATCCGGGCCCAGGGCTTTCCCCTTCTTCAAGTCCCTGATGGCATCGGTTACCTCGATCAGAGTTATTGTGAAATTGATTGATTCCAACCTCTCCTTTGAAAGGCTGGGCAGACCCAAGGATCCCAAAAACTTTGTCAATTCATTTGAGGAGGCATTAGGGTGAGGTAGATTATATAATTGCTCGTAGTAATCTTAAAAATCTCTAACAAGAGCAAACCCATATATTTTTTAAAAGTAGACACCCTATGCTATTTCAAATGTTGGTATACTTTCCATGCACTAATTCTACCACCAGCCTTGTCAAATTTTGTGGTAGTAATTTTTGTGTCTTTTTTCCCCCACAAATATTGTATTTCAGACATAAATTCACAGATTTTGGTATGTGTCACTGCCAAACAATAACCCAATATGTGTTCAAAAACATCTCCTGAGAACAGGGATACCACCCATGCATAGGTTTGTTGGGTTGTTTGGGGGCTAAAGGGCCACATTTTGAAGGTGCACATTTCCAACTTGGAATTTTGACGTGTAGTCAGCCTGAGCCCATCTTTCATTTGGGACTTTTTTTTTTTAAGCCGGACAGTGTATTTTACCCAAAAAAGCATATATTTTGTAAAAGTAGACACCCTAGGCTATTGTAAATGGTGGTATTTTAACACTTTCCATGCACCAATTCTACCACCAGCCTTTGTCAAAGTTTGTGGTAGTAATTTTATTGTGTATTTTTTCCCACATACATTGTAATTTATACACAAATTCACATATTTCAGTATGTGTCACTGACAAACAATACCACAATATGTGTTCAGCAACATCTTCCGAGCACAGGGATACCACCCATGCATAGGTTTGTCAGCTTTTTTTGGGGTTGAAAGGATGCATTTGAGAGGTGTGCTTTTTGATTTTCCAACTTGGAATTTTGCCATGTAGAGCAAAGAAGGGGTTTATAGCTCTTATAAGAGCCTTTGTAGTACTGTACAAAAAAATTGGCCCCTAAAAATGCACAGACAACAAAAAATGTTCTGCTGTCCAGTGATCAGTGGCAGGGAAGGGGTTAATACAGAGGGTACACTATACAAAGGGTATGGCTTTAATAAAAGCCCTTGGGTCTCACAATTTTTTAACATTTAATTTAATTTATTACAATTAAAAACTTATATTATACAGATCTGTCTCTTTCCCTCACTAAAACTGAAGTGAGGAGAGGGAGGCAGATCCATATGGGTCAGAACAATATTTACCAATATTGATCTAACCAGGCGAATGCTGATGCTCATCTGAGCAATCACCAAACCACCTTTGCCACTGATCAGCTGTTACTGATCGCTATACACGCGTTCAGACAGCTTCAAAAGGAATACACGTAATCTGCGACCAGATTGCTCCATATGCGCTGCTTAGGCAGTGACCATATGCACTGCTTAGGCAGTGACCAAATGCGCTGCTTAGGCAGTGATATATGGCAAGGAAGGGGTTAATAGCTCTTAAAAGAGCCTTTGATATACTGTAATAAATCACAGTAAAAAAAAATGAACCCCTAAAAAAATGCACAGACAGCAACAAATGGGCTGCTGTGTAAGATCACTGCGTACACAGCGATCAATTGCAGGGAAGATGTTAAACACTGGAAACGGCTTTTTATAAAAAAGCCTTTGGGTCTCAGTTTTATTACATATATTAAAATTAAAAACTTACATTATACAGCTCTGTCTGTCTCCCTCACTAAAACTCAAGTGAGGAGAGGAAGGCAGATCTACACGGGTCAGATCAAATATTGACAAATATTTATCTAACCAGGCGAATGGTGATGCTCATCTGAGCAATCACCAAACCGCCTTTGCCACTGATCAGCTGTTACTGATTGCTATACATGCGCTCAGACAGCTAAAAAAAATGTTTACGTTAAACGTAATCCCCTAGCGGGTATAATTAACCCGTGACGGGTGTAATAAAAACGTTTTTAAAAAAAAGTAAGTTTGCTGCATTTGCGTCAGATCGCTGCTTAGGTAGTGATCTACAGCAAGCAAGGGGTTAATAGCTCTTAAAAGAGCCTTTTTTATACTGTAATGAATTACAGTTAAAAAAAAAATGAACCCCTAAAAAATTCACAGACAGCAAAAAATGTGCTGCTGTTTATGATCACTGCGTACACAGCGATCAATGGCAGGGAAGGGGTTAAACACTTGAAATGGCTTTTATAAAAGCCCTTGGTTTCTTTAATTTGATTAAATATTTAATTTTATTAAAACTTTACTAAAACTAGTGAGGAGAGGGAGGCAGATCAATACTTGTCAAAGGCAATATTTACAAATATTTCCTTTGACTGTATGATAAGTGCTCATCAGAGCACTTATCATACATGCCTGCACACAGATCACACTAATTTGATGTGCAGGCATCGATTGGCGCCCCCTAGAGCAATGGAAGTGAAATACATTCAGTTCCAATGCTCTTGCCAGTAGAAGGGAAGCGCTGCCTATGCAGGCAGCGTTCCTTTGTGCTGAGGACGATGGGGTCGCTCAGGAGATCGACCACCATCGGATCTGGGGGAGCTGAAGGTGTTGCTAAGTGCCTCGCTAGTGAGGCACTTTAGCAACACCGGAGATGGATCGTTCGCTTCCTAAGTATGTGTGCAGCCGGCGCTGCTATTTTTAAATGGCAGCTACGATCTCTCCGGGGAGTGATCGTAGCACACCCCTCCAACTTTTTTTTAGGGTTGCGCAATGCCTCTACATAGAGGCATTGTAGCAACACTGATAGAGTAAAGAAAGCGACCGTTGATCGCTTTATTTACTCTATTTAGTGCATGACGTGCCAGGCACTTCACCTGTCGGCAAATCCACGATTTGCCTTGACGTGCCTGGCACGTCATCTGTTGTTAAGGGTTTAATATGTCACAGACAATTTGCCCATTAATATGCCAGTATTATTGTGCCATGCATATATCAGTAATATTGTGCCATTTAGATGCCAGTATTATTGTGCCATTAATATGCCAGTATTATTGTGCCATTTATATGCCAGCAATATTGTTCCATTCAGATGGCAGTGTTATCTTGCCATTCAGATGCCAGCATTATTGTGCCATTCAGATGCCAGTAATATTGTGCATTAAGATGCAAGTAATACTGTGCCATTGAGATGCTAGTATTATTGTGCCATTAAGATGCCAGTATTGTTGTGCCATTAAGATGCCACTAATATTGTGCCATTAAGATGCCAGTATTATTGTGCCATTCAGATGCCAGTAATATTGTGCATTAACATGCAAGTAATACTGTGCCATTAAGATTCTAGTATTATTGTGCCATTCAGATGCCAGTAATATTGTGCATTAACATGCAAGTAATACTGTGCCATTAAGATTCTAGTATTATTGTGCCATTCAGATGCCAGTGATATTGTGCCATTCAGATGCCAGGAATATTGTGCCATTCAGATGCCAGGAATATTGTGCCATTCAGATGCCAGTGATATTATGCCATTAAGATGCCAGTATTGTTATGCCATTCAGATGCCAGTAATATAGTGTCATTAAGATGCCAGTATTGTTGTGCCATTCAGATTCCAGTAGTATTGTGCCATTCAGATGTCAGTAATATTGTGACATTAAGATGCCCCATGCAATTTGCCCATTAAGATGCCAGTAATAGTGTGCCATTAAGATGCCAGTATTATTGTGCCATTAAGATGCCAGTAATATTGTGCCATTAATATGCCAGTATTATTGTGTTACTATGCTCGTTATAGTCCACCAACTTCCCCCCTTCCCCAGTACTTACCGCCTGGTTGCTGCTCTGTGTCCCCGAACGTCTCCTCCGTGCAGTCTTCCCTCCTGCACGGAGGAGGGAAACACAGTCACCGGATGTGATGTGATGTCACATCCGGTGTCAATGTTGTTTTTTTTTGTTTTGTTTTGTTTTTTCAGCCGCCGCATCCAGCTGATGCCGCTTGCCAGAAAAAAAAGGTCCCCAACAGCCACACTCTTAAAGCGACCCCGTGGCCAAATTCTTAAAGTGGCCACCAAGGCTGTGTTCTTAAAGCCTGCGGCGGCCCCAGGGAAGATGGCTTACCGGGTTTTTTCCTGGTATCCTGGTAGGCCAGTCCGGCCCTGCCTATGGGCTGCTCTGTATCCTGTTTTTATTTTGAGTGTTTTAGCACTTTTTTTGGAGTGGGTGGTGCAGGTTGAATCGGGGTGTGAGTCTATCATGCACTACCTCGATGACTTTCTCTTGGTGGACCCTCAGGATTCCCAGGTTTGTTCCCACTTGCTTGAGGTGATGGAGATGGTAGAGCGGGGGTTTGGGGTCCCATTGGCACCTGACAAAATTGAAGGTCCTACAACATGCCTATGCTGTTTAAGGGAATGAAGACTCCCCTTGGATAAACTAATGGGTTTGCGGCAGATATCTCTGCGGCAATGTAAGATTTGGCTCCAGCAGCTTCAGTCACTTTTGGGCAAGTTTAATTATGCTTGCAAGATCATGCCTATGGGGTGGGTGTTCAATAGGCACTTAGCAGTGGCCACGGCCGGGGTGGGTCACCCTATGCATTTTATTCAGCTGAATCATCCCCTCTCAGGGGATCTGTCGGTCTGGTGAAGTTTCTTAAAGGATTACAAAAGTAGGTCCTTGTGGCAAGCTCTGGAGGTGTCAAACATGTATGTATACTGATGCGGCAGGTTCCGTGGGATTTGGGGCCATTCTGGGGAAGCATTGGTGTTCTGCCAGGTGGCCGGAGGGATGGTATTCTACTGGGTTAACCAGGAATCTTGCTTTCCTGGAGCTCTTGCCCATTTTGGTGGCAGTGGTTCTCTGGGGGGACATCCTCTGTAACAAAAGGGTGGTCTTCCATTGTGATAATTTGAGTATTGTCATTGCCATTTACAACCTGACTGCCTCTTCCCCTCCTGTCATATGTCTCCTGCGCAAGCTGGTGCTGCACTGCCTTATCTATAAGATAACTTGCATGGCGGAGCATGTACCTGGTGTCGTTAACATAATGGCAGATGCACTCTTTCATTTGCAGTGGGACATGTTGTGGGTGGTAGCCCCTGGGGCAGATGCAGAGGGGTCTCCTTGCGCAGCAGATCTGTGGAGCCTTGGGTTGGACGAATAACTCACTGGATTGGGCAATCTGTGTCTCAGGCCTGAGGGTTTTAAAAAGGCGTCCCAGTCAGTTGACACACAGGCACCTATATCGGTGGCCTTGCTTTAAGGTATTTGCCAGACTCTGCCCTCAGTTTCCTTCTCCATGTTTGAATCCAACCTTTTCCGCTTAGCTTATACCTTCGCTTTTTTGAGGGATTTGAGGGTTGGGAAGCTGTACTGTCCTTCCAGGAAGGTGTGGGGGGGGGGGGGGGGGCTTTTGTTCAGGGATGTTATTCAGGAGCTTGGCAGCATCCGTTTCAAGATTAGGCGCTCAAAGACAGACATCATGTCAAAGGGGTCTTGGGTCACACTGCGGGAAGTTCCGGGTTCTGCTGTCTGCCCAGTGGCTTGTTTCAATCAGTACTCCTTGTCTGGCCCGGCCTCCTCTGCCCCTTTGTTGGTCCATCAAGATGGGGCTCTTTTGTCCCGATATCAGTTCATTAGAATATTCCGCTTAACCCTGGAAGCTATGGGGCTTAACAGTGGGGATTTTTGATAGAATAAGCATTCATTGGAGGCGTGATGACGTAGCACGCAGCAAGTGCACGTGTGTGTGTGTAGCGGTGGGGAAGAAGCGGATCGGCCATAGAGGGACGCTCGCTCTGATCCCTCCATCCTCCTCCCGGATGGCTTTGTAGCTTTATAGCTTCACAGCATCCAGCTAGTCTGCCTCGTCCGCTGAATTGGCAGCCTGGAGAATCGCTATTCCCGTCCTGGATCTCCCTGCTGCCCGCTTGAATCCTTCCACCCCTGTATTCCCACAGTCCTCAGTCCGCCCGGAAGACTCACAACCACAAGAACTCGGAGTTCTCTCGCTCTTTCCTCCACCGGGGCTGTTTCCATCTGCAACTAGAGGGCTCCTCAACGGAGGGCTCTCGAAGGTACATTTGATAAGGTGGATGAAAGGGTTAAGAGTTGCAAAAAAAAAAAAAAGTCACCTAGTAAGTAGGAAACCACAGGATTTAATCTGACTGGTCAAAGTACTGCTTATAAATACTCCTTATAAATGCCTGCATGTAGGCAGAACTGAGTGATATTTACTCTTACTAATTTCTGTATATAAAATTGCATGTTTGGCAAACAGTGCGCCATCAGGAACAAAAGACTTTATGTACAAAACATATCAGCTTTAAATAATTATCCTTATCAAAAGGTGTGACAGACAAGGCAAATGTTTTGTTTATGACTACCTCCACGGGGTGTTGAAAGGATTGTATCCTACTGTTAAAACTTAGATACTCAAAATGAACGTTTGGCAACTACTGGGTCATTATAAACAAAGATTCTAATCACAGACACATCATGGTCTGAATGAACACTTGTATTAAAGGTGTGAATCTCGAGGTAAACTCTATTAACAAATACCTGTTGGTGCACACACTCTATGGAACTGATTGTTAACTATTGTCATAATCCTGTTCACATAAAATTGCATGTTTGTCAGCCTTCGGGCCTCTTAAGGTAACGAAAGGAAAATTGAAAGTGAAAGCAAAAGGAGGGAGAAAGGAGGGGAAGGAAGGAGAGAGAAGAAGTGGTGGAGAGAGAACAGGGGAAGGAGAGAGAGAGGAACACTGGAAGGCGAAAACGAGCTAAAAGAAGAAGCAAAAGTTGAGAGCTAATGCAAAGAATCCAGTAGGATTAAGTTTTCCGCATAGCTATACTGACGGAAGGATCCACCATCCCACTTTAAATCCCTGGTATATCCGTTGAAAGCAGATGGTAGGGAAAATAAGGTAAGAGAGAGGGGAAAGACCGAAGGGAAAGGAAAGGAAGGGAAAGTTAAAAGAAAAGAAAGAAAGGGGAAAAAAAGGGAGGAAGATCCGAGCAAAACAAAGAAATATAGGACAAAACCTTCACCTGGGCTCAGAGAACTCCGGTATCTACATTGGCTGAATACAAGGAGCAACATAGTTGCATTGAGCAGAACAAAAAATTATCCAAATACTTAAAGCAAAATGGCCCCAAAGAAGGATAAGACAGAGAAGGAGAAAGGTAAATCTCTTAAACCAATGAGCCTATACTACTCCCCTCGATCAACTCAACAGGAAAAGAACCAAGAACAACTGTCCTCCCCGGATAAATCTAGATCAGACACCGGTGAGGAAACTATGACGGGAATTACTTAGGAGATCTTGAACCAAGCATTGGAAAACCTCTTCCAGAGATTAAGTACAGATATTAAGCCTAGCATTCAAGAAATGAAAACCGAAATCAGTGCAATACATTCTACTCTGCTGATACAGAACGGCCAAATAGAATCATTAAAAGAAGACATCCTGGAACTGAAAAAGCAAAATGTCAACTTAAAGCTGGAAGCAAGAAAAATGGAAGAGAAACTGACGGACCTGGAGGACCGGAGCAGAAGGAGAAACCTTAAACTCAGAAACATCCCAGAAGATATTAACTCAGAACAGCTGTATGACTACTGCACAGAATTTCTGGCACAATATGTCGAAGAAGAGAAGGTTACTAAATATCCCTTCGAAAGAATCCATAGACTTGCTAAATCAAGAGATCCTAGACTCCAGGATAAACCTAGAGATGTCATTGTCTGTTTTCACAACACCTATCTGAAAGATTTGCTAATGAGACAGATTCGAATTAAACCTCCAACAGGAAGATTTCAAGGCCTTTTGCTCTTTGCGGATCTCTCCTTGACAACAAGAAAGAACAGAAGGAGTTTCCACGAGATTTGTCTCCAGCTAAGGGAAAAAGGAATTCAATATAGATGGGGATTCCCAACCGCTCTAATCTTTTCGAATGGTGGAACCACATACTACTGTAAGGATTCAGAAGAAGCGAAGGAGAGACTGACAAGTCTGGGAGTCATATTAAAGGATTGAGGACCATGGAATTATAGTCGATGGATTCCATACTCGCTCCCCTATGACGTATTTCTTCCCTCAGTATTTTTTTTTTTTTTTTTTTGTTTTGACACCATTATGATTATAATGGGGCAGGCCACTTGGATAAAAGCACAATGGGAATGAAGAAAAAAGTCACGATTTTACCTATACTGAAGGCACTGCACCGGCACTTTAAAGGCACTTCAAAGATAGCACAAGGAAATATAAATAAGCATAATGGATACTTAAAATAGAATAAGAATAGAGTGTAATCAATTGTCACAGAGGGGGAGGCAGGGAGGGGGGTGGGAAAGGGAGAGGGGGGGAGGCTTGAGGAGGGATGGGGAAAGGGGAATCTATAAAGAGCACAATTTTTTTCCTCTCGAAGCTTGAAGTGATATGAATGGGAGAGCCCGGAAGATTAAGTCACTAATAATTTAATTTTCTTTTTATCAGTATGCTACTACTTTACCTTAATATATAACATGATAAGTGCCTTGAAGAAATTGGAACTTTTTTTTTTTTTTGGGAGGGAGGGAGGATAGGGGAAACAGGGGAAGCAAGAATACTCTCAATAACTCAAGATGAGGTAGACGAGCAGTGAGGGGAGTTATAGCGGGGGTCCTCACGATGGCCAAATATTACACTGCAATAGATTAGTTTAAACCCTCCGCTACACCAGCACTTAGTTAGCCCCGTTTCTCTTTTTGTGAGCCGGAGCTAAATATAGTGTGACTAGTTCACCGGAGTGAAAGGTGTGAGTATGTATGGAAGTATGACTGTTCTCTTTGGGACCCATGTAGCTTACCGGCGGGATGTCTCGGGGGGGTGGGGGTGGGGGTAGACAAAGTTAGATGACAATTAAGATCGTGACAATCAACGTGAAGGGTTTGAACTCTCCGCAGAAGCGTAAATATTTATACGATATGTTTATTAAAGAAAAGATAAATATAGGGTTTGTCCAGGAAACACACTGGGATCAGAAGGGACATTCACTTTGGAGGTATCAGAAATTCTCAGAGGTATATGTTTCTAATTATCCACAATCTAGGAAAAGAGGGGTTGCCATTTTCATATCGAACTCTATAGACTTTGAATATATTCATCATGAAGCTGACCCGGGGGGTAGATCGCTTATTCTTCTTTGTAAATTGAATAGTGTTCTATATACCTTAGTCAATGTCTACGCCCCTAATGAATCCCCAACGGGTTTTCTGGCAACTATTGGGAAGAGATTGGATCAGATAGGAAAGGGTATGATAATTCTAGCTGGAGACATGAATTGCGTCTCTGACCCAGCACTTGATAAAAGTCTCCCCAGAGGGAAAACCTCAGATCCAAAGATTAACTCTATGGCAACAAAATTAACTAAGTGGTTATACACCAATAATATGTACGATATTTGGCGGGTCCAGCATCCTATGGAGAAGGACTTTACGTATTTCTCACCCCCACATATGTCATACTCCAGAATCGATGCAGTTTTTGTCAAGGATACAGACTTGGGGAAATGCCGCTCCTCTTCTATAGGGGAGATAGTGTGGTCAGATCATGCGCCAGTGTATGTAGAGGTTGATGATGCAGTAGGGCAGCCCAGGAGGAATAACTGGAGATTGAATGAATTCAATCTGAGAACGGAGGACCAGATTAAGGATCTTCGCTCCCAGGTTGAACGATTCTTAGAAATAAATGACGATAACTCTGTCTCGCCAATCACCCTATGGTGCGCATTAAAGTGTGTACTCAGGGGTTATCTGATCAGCTCAGACGTATACTGGAGAAAACAGTAATCTATCGGATTTATATATTGAGCTAGCTCAGAAGACTACGGTGAATAAAGTCTCACCAACAGAGGCCCTTGCGAGACAGGTTGCCCATATTCAGGAGGAAATCAGGGGGAAGATGAACTCAAATTATATTAGAGCAATCTTTTATAAGAAAAAAAAATGGTATTATTCAAATAATAAAGCCAATAAAAATTTGACAAAGAAATTAAATAATCAGCAAAAACAAAAAAGAATAACAAATTTGAAAGTGGGCCCTGAAACATACAGAGACCCTGTTCAAATAAGTACAGCATTCAGGGATTATTATAACTCATTATATAATCTAGAAGAGGTTCCCAAGACACCCTCCCAGACTAGGGTATATCTCCAAAGACTTAATCTTCCGAAAATCACAGACGCAGAAGCACAAAACTTGAATCTACCTTTCGACCTGGCAGAGGTGAAGGACGCAGTGCAGAGCCTTAAATCTGGGAAATCCCCGGGTCCAGATGGATACTCTGCTTTATTCTACCAAATACTGGACCCATGGATCTCCCCGATACTTCTCAGGGTGTTTAACTATATTAAAGAAGGTAATACCTTTCCACCAGAGATGCTGCAGGCCGCTATCATCCCGATACCAAAGGATGGGAAAAACCCGCAAATTTTAAGCAACTACAGACCAATCTCCCTAATTAATAATGATATAAAGATCTTTTCAAAGATGCTCTCGTCTCGTCTGGGTCCAATACTTCCAAGCTTGGTGTACACAGACCAGACGGGATTCATCTATGGTAGAACTACGGAAGATAACACACGTAGACTGATAAACTTGATCTATGAAATCAATCGTAGGAAAGTACCATCGGCCTTTTTGGCATTAGATGCCGAAAAGGCCTTCGATCGGGTGAGTTGGACCTTTCTAAAGGAAACTTTGGAGATATTCGGCCTGCAGGGATCATATAGGCACTCTGTGATGGCTCTGTACTGTGATCCCCAAGCTTATGTTATGGGCCCCTCGATAAAGTCCAAGCCATTCAGGATTCAGAATGGCACACGACAGGGGTGTCCCCTGTCCCCGATGCTTTACGCTTTGATAATTGAATCTCTTGCATCAGCTATAAGACAATCGGGGCTGGTGGAGGGGATTAGGGCCACAGGAGCATAAGCTGGCATTGTACGCTGATGATGTGATCCTGACCCTCTCCTCTCCATTATCCTCGATACCAGAAGCCCTGAATATAATAAGGAATTATAGTGAATATTCTAATTATAAATTGAATTTGGCAAAGACCCAGGTAATTACCACCTGTTTGAGACCCGACCAAATATCATTAATTGAGAACTTATATAAATTTGATTGCTCGAGATCTGAAATGGAATATTTGGGAATTAAAATCACTTTTGATCTTGCATGTTTGGTTAACTTAAACTATCAATCTCTTGTCGGGAAATTAAAATCCAAAATAGAAAAATGTAAGGGAACGGAATTATCCTGGATGGGAAGAATACATGCACTTAAAGCCTATTTGGTTCCCAAAGTCCAATATTTATTTAGAGCAATTTCACTTAAAGTGCCCAAATGTACTCTGGACTCACTTACACGGATATTCTCGGCCTTTGTATGGCAGGGTAAAAAGCCCAGAATAGCTAAAAGAGATTTTATGCGAGGCTCCAGCTATGCAGGACTAGGGTTTCCAGACCTTCATAAGCTTCATAGAATAACTATGTTAGCGCATGCAATAGAATGGAATGTGAAGCGGGACAGTATTCCCAGATGGTTTCAGATAGAAAAAACTCAAACACTACAGCTGGATCCATTCCTCCTTTACTGGGTAGCAGCTCCGATTTTTGATAAAATAGAAGTAAATTCCCCGGTAATAAGGGATGTGTTCAATAACTTAGATAAAATCAGAGGTGAAATAGGAATGCTTACTCCACTAAAAAAGGAGGCACCAATTGATTCCCTAAGATTTTACTTGCCAAACTTGGATTTCTCGGTTTGGAAGGATAGAAAGATTAGGCTAATTGCCGATATATTTGAGGAGGATAATCTGATCACCTTTGAGAAGGCGCAAGAAAAATTTGCCCTTCCTAACTCGGAGTTTCTAGCATTCCTCAGGATCCGGAGTTTCCTGGGTAAGCAACAGTTTGCTCCCCAGGATACTCTGGACAGTTTCATTAGGGCACATCATAAATCTAAACTAATCTCGAAATTAACCAAAAACTTGGATGAGGCCCTGGACAATCCACTTCCCGCTACTATTGTAAAATGGGAAGGGGACCTACAAGTATCGTACCCCAAAGAGAAATGTTATAAGGCTATACTCCTTAATAGGTCGGTCATCCATTGTGTTTCACTGCAGGAGGTGTACTATAAAATACTGTATAGGTGGTACATGGTTCCCGTGCGCCTGAGTAGATTCCAGCGCGGAACATCGAATCGGTGCTGGAGGTGCGAAGGGTCCCTGGGCTCCATGTACCACATCTGGTGGGAGTGCGGTGGTTTAAGGGAACTGAAGGGAAAGCTGCAGCACTTTATGCTGGAAACCTGCGATCTCAGATGCCCACTTACCGCACCCCTCTTTCTCTTTTTGCTGGACTGTCCAACTATGAGTAAGACGCAGCAAAACTGTTTGGTACATATTTTTTCTGCGTCAAAAATTTGCCTAGCTAGGCATTGGAGAAGCCCTCACCTCCCTACATGGCAGGAGATCATGGCACAGTACGATTACCAAAAACAGATGGAGGGATGTGTCTCCAAGCCTGAACAGGCTGTAGGCTCTTAACTTCACGTAGTGATTGTCTCAGGAAAAAGATTTAATAGGGGTTCCACCCCTCCCCGTCCCCCCCCCTACTTGGGACGAACCGGCATGGGTCTACTGTATTAGCTGTACCAAAGAGATAGGATAGGTATGTATGCGCTTGTGAATGTTGTAGTATAGAAGGTTTGAATGGAAGAAGGATCTCTTAATACCACTATTTGCATTTTCTTTTCTTTATCTCTGCACTGTCCCACCTTCCGAACTTACTTACAAACTAGGGTTTAGCACAAGGACCTCTTGAGAAAATGCATTGCATTATGTGCATGTTTGAATTTTGCTACTGACAAGCTCGTAAAATAAAGTATAATAGAAAAGAAAAAGAAAAGAGAAAATAAAAGACACAATGATGTTACTACCATAAAAACTAACATGATTGTTTAAACAAAACTGAGTGTCGGAGTAAAAAAAAAAAAAAACAGTGGGGATTTTGGCGGTCATTCCTTTCTCACTGGGGCTGCCTCAGAGGCTGATAGGTTGGGATTTGCCGAGCGGGCCATCCAGCCTATTGGTAGATGGGAATTCCGGCGTTTTGTGTCATATATTCACCCTGATGGTTTAACTGCAGTGTCGTCTGCTTTGTCTTCTCAGGTTCTGCACGCTGGAAGGTTTGGCTCACAGGCCATTCATATATCTTCGAGCAAGAAAGTGAGCTGCAATCCATCCGGGGGGGAATGTCTGGGATTTCCACTTTCTTCTGCTGAAGTCTGCTGGATAGGTATTAGGGGTATCCGGTGGGTTCGGCTGTTCCCGGAACTTATTCAGTTGTCCAGATTTTTGGGCCCTCCTGATGTGCTGTTGATTCATCTGGGTGGCAATGACCTCGGCTCTATCCCGGTCTTGGGGCTGTGTGATTTAATCAAGCAGGACCTAGCCAGGTTATTAATTCTCTTCCCTGACGTCCGATAAGTATGGTCAAAATTGGTTCCACGAAACAATTGGCGCTACGCTACTAATCAAAGGGCTATGGAGTGTTGCGGGGTAAAAGTTAATAGACAGATCTCCACATTTATTTTGGGAGTGGGAGGTTGTAACAAAACCCCTTGTTAAGCTATATATTTGCTGCATAAGAACTGAGAACAGAGACTATTCGTGTGGTTTCCTACATATGAACAGTCGGTCATATCCACATTTTTACTAACTTCTGAACCCCTGGTCCAATTCGTGCCATTTTTGGATATGTTGGTCCCATGAATGGATTGATTATGAAAATGTAACTTTTGTTGAAATCCCATGCATAGTTTTGGAGTTATAATAAATGTGAAAAAGTATATTTTTTAGCTTGGAGATAATTGAAGTGATACAAAGTTTAACTCAATTATCTCCCAGGCAGAGGGGAGGAATGTACTGTAATTACTGGGTGTGTTTCCATTGTATCATGGTGCCTGATTGTCTGCTGTACTAGCATCCTAGGTCCTGCATAAAAGCAGCAATGAACGTTCAGTGGAGTCAGTTTTTACTTCACCCTTCAAAACGTAGCCTTGTCTCGTTCTTGAAAGGGAACCTGCCCAGCATAAATCACTAGCTCTTTTAAGAGCTCTGCCTTACTCTCTACTTGGATCCAGCAGATGGGATAAAGCAACTCCACTACTGCACAGCATCTTGCCAGGAAGAAGGACATCCCCAACGGCTGATACCCCCTCTCCCATTGGGGTAGCCATTACAGAGGTGTCCCGATTCACCATCGGGTCTTTGAAAGGGATGTTGCAGTGTTTTTCAGGATCGATGGTGTGCATTTAACTGAAGTTTGTTTAGACTTTTTTTTAACTTGGTGCTACAAGACGGGTTAGAGCAGGCCATAGCACTGGGTTGGGTTGGGCCCACTGATTTTAGGGCGTAAAACAGCGTGGCTGGTGGCGAGGGTTATGTGTCCTTGACCGTCAAGGTTGGTATTGAAGGAGGAGTCATCGTCAGTGGAATGAAGTTTTGGCTCAGCCCTCCCCTAACCTCTAACCTGATACATCACCTAGTGGTAAGCATGGATAAGATGGAGAAGGTAAAAGGGGTAGAGGGGAGTACCACAAGTTTTAGATGCTGGTTGCATCAAAGTTTTAATAAAGTTAAAGATTTGGGGACTGGCAAGAAGAAAGATTTTTTGTTAGGCTGTATCTTATTTTTGAGATTAAGAAGAAGTGGTTTGGCTGATACAGTCCTAACTGGTTTGTTTTGTATTAACCCCTTCCCGTCATTATGACGAGTTAACTCGTCATAAGAGCCGCCGCATTAGCGACCTTATGACGAGTTAACTCGTCATGCAGTCTAGCCGGCGGTGCGCTCCGTGGGCACCGCCAGCTAGTCTGCAACGGGTCCAGGACTAAGCCTCGCACCCGAGGCAAAGCTCCTGGACCCGATCGGTCGATTTCCGGGCATGTGATCGTGGTGATTGAGTCATCACCGCGATGACATGCAAATTAGATGGCAAAGTCAGTGTGTTCACACACTGACTTTGCCTCTAATTCACTCTCTGTGCTTCACATTCTTATAGTGAAGCACAGAGAGTGACCTGTAAGTAAAAATAAATTAATTAAATACAGAGGTAAATAAAAAATAAAAAAATAAAAAAATTAACCCTTTCATTGCTGATCACAGTTTTTAACTGTGATCAGTTTCCTTCCACTTTATGGCCCTCATTTAGTTTTTTTTTTTAACAGATTTTTTTATTTTTACAATTTATAAAGTTTTTTTTAATAAATAAAGGTAATTTTAATATATTTATTTAATAAAATTTAACCCCTGCATGCCTGTTGCATGATTTTTACTGATCTGACATCGCACTCTTCAGAGTTTTTTTCTGTCTTTTTTGTTATGGGGGGTTTGGGAACCAATATTTTTCTTTTTTATTAGTTAGTTAATTAGGGGGGATAAGTGGGTTAGTGTTGCACTAGTTATGTAGGTTATTACTGGGAAAATAATGGGGAAAAACTTTTTTTTCCTCAAAAATTTCCTCTTTTATATTTATTTTTTAATACTAAAATGTAAATCATTTTTATGTATAGGGTATCAAAAGAAAGCTCTAACTGTCCTTTAAAAAGCAACATATAACTTGTATGTGTACGTTAAATGAGAGAGAGGAAAATTATGTTTCAAAAACCGCGTATTAAAAATTGAAAAACGCTCTGGTCCTTGGCCCAGGAAAATCCCTGGTCCTTAAAGGGTTAATAAAAGTGCTGTGTCCTATTATTTACACCAAAGTCCGGTCTCATGTCTTCATTATAGTGTTTCGGGTGGGGCATGTTTTAATAAAAATGTATCGCGCTATCCCCTCTACATCATACACTATCGTATGAGACAAACTGAATACTTACTTGCAGTTTTACTTCATTGAGAATGCGACCACTGACGTATCCACATAAACTCTATAGGACTCACATAAGTGTACCGTGAGAGGCCACCTTATCACACAGGCATTGTGAATTAAAAAAAGAGCACATTACTGTGATGATTTGGGATACCTGACAGAGACCTCTATGCAGGAAACGATATATATGCAGAGAAATATACACAAATAATAAGAGTAGTGCACTGGTGATGTAGAAATGATAAAATGAACCTAGTACAGATGACTGGATAGCACTGATGGAGAAGTAGTCAGTAGTTCAGCAGAACTAAACGGCAGGTCGTAGACTCCAGTGGGTATACAGCACTATACTTCAACACAGATCTCCCTCCTATTTCTCATCCGTTCATGCAAATGTTGCTGCCCATTTTCCCCAAAAACCTGGTGGGGTCTCTTTCTGCAGAAGCTGATAAGCTATACCTCTTTCCATCCGCAATTGATGGGACAGTAGGGTCCTAATCAAATCCCTCGCCAATACTTTGGTGGATTTCAAGTTTCTAGCTATCGGATGTTTAACAGTGACTAAGATATGTTTAACTATTGTGTAAGCCTTCTTATTCAAATTTGGGAGATCTAGATGTAATAAAGCTCTAGTCGGGGTTAATTGCCAATTAAAGCCCAGAACTTCTTTCAAGCAAGCCATTACTTTGTACCATAGAGGCCTTATTTTAGGGCAACACCACCAAATATGCAGATAGTCTCCACACTGAGCATCGCACCTCCAACATTTTGAATCTGTTCCATTCATTTAATGTGAGGGATTACACTTTCTACTCTGTCCCAAACCAGAGCTACTCTAGAATAGATTATTTGTGGGCTGACAATTTGATACAGAGCAATGTGCATGATATAGATATATTCCCACTATCATGGACAAATCACAGACTTTTGCATTTGTCTTTACAGCTACCAGGTGTTAATTGCAGAACCTTATGCTGAACAACCCCTTTCTGCTTGTAGGATGTTCTATGCTGTCCTACTTTTTAGTGCCTAGAGACTTGTAGGACGGCATAGAATGTCCTGTATTAAACAGCACATCGTGCCCCCTGCGATAATCTCTGTGCTGATCCCATTGCAGGAACTAGCAGCAGGGTCCCCACTGTCAGGTGAAAGAAAATGTAGCTGATGTTCAAAGTGAGTGTCGGCTAAATTTTACTGAAAAAAGATGCAGGACTGCATAGACCGTCCTGCATGTAATAGCTCATTGCGGCTCCCTGCAATGAGCTATGGTGAAGATCCCGCTACAGCTTTGAGTGGCCTCAGTTTGACATAGGAAATGTAGCGAATGCTCAAACCTGAGAAAGTATCACAGGATGTCGGCAGGGATCGACAGGGTCTATAGAGCCCCGGTCACTTCATGATCAGCAGCCAGGAACACACTGAAGCTGGATGGTGCTTTGGTCTTTAAGGATCCTTTGGTTCTTAACGACCAATGCGATACACCATCAGGCGTGAAGGGGTTAAATAAAAAGGTTTTCATAAACCAAAAAACTAAAAAGCAAATAGAAAATTAAATATTAGTTATTTTGAAACAAACAAAATCTCTGACACAAATCCCTTAATAAACTGGTAGGCTCACAAAACGTATATGAGGGGAATACTTATTAAAATAGTTTCTGTTAGAAAACTGAACAGATATATATTATTAGAAGAACTCAATGATAAACTCAAAAGACTGTAGAGTGCAAACAAACTAAGAGAAACTTAAAAAAAATCAACAATCTATCATCTATGTAAAACAACAGATACTTTTTATCTTAGAGAAAAACAACAACAACGCATATCTATGTGTAGCTCAAAATTACTACTATTGGAGTAACAAGCCTCATAGATCACTGGCACATCAACTGAAAGAGGAACGGCTAGTCACCTACATTAGAAGGATTAAAAATATCAATAATTTGTCAAAAATATAGGAAATAGTGGAATTTTTAGAAGGATTTTATTAAATTTTATATAGTAATCTATGTTTAATAGATTAAATTATTTGGTTGATAAAATTTCCATATTCTTCAATAAATTAAAATTACCCAAATTAAAATTCAGTTCCCAAAATGATTTAATTAAAGAAATTTCCACTGAAGAATTGGACCATATAATAAGCTCCTTTAAAAACAGCAAAGCACCACGACCAGACGGTTTCAGCATACTGTATTATAAGAAAAGCAAAAATATACGTATTCCTCATTTAATATCTCTATGCAACCATATGATAGAAAATAATATCTCCCCTGAAATGCTGAAAGCTCATATTAGTGTGATATTAAAACCAAAAAAGACCCAGAAATTTTCTCCAATTATAGGCCTATAAGCCTCTTGACTGTTGACATAATAAACCTTACAAAGCTGGTAGCATGTAGGCAGAACATTGGCGTTGCAGTAGAATTAATACAATTAAAATGCCCCGCAGTTTAAAGGACATTCTATTTATGGATGAAAAACATGGTGGGCAGAACCTACCTAATATCTATAATTACTACATAGCATGTCAAACAGAAAACCTATTGCATTTGTATCATATAGATAATAATAATATAACCGTACTCACTCCAAAATAGGCAGAACATGAATATAGTTTTTGTAATGGTAACAGTTATAGTTATTTAATGTGGCTTGAGTTACTCTCTTGAAAACCGAAATAGCACATTGCACAGTTTAAAAATTTGGTTCAAAATCAGATACTTCATAAAATGAATGTTTCTAAGAAGTAAATTGTCACCCCATTTAGCATTTATACCTGGAAATAGTAAAATATTCCTTGACACAAGTAAAGTTCTGACTGATAAAGGCTTTTATAAAAGTGAAGATTTTATTGCAAACAATACCATCTTAACATACAATGAATTTATGACAAAACTAAAGGATAGAAATGACATTACAGAGGAAAATTATAATAATTTATCAAATTTATTATCCAGATATCTAGGACATCTTATTAATGATAAGTACACGAATTTTGAAAGATATCTAAAACACTGGAACTATGGACTAGAGGTGACTTATATAAAATGTTCAATATAAACAATAAGGAACTTTTGTGCAGGTTTAGATGGCAGCAAGATAGATGATGAAAAGTGGTCAGAAATATTATAAAAGACAGAAAAAATTCTGTGTCAGTCACCTTTAATGAACAAGCATGTAAACTGTTACACAGGACATATCTAGTGCCAACATTATTAAACAAGATGTATGCTGATGCCAATGAAAATTGCTTTAGAGGCTGTGTAGAAAAAGGAGACAACATAAATATATGGTGTAAATGCTCCAAAATAAAAAGATCTTGGACCAAATTAAATAAAATCATTAATATGATCATACCCATCCCAGTGACATTAACACCTTGGACAAATGAATAACCTAACAAAATATGAAAATATATTAATTAGATCATTTTGTATGGTTGTAAGAATTTATAAAGTTAGTATATGAAATCAATTAGACCTATGCTGGTATGATGTGATAACAAGAATAAATAAAATCTGTGTGAATAAATGCTATCGAGTATTGTGAATGACAAATACAAGATATTTCTGAAAATATCAACACCATGGCTTTCTAGCCCTTTTGATAGATCCAAAGTAAAAATCCCAAAACAATGGAATGGTTGGTGACCTAAGTGACCCCCACCAAAGATGATAAGCAAAACAATATTTGCCTGATATGTTGATGGTCTGATAATCGGTGTGAATGGTCACTTTCTCTTAGATACTCCACATGGAAATGAAGAGTCAAAGCAACGAGACCAGGCCTAAATTCTGAGTTGAATAAGCATGAAGTTTAATACAAATGTATACGTAGGGTAGCATCTGCACAGACTGCTCTGCCGCACCCAAATTACACACAAATTTATAGTAAAACAGTACAGCATAATTCAAAGCAAATAAAAGCATATGATTGATTACAATTTGTCGCAGTGCTACGTATTATCCTTATAAAACCACATTGTTTACCAGCTAAACTAACTGGAAAATTCCAGTTAAACCATCTGACCATTGCGGTTGTACCCTTGCTTCATTGTGTACATTTCAGCTAAAGTTTAAGCAAGCTTGGTTACTTGTGCAATCTTTCAACACTGAGCAATATCACATTTATACGCCCTTTCATTTCCACATTAACCTCTCACTCTCTTTGGGTATCACAGAGGACAAACATGGAAGAAGACATACAAAATGGAGTCGGTAGGACAAAATGGCTTCAGAGATACAAAATGGCTTCCAAGGAAATGTCATCTTCCACATTGGTATGTCTCACAATACAATATGTAGAAAAAAAGAGACAAAATACACAGTACAGCAAAATTTAAACAAAGTGCAGAAAATATATGCAATTGCACTTACAAAACTTGGCAGATGGTAGTGCTCATGAGATAAAGTAGCTGCATGTGTTCACTGCTCACTCATCAACCGATTTTCCAGGGGGTTAAATTGGAAGAAATAATGCAGGAATAAAATGTGAGTATATAAAAAAAAAAAATTTTAGTAAAAAAACAATAGTATCATACATGTGCAGTTTAAAAAGATTAGCCTGGCAGTCTCCCCAATTGGGTGCAAAACTTGGCAATGAAGATAAGCAGCTTCAAATGACAAACAAGTATAAAAACAATAAAAATAATAAAAAGTCCCAAAATATGGCCAAAAAGGGCTCCAGAAAACATTACAAGTAGAAAAACGTTTCACCCCTCGTGGACTTCCTGCTGGCGTGTATTCCTTGCACTGCTGGATCTGTTTAAATCTCTTCTTTCCCAGCGTTTGTTGCTGTGGACTTCCGGGTTTCGTGATTGATGATGTCATCGCGGCTATGTCGCATAGCTGGCTTTGGTAGGCAAATATCGCGAGAGTCCGCCATTTGGTTGGCTTGGTTGGCAGCACTCAATTACAGTGAAAAACAGAAGAAACCAAAACAAAAACAATTTTTAATCTTATTGCTTATTTGAACATTATGGTTATCAAAAAAATACCTATATACAACTGTGCAGAGCATCTTAGATTAAACTGTGTGTAAAAAACAGCCCCTATAGATATTGAATATTTATCCAAATATTTAAGAGAATGTTATTTTAAACTGTGTGCATTTTTCTTGTATATGTGGCTGCAAACAAAATGTTTATATAAACACTTTTTCTGTGGAATATAATATATAATATAAAAATAAAACATTTGTTTCTTTTTTTTGGCTGTAAATGCTGTATTGTTTTTAAACATTACATGCAAAGGAAAACATGTAAAAAAGGTTTATTTGTTTAGTTAGAGTTCTGTGCAGTTGTACACATGTATTACATATTGCTCAGAATACTTTTGTTAATTAAGAGCATTCTTAAAAAAATTAAATAAATCAAAATCTGCATTTAAACCCCTTGGCAGCAGGGTGTCTACATCAAACACCCATTTAATTTCTATTTTTCCAAATTCTTTAATGTTGTTCCCCCCTCTGCTAACTTTGTCGATAGCCCAAAATTGTATACCCTTTGGGTTTTTATTATGTTTTTCCAAAAAGTGTTTGGAAAGGGAATGTTGAGTAATGCCCTTTCTAATATTCCTAACATGTACCCTCATTCTTTTTTTCAAAGTCCTAAGATGTCCTACCTATATATTGTAGGCCACATGGGCACTCTATAAGGTGGAGGAACATGTTAGGAATTGTTTTATTGGAAATTATCTTTTATTTGAGAAAATGCATATTTTGTGATCGGGTACTTTTCATGTTCTGACACCTTGCATGCCTCACACCCCTTGCATCCACAGTAGCCTGATTTTTGTGTTAAGAAATATTGTGGCTCTTTCTTTTTTAGTTGTTTACCAAAAAATCTTTTTGTCAGTTTGTTTTTAAATTCGGTGCCCCTCGGAGTACTACTTTAAATTCTTTAGGAATTAGACCATTTAAAGGTTCATCCTTCTGTTGGATGTTCCAATTTTTTTTTTATAATTCTTTTAATATTTAAAGATTTGTTATTATAGTCAAAAACCAAAGGTAAATTGATTTTTTCTGTTTGTTCTTGAGGCTTTTGTTTAAACTGAAGTAAAGTGTCCCTCCCTTTCTATAGAGGCTACATCTGTTATAGTTTCTTCTAAATCAGACAGACTGTATCCCTTAGCCAATACTAATATCATCTAATTATTGATTAAGCTAAGCAATTACAAACCTTTATTTTATTTATTTGAGTTTTTATATTTTTTTCCCCTTTTATTAATATTAAGTTGTATATCTGATATCATATACTTTGTAAATAATTTTGACAAATTCTACAATATGTTAAACAATTTATAAATGACACACTGACACAATGTAATCTTTAAAAGAAAGGTTTACAACCTAATAAATCCAAATAAAGATATATAGCATAAAAAAGTGTGTGTGTGTGTGTGTGTGTGTGTGAGTAAATATGTGTGGTGTTGGCACTTTGAGGTCTGCAACTGCTGAAAATTGGGTACTTGGACCCAAAAACATTTGCCATTACTGCTCTATAATAATATACATTTCCCTCTCTATTTCCCTTCTCACAGAGCACTCCAGTTACTTTGTATTTTTATTTGTTTCTCTCCTACCAAAATATGCCAGGATTTTCCCCTCAATATACCAGGATTTCCCCCTCAATATGCCAAGATTATGCTCCCTCAATATGCCAGGATTATGCCCCCTCAATATGCCAGGATTTTCCCCTCAATATGCCAGGATTTCCCCCCACAATATGCCAGGATTTTCCCCTCAATATGCCAAGATTATGCCCCCTCAATATGCCAGGATTATGCCACCTCAATATGCCAGGATTTTGCCCCACAATATGCCAGGATTATGCTCCCTCAATATGCCAGGATTTTGCCCCACAATATGCCAGGATTTTGCCCCACAATATGCAAGGATTATGCTCCCTCAATATGCCAGGATTTTCCCCTCAATATGCCAAGATTATGCCCCCACAATATGCCAAGATTATGCCCCCACAATATGCCAGGATTATGCTCAATTAATATGCCAGGATTTTCCCCTCAATATGCCAGGATTTTGCCCCACAATATGCCAGGATTATGCTCCCTCAATATGCAAGGATTTTCCCCTCAATATGCCAGGATTATGCCCCACAATATGTCAGGATTTTGCCCCCCAATATACCAGGATTTTCCCCCACAATATGCCAGGATTTCCCCCCACACCATATTGAGTACTTACCTCCTTGCTGCTGCTTTGTCTCCATCTGCCGGTGCTCTCATCTGCCCGTCTGTGGCTGTGAGGGAAGCGTTGTGCGCTCCCCTCCAGCCAAGCGTCTTCAATAAAGTTTGTTTAAACTTTTTTTTCAACAAACTTTATTGAATGTGCATTGGCTGGAGGGGAGCGCACAATGCTTCCCTCACAGACACGGACCTGCAGCACCGGGGGACAGCAGCAAGGAGGTAAGTACTGGGAAAGTTGGGGAGTTTTTTTTTTCCTGGCGTGACCTTGGCCCGCCAGGTCCGGGACGCCAGTATCGGCCATCGCCCCCTGGGGTGCCCAGCGTTAAAAACGGCCCAGCGGCCGTTTTTAGCGTGCATTAGGGCGGCCTGGGGGGCAATTGCCTCCCTGCCCCCCGGCCCAGCCCGCCCCTGCTGCTATGGCTAAAAACATCAATTATTGCATATTTTACTACTGTTTTACTATGTCATTTTTATAATATCTATGGCAACAATTTAGCTAAACAAAAATAAGGAAATCAATTCAACACTGTTGTGGTTCATAACATGAATGACTGCATATTCCATTATACAAATATTTGGATTTTTTTTCTGACAATGACTAAAACTTCGGGCCTGATCTAACTGGCCCGAAGTTTGGAAAGATTCATGCTACATCGTGGGTACCAGATCTTAAGAATAAATAAAGTAAAATATATATATATTTTTTTACCATACCTACCACCTACAGATTCACCTATAGATTCACCTATAAAAAAAGATGGGTGGGCAATGAAAATCACTGAAATGTAAATACAATTCTTATCTGTATCAAGGTTCCAGCAGTGATCCATGATGTCCTTGCTCCTCATCTTCTGGCCCAAGAAAGAGGGCCACCAAAAAAATAAAAATGAATCCACCTATTCTGTTAAAAAATTCTGCTCTCGTTGGAAATGTAAATTTGTGCGAGCTCCTTGTCTAACCATCCATTCGTGGTGGGAGATGAATGCATAATGCAATGAAATGTCATATGAAGAAAGGCCTGCATCTGATTGCCTAACTATGAGGGAGATGCTGTAAACTATCGGCTTAATGTGTAAGTACTTTTGCAAAAGCTGCCTAACCGACTGTGGAACAACAAGCAGATCATATACAACACATGCAAATTCAAATCAATTAAAACCATTAAAAACACACCTGACATTATCAGCAAATGCCCACCCCTGAGAGCAGCTACATTAGCAATAACATAAAACCAATATGGATTACATGCAGTCACCACCAGATGGTGCTGAAAATACACTAGCAAGAAAAAATGATGAATGTAACAATTGAACAGTTGCAGTACAATATCCAATGATGCAAGTTGATACTGATATCAATTTTACAATCCAGACACAAACGGAAAAATAGATGTAACCTTAGAAAGAAAATACCACCAATGAAATGAGTCAGTGAAACTTATGTTAAAACTATTATGTTTGTACAGAGGGTTAAACAGTAATGTTATCACAAAGAGGGGGTAATAAAAATGTGTGCCAAATTATAGATAAAATAAAATGAAATAAATGATATAGAACCAATAAAGTAAGATAGAATACAACACTGTCACTAATAAATCTCAATTATTGAGAAAAGAAGATACATCATAACACAAGTTTAAACCATATGCTTCTCTGCTACCTATGTGGAAAATCCAATAAATGTTTTGTTGATTTAGATGTTAGACCATACTACTTCTTCTAGGTGCAGGTTTAATTTTCTCTAATCCCATAAAAAGAAAGTAAGTTAAATTACAATTATTACACTAAAAGAAAAGATGACTAAAAGGAGACTTCTCAACCGTATAAAAGATATCTGAAAGGTGTTCCCTAATGCGTTCCTTTAACTCACTTACCATGCAACCAACGTCCGAAGCTCTGACCACAAGAGGGCACAGCCATATTGCAGGAGCATGCTGCTCCATCAATATGGCGCCCACGATCGCTCCGTGGGGGGGTCGTAGGTGCCCCAGAGAGGAAATTGCGGTGCTGGCTATTGCCTCGACATCTAAGGCTGGGTAGAAAAAGAGAGGCACACTGGTTAAGTCTGGGGGGGATTGGGGCAGCATTGGCTAAGTCTGGTAGGCAGATGGCTGCAGGAGCGATGCATTGGCTACATCTGGGGGCAAGGTTTCAAGGAAGAAAACCATCGGTTTGCAGAAAGAGCTCATAGCCAATGTGTTGCAAACATTAGTCAATTTAATGAAAAACAAAAAAGACTGGTACAAAAAGGTGAGGACAAAATATACAGTGAATGAAACACCTTACGTATTAATGCCTCAAGGGCACTTGGTCATAGGCTGATAGGGTGAGGATTTGGTTCGGTAATATAGGGTCATTAATTATCTTAATTAGACAGCAGAGAAAGCTGACATACTGATTGACCTTGCACATTTGACTGACACCCAGCAAAGAATTATTTAGAGTGAATACAAAGTAAACTTACAAATATAATAAAACAAATACAATTATTTATACAAGTGAGCAAACATATATTATAGGTTACAGGTTATATAAAGAAATTACATGCAAACTGCAAAACACCTACATATGAATCATTTTTGCCATGTGCATGTTCTCATTCCACATACAGTAATTTGCATTGTTTAATAGCTTTGAGTAATTTAGTTTTATGTGTATGAAAATCTATTTCTTGCAATGCACATATAAAAATTCTCAGTTTTTTCTGAAGTTGTCTATTTGTGGAAAAACACATTAACATCATGTTTGGAATTTATCCCTTTTGGAGTACAAGTTTGTAATGAAAAAATCCAAAAGACTTCTCTGTGTATTGTCTGTCTATTGATTAATGATATCAGATAAATGTTATCTGATTCTCTTGTTGACTGGACATATTGTTCGTCCTATATATTGTTTCTTACAATTCTGACAGGTAATACAATAAATTACAAAATTAGTATTACAATTGAAAAAATTATTAATAGTAAAAGTTTTTCCTGTTGTTGTGGAAACAAAGTTATTTCCCAAAAGGACATGATTACAGCATTTGCATTGTTTAGTGCCACATCTGAACATGCATTTTACATTCCAAATGTACAGGGCCCATACAAACGGCTTTCTAAAGACCTGTACATATTTATATAACATTATCATTTCCCCTCTAAGCCGCTGTTTCTCTAGCATGTACAGATTCAACTTTTCAAGCCTTTCTGCCTAACTAAAATTTTCCATTCCCCTGATTAGTTTTGTAGCCCTCCTCTGCACTTTCTGTACAAAGGATAAGAGGTCACCCACTAAGACTTGAAGAAATAAGATTTAGTCTACAACAGCGGAAGGGATTTTTTACATGAAGGACAATTAAGATATGGAATTCTCTGCATGAAGAAGTGGTTCTAGCAAATATGTTAGATGCCTTTAAGAGCTGCCTGTGTACTTTTTTAATGATCCAGTGGATAGAGAGCTATGCCTTAGTAAAGGCATTAATATTATTTGAGAAAAATACAATAATAAGTGTTTTCTGCTACTCAATTGATGATGGTATTATTGAACCTTGGAGATCACTTTAAAGTGGAAAAATACCTCTTTTTCCACTTAACAAGAATAAAAAAACATAAAACAAAGAAGCACAAAAATTATTTCTGACTCTATCTCAAAAAAAAAGAAACCAATTCAAGTGCAAAGGAGCACGAAATGCGTAAGACGATCATTTGGAGAAACCTGGTCTGTAGCTGCACATTTCTATACAAGAATAGACATCCTTGCCTATTTTCTCCTTTGTTTATTCCTTAAAAGAACAGTCTCTCAATATGATGTGGAGTTTCGAAAACTTACTTACAAAACCATATGGAATAATGGAATCCCTGTGCCCTCAAAGCAGCTTTTCATAAAGGCCTCAATGACGATATCAAAGACTCCCTAACTTACAGGGATTAACCAGAGGGTCTGGAAGAATATATTGCACTATGTTTAAAGTTACATAGTTACATAGTAGTTTAGGTTGTGTCCATCAAGATCAACCCTTTTCCTCTCCCATGTTTACCGCTGTTGATCCAAAAGAAGGCAAATAAAAATCCCTTCAGGACTTTCAAATTCTGCGTTCAGCGGGGAAAGAAAAAAATCCTTCTTGACTCCAAATGGCAATCAGATGTATCCTTAGATCAACAAGCACTAAATAAATATTAATGTCTAACATGGATAGCCCTCTATGCTCCGGCTCATTAAAAAAGTATCCAGGCCGATTTTAAGGGCATCTAAGATATTTGCTAGAACCAATTCTTCAGGCAGTGAACTACATATCTTAATTGTCCTTACTGTAAAAAAAAAACCTTCCGCTGTAAAAGACTAAATCTCCTTTATTCAAGTCTTAGCGTGTGACCGCTTGTCCTTTGTACTGTTCTGTTAATGAATAAGCCTTTAGAAATCCCTTTGTATTGGCCCCTGTACATGTTGATATAAAATTATCATATCCCCTCCAAAGCCGCCGTTTCTCTAGCCTGTACAGATTTTACTTTTCCAGTCTTTCTAAAACTTTCCATTCCCCTGATTAGTTTTGTAGCCCTCCTCTGTACTTTCTCTAGTTCCATAATATTTTAAAAAGGCTCTCAGAATTTAACCACATATTCTTGGTGAGGTCTTACCATGGACCTATAAAGAGGCAGAATAATACTGTAACGTCTGGAGAGTATGGAGATCCGCTATGGCTACGTCCCTTCATATAGAATCATTGGTAAGTACTCCACTTATCACATCTTCCCAATTTGAGAACTTCCCATTTACCACCACCCTTTGCATTCTGTCTTTCAACCAACTGCCAATCCACAAACAAACCTCTGGCAGTAAGCAGTTTTCATTCTGCAATTTAGCCATTTTAATTGCCTTTTTACAGTCTTTGTTGGCTTCTTCATATTTTGCAAATGTCTCTGCTGATCCCTCAGCTTTATAATGTATAAATGCTACTTTCTTTCTATTTATTTCCTCATTTACCTTACTGGTTAGCCACATTGGTTTTAGTTTGCTTCTTTTATATTTGTTACCAAAGGGTATACATTTATATGTATATTTTAGTAGTGTTAGGGATGTATTAAACCCACTAATCATAATAATCTAATTACAATTCAGTGTTTTGGTGGTACCCATACCATTTTGCTTTTTTAAATTCATCTCAAAGGAATTGGATTTTATGATCACTATCGTTTCTTGGATTTTTTAGATAAGTTCCTCCATGTTAGTTATAACCAGATCCAGGCATGGTTCCCCTCTGGTTTGTGTCTGTACTAGCTGAGAAAAAAAGTGGTCATTCAACAAATTTAGAAACTTACTGCTTTTAGCAGAATTAGTGGTTCCATCCTGAGATGTGTTCCACAGATGAACCAATGCAGATTACTCCTACTATTCTTCTCTCTGCTGAGGAAAAAAGACGCTGTCGTATGTGTTGCCTCTACTGTGGTCAAAAGGGACATATGACAGCTTACTGTCCAGAGAAGCAGGGAAATGTCTAAGCTTAGTGAAGAAGGGAGGAATTCCAGTGAGCGTATCTGAAACGTCTTCCTCTATGTTCCATCGAGTGCCTACCAAGATTCAGTGGAATGGCCACCATGTGGCCACCCAAACCTTCATTGACTCTGGAGCTGTAGGTAACTTCATGGATGTGTCCCGGGCTAAAAGGATGAAAATTCCTTTACGACCAATAAGTCAAATATTACCTATTGCTGCTTTGGATGTCTCTCTCCTTGGGGCAGGTCGTGTCACGCACACCACTGCTCCATTAACGCTTTTTAAAGGTGTCTTGCACCAGGAGTCTATAACCTTTGACCTCCTTCATAGTCCGTCCTCACATTTCAGTGATATTAGGCCTTCCTTGGCTATGAAAACACAACCCGTCGGTCAATTGGCAGGAAGGAGAGATAACTGCCTGGAGTCATAACTGTTCCTCTCACTGCATTTCTTCTAATAAAATTGTGGGGACCATCCTTGACTTCTGAACAATCCCAGGAATATTTGGAATGAAGGGTGCAGATACTCTCCCTCCTCACAGATTATACAATTGTCATATTTAAGTATTTCCTGGTGGCTCTCCTCCGAAGGGTAGAACCTACCCTTTGTCTGAAACTGAAAATGTTGCTCTAGCCCAGTCTATTAAAGAAAATCTTCAAAAGGGGTTCATCAGACCATCTTTCTCTCCGACAGGTGTTGGATTTTTTTTGTCTCGAAGAAAGACGGTTCCTTAAGACCATGCATTGTATACAGAGGTCTCAACAAAGTCACAGTAAAAAATAAGTACCCCTTACTGCTCATCACAGAAATCTCTGATCAAATCAAGGAGGCCAGGTATTTTACTATAATATATAGGGTTGAGAATAAAACCGCTGGAATTGAGTCTGGAGAGAAAGACTACAGGTGCAAAATACGTACTGCTAATATGCTCTCTCCTATAGGGCATATATATGAAAATACATAGTATACAGAAAGAAGCAGACATGCACACTGATAAATAAGTCAAAAATGTATATTTATTAGATAAATGAATCGACAATGGGGAAAGCGTAGGCAATATATGTCTCAAAAAAAGGGACACAAATAAACAACAGTGTATATATATATATATATATATATATATATATATATATATATATATATATATATATATATATATATATATATATATATATATATATGATAGAAGCTGTAGATGTAAGGTGAGAGGACCATACAAAATAGTAAGCAAAATAGACAAAAAACAAAAAGGGAAAGAATCTATGCAAAGTAGGGCAGTGCTATAGATGGACCGTAGATGGTGAATACATCAAAAAGCAAAAAATAAAAGAAAGTAACAAGAGTACAGGGAAAGAAAAAAAAAAAAAAAACAGGAGGGGACACAGGGGGATGTGTCCAGAAAAAAAAAAAATATTATTTAAACAGAGGAAAAAGAAAAAGAAAAATATGGTTATGCCAGGTATAAACCTTGAAAATAAAGTATCAGTGAAAAAAATCTAAGCACAAAATGTGAATGAAGTTCTAATCATGGGAGATTTTAATTACCCAGATATAGATTGGAATTGTGGCACAACTAGTTCCGCTAAGGGCAGCAAGTTTCTGAACCTGCTTAATAACACATTTATGGCACAATTAGTAGACACCCCAACTAGAATAGATGCCTGTCTGGATTTAGTAATAACAAACAATGAGCAGCTTATCTCAAACATCAAAGTAAGAGAACACTTGGGCAATAGTGACCATAACATGGTTTCGTTTGAGATTAATGCAAAAAAGCAAATTGGTAACTACGCCACCAAAATACTTAATTTTAGAAGGGCCAACTTTGATGGACTAAGGGCATCAATTGAGCATTTAGACTGGGAACGATTGTTTTCTGGACTAAACACAAGTGGAATGCCTTGAAGAACACATAACAAAAGTACACATCCCAATATATACCTTTGGGAAACAAATACAAAAGACACAAATCAAAACCAATGTAGCTTACCGGTAACGTGAAACAGGAAATGCAAAACAAGAAAATGGCATTCAAACATTATAAAAGCAAGGGATCAACATTATCATTTATAAAATACAAAGATGCCAACAAAGCCTGCAAAAAGGCAATTAAAAAGGCTAAATTGGAAAATGAGAAAAGGTTTGCTAAGGAGAGTAAAATTAACCCCAACATTTTTTATAAGTATATAAATGTAAAAAAGCTTAAGAGGGAAAATGTTGGGCCCTTGTTATCCCAAATGGGGAATTTGGTAAGTGAGGACAGAGAGAAAGCAGACATTTTAAATCCTTTTTTTTCTTCTGTTTATACTAAGGAAGAACAGATGGATGAGCCCCTGCTACCGGAAGTTACAAAACAGTCACCGCAAACATGGGATTGGCTGACACAGGAAAAAGTGTTTAAGCAATTAAACCCTGTTAAGATAGACAAGGCCCCAGGGCCAAATGGTATACACCCAAGGGTCCTTAGAGAGTTAAGCATAATTCTGGCAAGACCAATATTTATGATCTTTAGGGATTCTTTCAGTTCAGGTATAGTGCCAACAGACTGGCGAAAGGCAGATGTCATTCCAATATTTAAAAAGGGATCAAAATCTCTGCCTGGTAATTATAGGCCAGTGAGATTGACATCTGTAGTGGGGAAATTATTTGAAGGATTGCTAAAGGTGTACACGCAAGAATACATCTTGAATCAGAATATAATTAGTAAAAGTCAACATGGTTTTGTGAAAGACAGGTCTTGTCAAACAAACTTAATATTCTATGAAGAGGTCAGTAAAAATATAGATCTAGGTGTGGCAGTTGATGTGATCTATTTGGATTTTTCTAAAGCATTTGATACAGTTCCACACAAAAGGTTACTCTACAAATTGAGAGAAATAGGATTGGGGGCAAATGAATGTATTTCGATTGAAAATTGGCTAAAAGATAGAACACAGAGGGTTGTTGTAAATGGAAAAGCCTCAAATTGGACCAGGGTATTGAGCAAGGTACCTCAGGGGTCTGTTTTGGGACCTCTTCTTTTGAATATGTTTATTAATGATCTCCCACGTTGTGCTGAGAGCCATGTCTCAGTGTTTGCTGATGACACAAAATTAGGTAAGGTAATAAAGACTAATCTTGATGTTTTTTCTTTACAGGAAGATTTGGACAGGGTGGGTGACTGCTACCCTGGCAAGAAAGTGGCAAATGAGGTTCAATATAGACAAATGTAAAGTCATACATTATGGGAAAAAAAATAACAAAGCAACATATCCCTTAAATTGTATTTCCCTGGGGAAAACTACTAACTAAAAGGATTTAGGAATCATTGTAGATAACAAACTTGGCAACAGTGCCCAATGCCAGTCAGCAGCTGCAAGGGCCAATAAGATATTGGCATGTATAAAACGAGGTATAGATTCACGGGAGGAGGACATCATCTTGCCTCTTTACAAATCAATGGTAAGACATCACCTTGAATATGCAGTACAATTCTGGGCACCAGTCCTTAAAAGCGATATTAAGGAACTAGAAAAAGTGCAAAGGAGAGCCACAAAATTAATAAGGGGATTGAAGGATCTTAGTTATGAAGAGAGACTTAAAAAATTGCATTTATTTACTTTAGAAAAAAGGCGTCTTAGAGGGGATATGATAACATTATATAAATATGTGCAGGGCCAATATAAGGAGCTCTCCAGGGACCTGTTCATTAACAGAAATGTACAAAGAACAAGAGGTCACCCCCTGAGACTGGAAGAGCAAAGATTTCATAGACAGCAAAGGAAGGGATTCTTTACGGTAAGGACAATAAAGTTATGGAACTCACTGCCAAGAGAGGTAGTGCTATCAACCACAATAGATGCATTTAAAAATGGTCCGGATGTTTTATTTTTAGAAAAGCAGAACATACAGGGGTATTAATAATAGAATAAGCATTAATAATAGAGCTTATTGATCCAAGGAGAAATCTGATTGCCCTTTTGGAGTCAAGAAGAATTTTTTCCCCCTAGGAGGCAAAATTGGAAATAGCTTCCTTAGGGTTTTTTTTTTTTTGCCTTCTTTTGGATCAAAACGCTGGAATGATAGGTAGATGGGTTGAACTTGATGGACTTGTGTCTTTTTTCAACCTAAATTACTATGTTACTATGTTACAAAATAATAGAAACAATAGGAGAAAAAATAGCTAAAAAAAACAGTACAGCAAAGTCCAATGAACAAACTGAAAGAAAAAAAGGAAAACAAAAAATGCCTCTTGCAGTAAATAACTAGACCAAAGACCAGTAAAGACCAAAATGCGGAAAACACAGGCAGATAAACCAGTATATCAATACGTTCTGATGTGGTCCATAGGAATGGACACTATCTCACCCATATCCAGTGATTCGATTCGTTGGCGGTATGGTCGAGGTGGGTAAGCATGAGTTCATCCACTTGGAAAAAATGCCAAGCTGCGATCAAGAAAAGTAGTTGGTGTAAAAACAGCAGAGGACTTGAGGTAGGGGCACGGGGTACGCGCTCGGAGATAGCTCCTTCTGAAGCCATGCCGCATAGTGAGATAGACGGGCCTTAAATGCTCTTTCTCCTAGGGTATCATAGTGAAAGCGCCAGCGGCGCATGTAGCTTCAGTCGAGGGGGTGTGTCTGTTGTCATAACAATGGACGCGATGAACGTTGCGGTAGATGAGAGCTGACCGATGTATGGGAAAAGCATACTGGAAGTATGAGGGATCAATAAGTCCAGAAAAAAGCAAAAAGAAAAGAGAAGGAGGGGGGGGGGGGGGGGAAAGAATGGAAAGTAAGGGGAAAGACATATTGTTTAAAAATGCAAGATACAACCAAAACACAGTGGGAAGCCACAAGGGTCAAAGTGAGGGGAGGAGGAGGAGGCTTATGATAAGACAAAATGCACAATATAAAAAATAAGGGTATGTATCAAAAGGATAAAAAGGGTAGAAATAACGTACAAGGGCAAAAGCCCAAATGGAAAAGAGGGGGGGGGGGGGGTAATACAAAATAAAAAGAAATATAAAAATAAAAATAATATTAGTGAAAATTTAAAAAAAAAAATGTAAAAAAAAAATAAGAATAAAAAAAAATAAGAATACAAGAAATAAAATAAAAATAGGAATGCAAAAGTAAAGATAAAGCTAAAAATAAAAATATTCAAAATAAAGAAAAGAGAAAAAAAAATAAAAAATGGAGAAAAAATCTAAAGAAATGGACAAAATGGAAAAAGATAAGAGTCAGTACAATTGTTAACAAAAAAATGTATGTAAAAAGATAAGAGTACATAGCAGGGTAAGGGGAATAGTGATTGCCAGGACGAGGGGAGGTGGGAAGGGGTGGTGTCGTAGGGAAATATTCCTGGACAAACTCTTGGCTCCATATGTTGTGAACCAAACCTCACATGTAAAGGACACCAACCATTTCCTAAACATAATTAATACAGTGAATATTCCAGAGATGGAAGATTTTTATTTGGCGACATTAGATGTACAGAGTCTGTACACTTCCATACCCCATGAAGGCGGTATCCAGGCTGTGTCCTGGACCATCGAATCAGACACAACAGTCTCCTGGAACTCAGCTAAAAAGAACTATGTCCTCAGCCTTCTACGGTTTATTCTCACCGAGAATGACTTGTTATTCGAAGATCAGCTCTAACTTCAGAACATAGGAACCGCCATGGGCTCTAACGTTGCTCCAACATACGCCAACATTTACATGGACCTCCTAGAGGTAAGTGGCATCTATAAATCACCCCTCTTCAAACACTGCCTGCTTTGGAAGCGTTATATGGATGACTTGTTTGTCTGCTGGACGGGCACCAAAGGTGAATTTACCCAGTTTGTCATGGATATTAAGGCCATCAACCCAAATATTACCTTTAACAGCGAGCTTAACGATCAACGCATATCCTTTTTGGACACCATGATGATACGGTCTGGGAATAAGCTTGAAACCGATATTTATTCAAAACCAACGGATAAAAATAACCTGCTCTTATTTGGCAGCTACCATCCAGAGCATTCCAAAAAAGGTCTCCCTTTCAGTCAACTTGTCCGCACGAAAAGGATTGTGAGCAATCCTCTCCTACTGGAGAGAAATGTCTAAAAAAATTTCAGACTGGGGCTACAATCAGGAACTTTTACACACCCAAAGGAACCGGCTATCCACCATTCCTAGAGACACATTATTGAAACCCAGAAGCAAGAATACCATGTTAGCCCGGGTACCCTTTGTATCTCCATTCACTAACGCCAGTGGTAAAATCAGGAAAGCTATCATGAAACATTTGGTATCGCCTGATGTAGTCAGTAACAAACCTAAGACGAGATTACTCGCTGAACCTCAATTAGGTACTTTCCCCTGTCTCAGTTGCAACCAATGCAATAGCGTAATTAAAGGTAAAACCTTTCTCCATCCCCATTATGGCAATAAATACACTGTCAATGACTACTTTACCTGTGATTCCACTTACATAATATATATTCTCAAATGCCCTTGTGGCCTACTATATATTGGTGAAACAACTAGACAAATTAAAAAATGAATCTCAGAACACAAGACTTCCATCAGAGCCGCGCAGTCGGTGGCAATACCAACAAAGCACCTGTGGCCAAACACTTCAAAGAAGCAGGCCATAGCGTCAACCAATTACGTTTTCAGGTAATTGACCACGTTCCACCAACGCGGAGAGGTGGGAACCGAGAAAAAATTCTTAACCAAATGGATAAACATCTTAGACACCATTTCACCCAGAGGTCTCAACGAGGACTATGAACTAATACCTTTTCTCTAGTAGCCCTGCTCTCCTTGGTTTCTTACTTTCTCCATTCTCTCCACCCGCTCCATCTCTTGCAGTCTCTCTCTCATTTTCTCTCCCCACTTTCCCTACGACACCACCCCTTACCCTGCTATGTACTTTTATCTTTTTACATACATTTTTTTGTTAAAATTGTACTGACTCTGCATTTATGTGTATCTTTTTCCATTTTTCCATTTCTTTAGATTTTTTCTTCATTTTTTCTCTTTTCTTTCTTTTTCTTTTTAGCTTTATCTTTACTTTTGCATTCCTATTCTTTTTGTATTCTTATTCTTTATTTATAATTTTTTTATTTTTATATATTTTTTTATTTTTATTTTTATTTTCATTAGTATTATTTTTATTTTTACATTTATTTTTATTTTGTATTACCCCCCCCCCCCTCTTTTCCATTTGGGCTTTTGCCCTTGTACGTTATTTCTACCCAAAAACAAACAAACAAACACAAAAAAGAATATACAGCTCTTGATACATATTTAAATGCTGGTTATTCTGTCCACAATACCTTGTCTGCTGTAACCAGTAATAAGAATAGACTAAAACAACACTAAAGCAGTACTCATACAAAAACATACATTACAACCATTCACACTACCCAAGAAACCTGCTCTTGGCAATCTGGGCTTCCTCATACACAGGGGGAGCACGCTCGCTACTTCTTCGTGAAAAACCTCTTGTGACCCCTCCTCTCATCCAACCTCCCCCCCTACCCTCCCTCTACCCTCTGACTCAAAAGAATATCCCATTACTACCCTTAGTGCTAACTGTGAGGAGAAAAAAAAAAAACACAGAATAAGGTGCTAAGGAATTACCTATAAGGGGGTCTACAGAACCCATAGGTACTAGAGGTGTGTCTATCTATAAATATTGATTACTTGAGGCTTATTGTTGGGTGAAGACTAGGTCTTAGAGACTTGTGTGAAAATGCCTCGGGAAATAAAAGTGAAATGAGTAATAAATTGTGAGGAGCAAACAAGGTCATCCTGTACATGTGAGCCCAAACCGCATCTTCTCATCACTCAAACTAAATCCAGAGAGATCCCTCTGGAGGGTTACCCTGGGTCCGAAGTACAGGCTAGGGGGCCGGTCCTCACCTTCCTATCCGTCTGTGTGAATGCTAGGAGCTCAGACTATCCCAATCTTGCTTCCAATTATTTATCCACTGCTTATACTGGGCTGATATTTTCCCTGACATATCCCTCGACCAACCTAAATCCATTTCCATTCTCATCTGATGCAGCAACTGTTCTTCCATCTGAGTTGCTATCAATGGTAAGCTAGATTTCCAATTCCTAGTTATTATTATTTTGGTAGCTGTAAAACAATGTATTGCTAGGGTTCTATCTTTTTTAGTTAATTCTTCCATATTAAGATGCAAGAGAGTTGTCTTGGGGTCAAACCTCGGGTTCACTCCCAGTATTTTCAGAATTATAAAAGTATTTTTCCATAGTGTTTCCACACGTGGACACTTCCACCAAATATGTGCAAATGAACCCTCATTGTCCCCACATCTCCAGCAGTTTTGGGGGTACCCCGTATACATTTTAGACCGTTTTTTTTGGAGTCAGATACCATCTATGCATCAATTTGAAATGGCTTTCAACCAAATTAAAGCAGTGAATGGACTTTGATACTTGCAAGATGGAATTATTCCATTCTTTCATTGCTATATTTGTTTGAAGCTCTCTTTCCAATGCATCTCTGGCTGCCGGGAGGGAGAACTTCTGGCCATTGTCTAGGAGATGTCTACATTTTGAGGCTACTCTGTGGATCTTATTGTGTGAGAAAACATTCTCCAACTGGTCCGCTCCTTGTCCCAGCTTTATGCGGTGGGTCTGTAGAAAGTGTCTAACTCGCATATAGTCATATTTATCTCGCTCTCCCAGACCCAACTTAGCTGCCAACTGTTGAAAAGGGAGTATTTCATTATTAGCTACTATATCGGAAATACAGATTCTCTCTTTCTGCTGCCACTTACTTAATGATACGTTTTCCATATTGACTTGGATACTATCAAGAGTAGAGGTTTTTAAAATTCTGTTCTTTATGCCCAATATGTTCTTTATTAGTTGCCATTCTTGAATTAGTTGGGACACAGTAATATCTAGCCAAGCCTTAGGAATTCTGAGGGGGATCATGCTAAACATGTAGGCCCACCTGGGGATAAGATAATAATTAATTGTATTTATTCTCCCCCACCAAGAGATTTCCAGGTGGGCCCACTCCCTCAATTGTCTAATAGTCTCCCTCAGAAGTAACATAAAATTTCTTTCCATTAGGCTTGACACATCCCCTGTTACCATAATACCCAGGTAAGTAAATTCTTTCTGTGTCCACTGAAAACCAAACTCACTTGTCAATTTATTCACCGTAGGTTGTTCTACATTTTTGGGCATAACGGTAGTTTTTGGTACATTAAGTTTGTAGTTTTAAACACAACTATATCTAGTTATCTCTGCTAACAACGGGGTAAGAGAATGTTCCGGAAAAAAAAAATCGTTGAGTATAATTTGGTGTCTACGTTAATCAGCGATATAGGTCTAAAATTCTTAACATCTGTATGGTCTTTATCTGGCTTCGGGATCGGCAGAATGTTGGCACTAAGCATTTCCTCAGGAGCCTCACCCCTTAATGCAATTTCAATAAAAGCCTTTAGGAGTCCCGATGAGATGATTTCCTCAAATATTTTATAAAAATAATTACTAAAGCCGTCTGTACCGGGGGTCTTGTTTTTATCTAATTTACTAATGGCCTCTTGCAATTCTATATTGGAGAATGGTTTGTTCAATTCGATTTTAACCTCTTCAGGCACTTTTGGAATAGGGGTCTCTGCTAAGTATTTATCTATCTGATTAATGTCATTTGCATTTGTTGATGGCAGGTTGTACAGAGATTCATAGTAATTATTAAAGGTGTTGCCTATGTCTTCCAGAGTCATACAGACTACCCCTTTATCTATTAGTTTGGAGACTTTACTACTTGATTTTTGTTTTCTTAGTCTATTCGTTAGGATTTTATTTGCCCGATTGCCTTTATAGTAAGTTTGTACCCGCAGTCTATTAAGAGCCGAAATAACTTTTTCATATGATTTATCATTTATCTCTTCTTTTAATCTTTTTATATATATGATATTTTCTGGTTGCGGATTTAATTTATTATGATTAGTTACTCTATACAACTCTATATACAGATCTTCCAATTGTAATCCTGCTTCTTTCCTCCTAGCTTTTTCCAGTTTAATGAAGTATCCCCTCATAGTGGCCTTAAAAGCACACCATATAGTAATTGGGTTTACTTCCAGGGTGTTATTTTTCTGAACAAAGCATTTAGCCCTTGATTTCAGATGTTCTCTATTAGTGTTCTTAGAGAGAATAAAGTCTTTTAACTTCCATGTAAATGTTCCTCTTAATTCTCTGTCTCCCAATGTAACTTAATTAATATTGTGATCTGACCATGTGTTTTCTATTAAGGAGGCAGAATTGACCAAGTTGACGACTACTGAACATCCCAGGCACAGGTTTATTCTCGCATATGACCCGTGACGACTGGACATATGCGAGAAGTCCCTGTTCCCCGGGTTCTTCACCCTCCATAGATCAAATAAGTCATATCTTGCACATATTTGTCTCAGTTTTTCGGCTTGTTTTTTAACTGCCGTATCAACACTGATCCCAGTCTTAGACAATTTTTTGTCCAGTTCTGGGTCCATTACAATATTAAAGTCCCCCGCAATAAGTAAACCTCCCTTCTTTATTTCCATTATTTTCTTCATGATCTTTTGTCAGAGTCTTACCGGGCCTTTATTTGGGAGGTACACGTTTACGAGTGTATAAACTCTGTTGTTAATTTTGCAAACTAAGATTATATACCTTCCATCTGGGTCTAGTATTTGGCAGAGGATTTCTTCCAGGACTGATTTAGAAAAGATGATAGCCACACCCCTTTTCCTTTTATCTTTCAATGAGGCTTGGATTATAGTAGGAAATTTTTTCCCTCCCCAGTTTTGTTTCGTATTCTCCAACCAGTGTGTTTCCTGAATAAAACCCACATGGGTCTCCAATTTATTCCATGTATTGTATAAAATACCTCTTTTTTTTTTGCGTGTTAAGCCCCTGAGCATTCACTGACATGATGTTAATCATCGTCTAGGTTACCACCCTTATTTGACCCCCCACCTGAACCCGGACCCATAGCACCCACAGACATACATGCATCCTTCGGGACAAGTCCAATGTGCTCATTGGCTATCATCCCACATTCATACAATGTGGAGGCAAAAGCCCCCCTAGAACTCTTCCGGAAACTGTTTTCCAGAGTTCTCGGCGTATTTTACGCACAGCCGACCGGCCGAAGGGTAGGAGCTAGATTTCTCTTTAGTCCTCAAAACATATTATCACTTCTAGTAGATTAGAGGGGGAAGGAAGAGAAAAAAAAAAAAAGGACCTTGTACCTAAACGATACATCATAACATAGGCATAACCATTATTGTTATTTATTCCCTTATTTGTGCACACATAATGCATAGTCATTACATCAAAACCTACACATATCAAATTATTCTAAACTATTAAATACTTGCTCCTTTATGCTCACGTGCTCAAAAAAAGACATAATATTAAACCATGACCAACGCATAAAGTTTCTGTACTCTATCCCTTCATTCCCCTATACTTAAGGGTAATGGATAGGTAGGCAAAGAGTAATAAACGCTGAGCATAATTTTTAACTCCAGATATGGTCTCAGCAAAGGGAAGGAAAAAAAAAAAAAAAACCTTATACATAATCAAACCTCAAACCATAAACATACATTTGATCAGAAAATGCATAGCGATTATTATGATCTATTTCATTACTAACCTACATTCACTTGTCAATGAATAAAGGTTAAAATGATAAGTGAAGCAGAACCCCTGCACAAAGTCATTACGTCCCATCATAAAAAGCAACAATTATGGTCTATTAGTTCCCTCATTTGTGCACAAGTATCTAAAAAATAAAAAAAATAAAATAAAAAAGGGGACCTTGTACCTGAGCAATTCATCAAAACATAGGCATAACCATTATTGTAATCTATTAATTCCCTTATATTATGCGCATATACGTCACAAAAAAAAACAAAAAATGGTTTAATCAAAATAATGCGTAGCAATTATTATGATCTATTGCAATACTAGTTTTTCCTGGCTAACCATGGCAGCAGTTACGGATGGGTTAGCTCCACCCTCAAGGTAGGTAGGACAGAAACAAATTTATAAGAGAGCCCCCGCCCCCTGTCTCCTCAGTCTTTTTTCTGTCCTCATTGGTATTAGGACGGGGCCCGTTTGGGCCTGAGATTTTTATTATTTCTTTTATTTTAAATTTTTTACTCACCTTCCGGAAAGTTCAGCCTCTTTCTTTCCGAAGCCCAGTTCCTGTCATTTCAAGGTTCCCTTGGATATTTATTCCTCCGTACCCTTACTACTAGATGGTACTGGAGATGATTCTGGATATGAAGTTTGGGCCATGTTCCTCCGTAAGCTTATTGCAAGTGGTACTGGAGATGTATGGGAGATTAGCAGAGGTCTCAATTCCTGCTGTGCTTCATATGGTATGTATTGGATGTTGGTCTTTCTTCCTTCACATTTTTATTTTTATTTATTTTTTATTTCTTATTTTTCTTATTTTTTCTTACTTGGGCAATGGCTGTTTATCCCCCCTCCGTTTTATTTTCGAGGCTGTGCCTCTCTGGTGAGCGCTGGAGTGCTTCTGCGTTCCAGCCCTCTCTTTCTGTGCCTTTTTTACACTGTTCTCGGGTGCTGGAACGCATATGCGTTCCAAGCCTTGTTTCCAGTGTCGTTTTTTCGGCATTGGAACGCATATGCGTTCCACGCCTCGTTTTCTGTGCCTTTTTTACACTGTTCTCGGGTGCTGGAACGCACATGCGTTCCAAGCCTCGTTTCCAGTGTCGTTTTTTCGGCATTGGAACGCATATGCGTTCCAAGCCTCGTTTTCTTCCTCTTTCAAGGAAGGTGGAACGCATATGCGTTCCACCACTTGCTTAAGGGCTATTTTTATGTCCTATTTAAGGGCTTCTGGTGCAGCCCTGTCTTTCATCTTCCCAGGACCTTTGTTCCCTGTGCCTTCCTTTACTCCAGCCTCAGGTATACTCCTTTGTATTCTGTATGCTGTTTCTTTTGCATTTTAGTAAGTTTCTTTTTTGTTTACATATATATTTTTTCTTTCTCAGCCTGCCCTTTGTATTATTGCATTTAACATGTCCACCTCATCCAAGAGGTCTCATTCTCGTCAATCTAGGTGAGTTTTTTTTTTATTTTTACTTTTATTTATTTTATTTTTATTTTATTTAAGAGTGTCCTTCGCCTGCTCACCCTGTTATTTCTTCCAGCCCTAGACCGGAATCTGATCATGCCAGGAAGAGAACGGAAAAGCGTCCTCGCTGTTTTGCCTGTGACGCCACTCCTTTAGAGGGCAAACGCCTTTGCGGGGACTGCCTGACTCAGGCTGACGGCCCCCCTGAGCCCTCTCCGGATCTGATACATCTAGTTAATCAGGCAGTTGAGAAGAGTCTGAAAGAGCATTTGGGTAATCTGGTCCCTGTCCAGCATGCACCCCTGACTGAGGAGTGTTTGTTTGCAGATCGGCCCGACTCTGAAGATCCTTTGGATTTGGGGCATTGCTCTTCGGCTGAGGAAGATGTTGATTCAGGCGTTCTCCTGGACCCTGCCCTTATTGACCACCTCATTGGTGCTGTTAAGAATACTTTGGGTATAACCGAGTCTCTTCCCGAGGTGGGTACAGCCGATAAATACTTCACCAGTCTGCATAGGAAAAGGCCATCCTTTCCGGTTCATAGCTCCATTGAGGAATTGATTTCTACTGAATGGAAGAACCCTGATTGTAAAGTTTCTTCTGGCAGGAGGACCTCTTGATTATATCCCGTGGCTGCTGAAGATGCCTCTTCCTGGTCTTCTCCTCCTGTGGTGGATGCCCCGGTCATTCGGGTGGTCCGGCGTTCATCCCTTCCTCTGGATGGTCCGGCACTTTTGCATGACCCCATGGAACGACGGATAGAGGCCTCCTTGTCAAGAGCCTATGTTGCGGCCGGTGCTATCTGCCAACCTACGGTTGCCATGACATCTGTCTCTCGTGGGGAAAAAAAAAGGAAGCAAAAACGGTTTGCGGAAGGAGCTCCTGGCGTCTTTCTCACTGTGTGGTTCATTTCCTTTTTTGTACTAGCCTGTTTTACGTAAGCATTAAACTCTGGCTTATTTTCACATACCTGCTTTGATTGTGAGCTCCTTCCGCAAACCGTTTTTGCTTCCTTTTTTTTTTCCTATTGTACGGGCTGGATGGCCTGGCGTTGAGGGAAGCTCCACTTTGTTATTTCAACAGGCTGAAATCGGAGGGATTACTTTATGTTTGGTTTATCTGACCAGGAGGTCCTCCAGTGCTCTTTTACTATCTGTCTCTCGTGCCCTGAAGTGTTGGATCCTCAACCTCAAGGATGACATCGAAAGTGGGGTCCCCAGGGAACAGCTTCTGGACTCTTTATCCAACATCAAACTGGCGGCTGAGTTTTTTATTGAGTCATCTTCGGATGTTTTGAAGCTCGCGGCCAGATGCATGGGCTTGTCGGTTTCAGCCAGACGTGTTTTATGGTTGAAACACTGTCATGCCAACAACTCATCTAAGAACTCACTGGTCTCCATTCCGTTTGATGACAAGTTATTGTTTGGCAAGGTTTTGGATGATGCCATCCATAAGGCCGCTAAAGGAGAAAAGTTTTTTTTTGCCACAGGAACGCAGACGCCTTCCCAAGACCGTTTGGAACGATCGTCGGAATTTTCGTTCCTCCTTTCGGGATTCCAGACAATACCGTCCTGGCAGAGAGGTGGCTCGCACGTCAGCATGGAGGGGCGGTTTCCGCAGTACTGCAAAGGGTTCCCGCTCCCGCCCGGCCTCTTCCTTTCGGAAGAAAATAGGAGTTGGAGGGGACCGAAACTCCAGGCTGTAACCGTCGTGAATAATGGTCCGGACCCAGGAATCCGTGGAAAAACCTGCCCAGACCACTGAAAAAGCCAGAAGTCGAGCACCGACCGGAGGGGCCCGGGCAGGAAGGCCGTCATTCCAGTCATGACGGCCTTCCTGCCCGGGCCCCTCCGGTCGGTGCTCGACTTCTGGCTTTTTCAGTGGTCTGGGCAGGTTTTTCCACGGATTCCTGGGTCCGGACCATTATTCACGACGGTTACAGCCTGGAGTTTCGGTCCCCTCCAACTCCTATTTTTATCCGAACCAAGGTTCCTGTGGACCCCCAACGGAAGGACATCCTAAAAAAATTTCTACGGTCCCTCCTCCAAGACGAGGTTATTGTTCCTGTTCCTGGACTCGAGCTCTTCCAAGGAAACTACTCCCCCCTGTTTTTTGTCCCCAAAGCGTTAGGAGACCTAAGACCGGTCCTCGACCTGTCTGTTCTGAATCGTTCCATGAAGGTCAGAAAACTTAGGATGGAGTCCCTCCGGTCGATTGTTCCTTTTATCTCCCCTGGCGATTGGATGGTCTCCATCGATCTCCAAGATGCCTATTTTCACATTCCCATCAGGATTCGGCACCAGAGCTTTCTACGCTTCTCCATTGGGTGAGGATCACTTCCAGTTTTGGGCCCTCCCATTTGGCCTCAGTACGGCTCCTCGTACCTTTTCCAAGGTTCTGGTGGTGTGTATTGCAGAACTTCGCAAGAGGGGCCTGACAATTTTTCACTATCTAGACGACATTCTCATCGTGGCTCCTTCTCGAGACCTTGTCACCTCTCAGCTGGACGAGGCGTTGAGTTTTCTGCAAGGAGCTGGTTGGATAATCAACTACACAAAGAGCCAAATCCTTCCGTCCCAGACCCTGGTCTTTTTGGGGGCGTGCTTCAACACTCTCACGGCTACTGTTTCCCTGTCATCGGACCATCAGTCTCGTCTAATTTCGGCCAACCAGAATGTCGTCCTTCCCGGTTGGCTGCCCATCAGGAAACTTATGTCCCTTCTAGGGGTCCTGGTCTCCACTATCAGCCTCGTTCGTTGGGCTCAACCGCACACCCGGTTTCTTCAGTCCCTACTGCTACCTCATCTCCCTGTTCCCAGGTCCTTCTTGGACAAGAAATTGTATTTACCAGAGGTGACTTCTCATCATCTGGCCTGGTGGTTGGAGGTCCGTCACCTCAGGAGAGGTTTTCCGCTGACGGACATCACTTACAAAGTTGTCTCGACAGATGCAAGTGCACACGGTTGGGGAGCTCATCTGGACGGTATCTACGCCCAAGAAGAATGGTCTTCACGCAAACGTCCTGGAACTGAGAGCAATTTACAGGGCCTTGCTGGCTTTTCATCGAACCATTCGGGGTCATTGGGTGAGGATCCAGACAGACAACAGGTGTGCGGTTGCCTACATCAACCATCAAGGAGGTACCAGGAGCCTGTCTCTCAGCCGAGAGTTCAAGCCAATTGCTATCAGTCGAACACCTGTCGGCGGTTTACCTTCCGGGTCCAGAAAACACGGTGGCAGACTTCCTGAGCCGCACCACTCTCAATACAACGGACTGGAGGCTCTCCTTCCAAGTGTTCGATCATCTTTGTCGACTGTGGGGCCATCCGACCTTGGACCTGATGGCCTCTCCCACGAATGCTCAGCTTCCCCGTTTTTTCTCGAGGACTCCTCACCCCATGTCGGAGGGCGTGGACGCCCTCTCTCTCCCATGGCCCGAGGAGCTCAGGGTCCGGTGTTACATCCTTGCCCCCGCTCTCTTCAACTAGCGGCCTGGCGATTGAGTGGCAGTCACTGCGGTCCCATGGTCTGTCGGAAGGTGTTGTCTCTACCCTACTGAAGGCTCGGAAGCCTAACACCTCGACCACATACCATCGTATTTGGTCTGCCTTCCTGGTTTGATCCGAGGGTAGAAATTTGGATCCACTGTCACCTTCCCTGCCTGATGTCCTGGCTTTTCTCCAAGCTGGCCTGGATCGGGGTTTGGGTCTGAACTCCCTCCAGGTTCACGTCTCTGCCCTGTCTGCACTCACATCAGTTCGTTGGGCGCTGGATCCTTTGGTGATTCGTTTGTTCAAGGCGGTTCTCAAACTCCGTCCTCCGGCCCGTTCCTTCACGACCCCTTGGAGCCTTCCTCTGCTGCTTCGTGCTTTGTCTGGACCTCCTTTTGAGCCCATGCAGGATGCCTCCCTGTGGTTGGTGACCCTGAAGACTCTTTTACTGCTGGCAGTGACTTCGGCTAAACGTTGTTCCGAACTTCAGGCTTTTTCTGCTGACCCTCCATACACGGTCTTCTCTCCGGATCATGCCCTCCTTCGACCTGTCCCAGAATTCCTACCTAAGGTGGTTTCGGCCTTCCATCTTAATCAAGAGACTGTTCTTCCGGTGTTTTTTCCGAACCCCTCGTCACCTGAGGAATCACGCTGGCATACCTTGGATGTGGTGTGCTGCCTGCACCTCTATATTGCCGCCTCTTCTTCCCTGAGGAAGTCTTCCAGGCTCTTCATCCTTCCTCTGGGCTCTCGACGTGGTGAGGCAGCCTCTGTCTCCACTCTACGCCGTTGGATTGTGGCTGCTCTATCCAAGTGCTACAGCTCCAGTGGTATTCCGATTCCCCCAGGTCTCAAGGCTCACTCCACTAGGGCTGTTTCTTCTTCATGGGCGGCTGAGGCTGGTTCTTCAATGGCAACTGTTTGCGGAGCTGGGAACTGGTCATCCGGTTCCACGTTTTTCTGACACTACCGTCTGGATGTCCGCCGGACTGATGAATCCTCCTTCTTTCACGCTGCATTTTTTCTGTCTGTGTTTATTAGTTGTATGTTCTCCCATCCCTATTTATTTCTGGCTTGGGTATGTCCCATATGTATCTGCTGCCATGGTTAGCCAGGAAAATTGAAAATTGTTTCATACTTACCGTAATTTTCTTTTCCTGGTTATTATCCATGGCAGCAGTCAGTTCCCTCCCTTTGTTGATTTTTGGTTATGAGGAGCTGGTTACTAGACTGAGGAGACAGGGGGCGGGGGCTCTCTTATAAGTTTGTTTCTGTCCTACCTACCTTGAGGATGGAGCTAACCCATACGTAACTGCTGCCATGGATAATAACCAGGAAAAGAAAATTACGGTAAGTATGAAACAATTTTCAATTATATTCACTTGTCAATAGGTAAAAATAAAAAAAATAAAAATACTAAACACCTTGTACATAGTCATTACTTCACATCATAAAAAAAAACAAAAAAAAAACCTAATGCATAGTCATTACATCAAAACCTACACATATCAAGTTATTCTAAACTATTAAATACTTGCTCCTTTGTGCTCATGTGCTCAAAAAAAGACATAATATTAAACCATGACATTCGCATACATTTCTACCCCCTTTTATCCTTTTGATACATACTAATTTTTTTTCTTTATATTGTGCCTTTTGTCTTATCATAAGCCTCCTCCTCCCCTCACTTTGACCCTTGTGGCTTTCCAATGTGTTTTGGTTGTATCTTGCATTTTTAAACAATATGTCTTTCCCCTTACTTTCCATTCTCTTCCCCCCTCCTTTTCTTTATTTTTGCTGTTTTTCTGGACTTATTGGTCCCTCATACTTCCAGGCAGCAGTGCTTCCCATACGTCTATGAGAGCTGACATCGGTCAGCTCTCATCTACCGCAACGTTCATCGCGTCCGTTGTTATGACAACGGACACACCCCCTCGACTGAAGCTACATGCGCCGCTGGCACTTTCTCTATGATGTACCATAGGAGAATGAGCATTTGAGGCCCGTCTATCTCACTATGCGGCATGGCCGCAGAAGGAGCTATCTCCGAGCACGGAGCCCATGCACCTACCTCTCAAGTCCTCTGCTGTTTTTACACCAACGACTTTTCTTGATCGCAGCTTGGCATTTTTTCCAAGTGGATGAACTTATGCTTACCCACCTCGACCATACCACCAACGAATCGAATCACTGGATATGGGTGAGATAGTGTCCATTCCTATGGACCACATCAGAACTTATTGATATACTGGTTTATCTGCCTGTGTTTTCCGCATTTTGGACTGTCTAGTTATTTACTGCAAGAGGCATTTTTTGTTTTCCTTTTTTTCTTTCAGTTTGTTCATTGGACTTTGCTGTACTATTTTTTGAGCTATTTTTTCTCCTATTGTTTCTATTATTTTGTGGTTAGATTTTTTTCACTGATACTTTATTTTCAAGGTTTGTACCTGGTACAAACCAGGACCGTAGATGGTGAATACATCAAAAAGCAAAAAATAAAAGAAAGTAACAAGCATACAGGGAAAGCAAAAAAAAGGGAGGGGACACATGGGGATGTGTCAAGCAAAAAATAAAGAAATATTATTTAAACAGAGGAAAAAGAAAAATGTGGTTATACCAGGTACAAACCTTGAAAATAAAGTATCAGTGAAAAAAATCTAACCACAAAATAATAGAAACAATAGGAGAAAAAATAGCTCAAAAAAATAGTACAGCAAAGTCCAATGAACAAACTGAAAGAAAAAAAGGAAAACAAAATCTATAGCACTGCCCTACTTTGCATAGATTTTTTCCCTTTTTTTTGTGTGTATTTTGCTTACTATTTTGTATGGTCCTCTCACCTTACATCTACAGCTTCTATCATATATATATATATATATACACTGTTTTTTATTTGTGTCCCTTTTTTTGAGACATATATTGCCTACGCTTACCCCATTGTCGATACATTTATTTAATAAATATACATTTTTGACTTATTCATCAGTATGCATGTCTGCTTCTTTCTGTATAGCAGGTATTTTACTATACTGGATCTTAGGGGTGCATTTAATCTTGTTCACATCCGGTAGGGTGAAGAGTGGTCAACGGCTTTCAATACCATGTTTGGCCATTATGAGTATCTAGTCACGCCGTTTGACCTATGTAATGCTTCTGCAGTCTTTCAAACCTTCGTTAACGATATCTTCAGAGACTTGTTGTTGTCTTCACTGAACACAGTTCTCACGTAAAAAACATTCTACAATGTCTCTGTGACAACTCTCTATTTGCTAAAGCTGAAAAGTATGAATTTGAAAAAAATAGAGTCACCTTTTTGGGGGTAATACAGGTCTTATTTGACTTGCTGTTCGTATAGGGATTTTCATCCTTTTAGCCCAGGACACATCCATGAAGTTACCTACAGCTCCAGAGTCAATGAAGGCTTGGGTGGCCACATGGTGGCCATTCCACTGAATCTTGGCAGGTACTAGAAAGTGATGGAACATAGAGGAAGACGTTTCAGATACGCTCAGCGGAATTCTTCCCTTTTGAGGGACACCAGGTGATGGATCCCGATAAAGTTTCTGCAGTCTCTCAGTTGCCCCTGCCTACGGATCTGAAAGGCATTCAGAGATGTATTGGCTTTGCCAACTATTATCGTCGTTTTATTAGAATTTTTTCCCAAATTGTGGAGCCCATCACTGCCATGACTGAGAAAGATGCCAATCATAGCATATGGTCCACTGAAGCCACCTGTTAAAAAAGGCCTTCACTTTTGCTCCTCTTCTGAATCACCAGGACCCCTTCCATCCCTTCATCATTGAAGTTGATGCATCCGAAATTGGTGTGGGTGCCATCCTGTCTCAAAGGCAAACCGACTACAACAAGATCCATCCATGTTCTTATTTCTCCAAAAGCTTCAGTCCTGCCGAGAAGAATTATGATGTGGGTAATCAGGAACTTCTGGCCATCAAATTGGCCTTTGAAGAGTGGCATCACCTGTAAGAAGGGGCAGTCACCCCTATCATGGTATATATTGACCACAGAAATCTTACCTACTTAGAGAATGCTAAATGCCTCAACCACAGGCAAGCCAGAGGGGCTTTGTTTTTCACTTGTTTCAACTTTTTCATCTCCTTCAGGCCTGGTTCCAAGAATGTGATTGCTGATGCCTTGTCCAGGCAATTTGAAGAGCCCACTTCTCTTCCTGAAATTTTTCCTATTATTCCTCCTCAACGTATTATTGGTATGGTGTCTTCCTCCCTGTTCTCCCACATACTTGAGATCTTTTTTCTCCTCGGATCAAATTAATTGGGCCTCTCCTGCACCTAGCCAAGTTCTCCTTTAATCACTTGCTTCATAAATCCCTGCATTCCTCTCCTTTCAAAGTTGCGTATGGTTTTGACCCTTCTGTTTGGCCTCCCAATTTTCAACCTCCTGACCTTCCTGAAGCTGATTCTCAAGCTATAACTCTCCATCAAGAATGGCACAACCTCCTGCAAGATGCCAAAACCAGCCAGTAAAAGTTTACGGATCGCCACCGCTTGAAGGTTGGGGAATTGGTTTGGCTTTCTACCAAAAACCTACATTTACATCAACCTTCCAAGACTTTGGGTCCTAGATACATTGATCAAAGCTAGGATCAATGACATCTCCTACAGGTTGCAGCTTCCTCCGCCCATGAAGATTAGTGACTCATTTCATATTTCTCACCTTAAACCTACCTCATCCAATTCCTACTCCCATGTCTGTTCCTTCCCTGCTCCTTCCTTGGTCCATGGTCAACCTGAATTCTCTGTTCATAAAATTATTGATTCCTGGTTCAATAGGGGCCGTCTGCAGTATTTGATTGATTGGAGAGGTTATGATCCTGAGGAGCGCTCTTGGGATCTGGTGAAAAACATACATGCCCCTGCTAGGGTCCGTGAGTTTCACAGATAGTTTCCCATCAAACCTGGTCCTGGGCATGCAGAGCACGCCCTTGTGGAGAAGGGTAATGTAACAAACTTACCTGCTCACTGCCACACTGCTCTTCGCATCCATCAACCACCGCATACTCACCTGACTACTTGCAACTCCCGTCAAGCTCCTGAGATGCCATCTTTTCGGAATCCTGTAGTCACCAAGATTGCTGTGTGGTATCCTATGCACATGAGCGAACAACGAAAATGGAAGAAGTTAAAGGTGCTCTGCTCCTTGATTGGTTACACCCCCCTGGCTGGCGATTAGCACTGGATTTGTATTTAAACCCCTCAGTTGCTTCTTACCTTTACTTGAGATAGGTTCCCTGGTGCCTGTTGTCAGCTACCTTGTGTTTCCTTCTAGTCCTGTATCCAGTGTTCCTGACCCGGCTTATTTGACCTCCTTTGATCTTCTATCCCTGTGTGCCATATCTGTGGCTTGCTTTTGACTATTCTGACTTTGTTTATCCTGACTTCTGTATCCAGTATCTCAGGTTCAGTGACTGTGTCTGGTACCCAGTATCTCAGTACCAGTGGCTGTGTGTACAGTATCCAGTATCCAGGTACCAGTGACTGTGTGTCCGGTATCTAATATCTCAGTACCAGTGGCTGTGTGTCCGGTATCCAGTATCTCAGTACCAGTGGCTGTGTGTCCGGTATCCAGTATCTTAGTACCAGTGGTTGTGTGTTAGGTATCCATTATCTCAGTACCAGTGTGTCTGATACCAGTGGCCGAGTGTCCAGTATCCAGTATCTCAGTACCAGTGGCTGTGTGTCCAGTATCCAAACTTCATCCATTCGTGAACCTACTGTTACATACTCGTTCTTCCCTATTCAGTGTTCGGAGAGAGGTAGAGGTGCAGCAATTTACCTTTTCAGTAGTGCCCGCTGCTCAACCAAAGGTGTCTCTGATGGAATTGGATTGGAACGAAGACCTCCTACTACCTCTCAAAGACCTGGTGACCGGTTGTACAAGAAGATTTAAAGATCCAGTTATTTCAGATCCTGCATTGTGGATCCTAAACTCTGACTGTCACAGATAGGAAAAGGGTTGAACTTGATGAACGCAAGTTTTTTTTTTTCAACCTATGTAACTATGTAAGCAAAAAATAAATAGACTGTGAGAGAATATCAATGGTCCTATACTCATAGTCACTAAAATGTTTCAAACAGCATTCCACGGCTTTGAGGCCCTGTTTATGGGGAATAGCTGAAAACAAGGACGTCACATCCATTGTTAACCAACTGTAATCCTCACACCAAATGGAAAACATTTGTAAAACCACAACTGGCCGGAGTCAATAAGTTATTTTGATATTCTCTCTCCCTCCTCCACATCCCCCCAATACCAGAAACAATAGGCTGGCTGGGGGGTGAGGGACTTTTTACCTTTTAGGTAGAAATGGAAGCATAGCTGGTTTAGCCTGACAAATCTATTGTATTTCATCAATATTATGTGTTCCTCTAACAAGGGTGTCCAAGTTTTTTTCTGCAGTGCGCCACTTCACCAGAAATGTATGTGTGGGTGGGCCACATTTATTTTTCATTCAGATAACATTTATATATTGTCACAGGCTGGCCGTGGTCTTGATTCATAAATCACCATAAGGAGGAATATGTGTCAGGCTTTAATCAGCATGCAGACTGTATTTCATGCATAACAAAACATGGAAACAAATGCAAAAAAAAAATCTTACTCCACTCAGGAGTCTGATGAACATAAAAGTTCCCTCTCTATTCTACTGGGCAGCTAAGCCTGAGACTTGCAAAAATACCTTTGCTTGCTTTACATTTTGACAGTCTCTGTGCCTCTCAGGCTCACAGCTTCTGTGTATCTTCACAGGTCACAGACTGACAGCCCTCTGCATATGGTTTATGCAGACACTAATTAATGCTCTTAGGGCAACCTAAAATTTTACTCTCTCATTGAAATTGCCATTCTGGGGCTAATATGGCGGTGTTCACTCACACTGCCACATATCCTCCCCCAAGCACAACACAACAAGATGGAGCGGACGTGACATAGAGACTATGCTCTCTAGACAATGCATCCACACTAGCTTGCAAGAGGCCATCTCTGTGCGTTAACACAAACTTATAGGGCAATAGAGAAACGCCTGCTTAGTAAAGTCAGGGGCTATCAAAACTGAGTTACAGCATGCAGCTGTCCTCAAATCAGCAAATGCCATTTCAGCTTTCTGATTCCATTGAACAACATCGTGCCCATGTCAGCTCTGTTAGGGATGCAGCTCAGGTGGCAAAATGTGGTATAAACCTCCTTTAATATCCAACAATACCAAGAAAAGCCTGAACCTGTTTTTTTTCCTCAAAGGACTGGGCTAATTTTCAATGACAGCTATTCTATTTATTTAGGGGGACCATGCCTTGTCCTACAGTATACCCCCAAATACTTGACTTCTGAACATGCTAGTGTACATTTGGTTGGGTTAACAATGAGACCAGCAACCCTCAGTGGATCCAGCATGGTTTCAACTTTATCTAAGTGAGTTTCCCAATCCTGGCTGTAGCTGACACGATCATCTAAATAAGCATTTGTGGCATAGGGTCTCAACAGCTCTTAGCACTCTTCCTTTGCTATGTCTAGTAAGCCCCTTGGATGCCTGCCATAATGAAGTTCAAGGAGTAAAGACCCTGCTGAAGCTCAGGGTACCTCACATACAGCAAACAGTAGATCGGGCAAGAGTGTATCCTAATTTTCCCCATCCCTGCTTAAAACTTTGTTTTTTGATGGTCCTGTTGATCCGTCTCAGCCGAAGTCTTGATAAAGTCTTAGTTTTGAGAAAGGTCCGAGTTTCAGACCGAAACGTCGACCACATGTATTGTAATTGGATTTTTCGTTCCATGAGCATCGACTAAAGCATATTTCTACTCTAAAGTCCCGTGAGTGCGTGTTTTTTTGCCCTTTTTGGATTTGTATATATATTTGTATACAAATATCAATCTGTTTCACAGATGCATTTACAGCCACACATATACAAATCCAAAGACACACTTAACCCCTTCAGGACAATGGTATACTTTGTTTTGATGTCCGTTCTGGACAATAGCTTTTTTTCTACTTTAGCCATGTGTGCCTTTAAATTAAAGTGTAACTTGCTATTTTAATGAATTCCCACATTTAATATATTGTTTTTTAAGGAAAGATAGGGATTTCTTTTGCAACCATTTTTTTAAGATGTAACCCTTTGTGTAATGTATACAATTTAATATAGTATAAAAATGGTAACAAAAATGTTTTTTTTTTATTATATTTTTTTCTGGGACACAGTATATTTATCTCCCCTCTCTCTCTCTCTGACACAAGAAAAAAATGTATCAGGGAGAGAGAGGGAAGATTTTGACAATCAGTGTTCAAACAGTACTGATTGTCATTTAATGTATTTTTTGCATTTATTAAATGTGATTGATTTTCACAGTGATCACAGAAATAAATGCAAAAAAAAATAATGGTTGATCCTGGTCTACCTAACTGTTAAGGCAACCAGGATCAACTTTCCCCATCTCGTCCCCCAAATTTGGGGGAAGATGGCAATTTTACAGCTATCACAATCCACACTGAGAGAGCCTGCCTCAGCTATTGCAGGTGTTTCAAACTTGCGTCTATCAGAGGCAGTCTGAAACACCCATCACCCTATTTGCATCGAGTAAGGGGGTGTGATTGACAGGTAAGTGACTATGGTCACTGGCCTGTCACGTTAAGACTGCCCATGGGCGGTCCCGAGGGACGTTTTTTTTGTTGCTTTGCTGGATGCCTTCACTCGGGAAGCATCCAGCAAACCTGAAAATAGCTTGAATTGTGGCAAAAATACAGTGATTGCACTATTTTAAACGCAGCCTGTACATGTTTGGGCATTGTCACCAATGCAATGGAAGCGTGTACATGTATGGGCATTGTCCTGAATGGGTTAATGTCAGGAACTTACTGTACCTGGACATGAACTCTGACTTCCCTGTTACTAGTTTTCTTTACTGGTTCGCCAGCCTGTTTATTCCCTATTGAGCTTCTGTTTGAGTAACAATGAATCTACAAAGCCTTGTTCTCCATAACTCCCCTTAGCTGTGTCTGGTCATGTGCTGACTCTCTGCCTATAAAAGCCATTTCCTGTCACTATACCTTTGCCAGATTGTTGAGATTTCTGCTTTCATCTGTACTACCTTAGCTTTCAGTGGTAAATATTGCCTACACCATCATGCTTGACACTGGCAATGAGGGTATCTCCCCTTCCCAGAAACATTATACCACTGGGGATACTGATAAAGGTGAGGAAGCCCATGGAGCATGGCATGATATCTCATGCCATGCAGTCAGCAATGGGGGTTATTGCCTCCACTATCACCCAGTCAATTTTGTCGGCACTCTTGGAATCTCAGGTTTCTACACCACATATGGAGATTCCCCCAGGGATATACACTTCACCCACAATACCATGCCACAAGGCTTAAAATAAATCCCATCATATTGTGTCCCATGTCTGCAAACCTCACATGAAAGGCACGGTTCCACCTGCCACAGAGAACGTGGTAAGATCACAAAAACAAGCCCAGAGCAGGGCTAAATTTGCTTGTGCATGGTAAAGGGCGAAAGCTGCTAATGATACCTCAGACTCCGAGTCTGACACTCACTCAAAGTCACACTTGCAAGCACACACACTTACAAACACACTTGCATGCACAAACACTTACTCACAGTCACACTTGAGCACACACACTCACTCAAAGTCACACTTGCAAGCACACACACACTCACAAACACACTTGTGCACACACTCACTCAGTCACACTTATGCACACACATACTCATAGTCACACTTGATCACACACACACTGTCACACTTGCGCACACATGCACAGAGTCACACTTGCATGTACACACTTACTCACAGTCATATCTGTGCACACACACGCACTCACACTTGTGTACAAACACTCACACACAGTACCACTTGCTGGCACACACTCAGTCACACTTGTGTACACACAAACTCATATCCACACCTGCACACACACATTCAGAATGTCACACTTGCGCACACACACACTCACAGAGTCACACTTGTGTGCCTACACACACTCACAGTCACACTTGTGCACACCAACTCATAGTCACACTTGTGCACACAACCGCACTTGCACACACACTGTCAGAGTGTCACACTTGCACACAAACTCACTCACAGTCACACTTGAGCGCACACACTCACTCACAGTCACACTTGCATGCACACACTCACTCACACTTGTGCACACTCGTAGTCATACTTGCACACACAATCACACTGGTGCACACACTCACAGAGTCACACTTGCATGCACACACTTACTCACAGTCACACTTGAGCACACACACTCACAATTGTACAGACACACTCACTCACACTTGTGCACACACACTCACTCACACTTGTGCACACACACTCACTCACACTTGTGCACACACACTCACTCACACTTGTGCACACACACTCACTCACAGTCACACTTGCGTGCAACACTGACTCACAATCACATTTGCATGCACAAACTCACTCAGTCACAGTTGTGCACACCCACTCACTCAGTCACACTTGTCCATAGTCACTCACAGCTAGTCACACTTGCCCAAACAAACACTCACACTTGCACACACACTCATAGTGTGAGGTTGATGCAAAGCTGGAACCACTGTGCAGAAGTAGGTATGGTATACGTAACAAACCCAGGCAAGTGAAAGGAATTCCACCCTACGGTTGAGCCTCAGGTTTCTTTCCTCCAGGACTTTGGCACTCTGACACTTACTAGGATAATGAAACGTAACCAGAATAAAACTGACACGGGCGCAAATAACCAAAAACTAAGGTACAGGAGGGCTAGGCAAGAGAATGGTCAACAAGCAGGGATCAAGGCTGGCAGCAAACGATCGGAGTCAGGAGGTAGGCGAAGAGTCAAGACAGGCGGCAAACAGGCAGAGTCAAAAACAGGCAAAATCAGCAACAGGAGTCAAAGGTAGTCTGTGAACACTAGAAAAGGCTTGGAGCACTATTTCAGGTAAGGAGCAAGTGCAAAAATGAGGTTTAAATAGCCCTCCTACCAAACAATCAACCAATGAGAATCACAGGAAAAGTAATGTTTAAACCTGGCCCTTTAAGGATGAGTAAGGGCAGGAAGCCAAACGTAGAACTGCACATGTGCAGAACAGTAACCTAGGATTACTCATGAAAGACCTGTTAATGGAGACCAGATTGCAGTGAGACAGATCTCAGGGGAGTTCTGAGCAGGTAAGGAGGTTGGTGAGGAGGGAGTGATTGGCAGTGTGACAGTGCTGTCGTGACACATAGTCACACTTGTGCACCCACACCCCCATATAGTCACACTTGTGCATACACACACTCACAGAGTCACATTTGTGCACACACACTCACAGTCGCACTTGAGCACACACACACATTCACAGTCACACTTAGGAATCTAAACGCGCACAGTCACACTTGCACGCAGGCATGCATGCACTCAGTTACAGTTACACTTGCATGCAAACTGACTCACAGTCACACTTGCATTCACCCACTCACTCAAGTTCACATTTGCGTGCACACACTCATTCACATTCACACTTGGGAATGTACATGCGCACAGTCACACTTGCGAGCGTACAGTCACACTTGCACACAGGCATGCACACACTCACAGTCACACTTGTGAGCACTCACTCACTGTCACACTTGCATGTATACTCACTCACATTCACGTGCACACTACCACTCACAGTCAAACTTGCACTGACTCACTCACTCAAGTTCACACTTGCATGCAAACTCACTCACAGTCACACTTGCATTCACCCACTCACTCAAGTTCACATTTGCGTGCACACACTCACTCACATTCACACTTGGGAATGTACATGCGCACAGTCACACTTGCGAGCGTACAGTCACACTTGCACACAGGCATGCACTCACTCACAGTCACACTTGCATGTATACTCACTCACATTCACACTTGTGTGCACACTACCACTCACAGTCAAACTTGCACTGACTCACTCACTCAAGTTCACACTTGTTTGCACACTATCACTCACAGTCACACTTGCATGTACACACACTCGGTTACACTTGCATGCACCCACTAACTCAAGTTCCCACTTGCATGCACAAACTCACTCACATTTACACATGTGTGCACACACTCACTCACAGTCACACTTGCATTCACACAGTCCCACTTGTTTGCGCACACTCACTCATAGTCACACTTGGGAATGCACAACCGCAGAGTCACACTTGTGAGTATACAGTCACACTTGCGTGCAGGTACACATACATACACTCAATCACACTTGCGCACACACTCACAGAGTCACACTTATACACACACAGAACCTGCCCAACCACTGAACTGATGAAGGATCCCTCTCAGCGAGAACGGGCAACAGATGAAAATAGCCAGCCCTATAGGATGTAACCTACTCAAGAGAAGAATCACCTTTTTTTGCTCGCTTGCACCACTACAAAGGAAACCTTTACATTAGCATATCAGACTGGTCCCACCCATAAGGGCGGTCCAGATCCAAATAGCCTGACAGGTCTCATCTGCACGAAGAATACAGCAACCCCAGACGTATGTTCCGGCCTTGTGAATGTGAAGAAAGTGCTCAGTGCTAAAAAAACTATTGGGATAATTAAATAATGCAGCTCACTTTTATATGGAAAAAACACCTATATTTCCACTAAATGAATAGAAAAAAAAAAAAGGAGCGCAGAGGATATTCAATATAAATATGTGCAAACAATGTGCCAAAAGAAATAAATAATACTTAATGTTATCTTTGTGTAGATATTGCCAGAAGATCTTTTATTTTCCTGAAAAACAAACAAAGAGATATGCACAAAAATAGTGTTATACTGTTTAACCAGGGTGTAAGGAGTTAATTTCACTTTGCAACTACCTGAGACTAATTTGTGGTAATGTCAAGATGTTGCAAGTAGAAACAGCTGTATTTAGTCTCTCCAGTAGTAGGTTCATGTAAACATTTAAAACATTGTGTTTTTCCTTGTTATGTAAGTAGAAATAAATAGACTCAAACCAAATTAGTCTGTGTGGACACTAAGGCAGGGGTCCTCAAACTTTTTAAACAGGGGGCCAGTTCACTGTCCCTCAGACCGTTGAAGGGCCGGACTATAGTAAAAATAAAAACTATGAAGAAATTCCTATGCACACTGCATATATCTTATTTTGAACAAAACGAGAACAAATACAATATTTAAAGTAAAGTTAAATCAACAAACTTACCAGTATTTCAATGGGAATAGTGTGCCAGTCAGAGCCCAGGAACATTATGCCAGTCAGATGCCCAGGAATATTATGCCAGTCAGATGGCCAGGAATATGATGCCAGTCAGATGGCCAGGAATATTATGCCATTCAGATGCCCAGGAATATGATGCCATTCAGATGCCCAGGAATATGATGCCATTCAGATGGCCAGGAATATGATGCCAGTCAGATGGCCAGGAATATTATGCCATTCAGATGCCCAGGAATATTATGCCAGTCAGATGCCCAGGAATAATATGCCAGTCAGATGCCCAGGAATATTATGCCAGTCAGATGCCCAGGAATATGATGCCAGTCAGATGCCCAGGAATATGATGCCAGTCAGATGCCCAGGAATATGATGCCAGTCAGATGCCCAGGAATATGATGCCAGTCAGATGCCCAGGAATATGATGCCAGTCAGATGCCTAGGAATATGATGCCAGTCAGATGCCTAGGAATATGATGCCAGTCAGATGGCCAGGAATATGATGCCAGTCAGATGCCCAGGAATATGATGCCAGTCAGATGCCCAGGAATATGATGCCAGTCAGATGCCTAGGAATATGATGCCAGTCAGATGCCCAGGAATATTATGCCAGTCAGATGGCCAGGAATATGATGCCAGTCAGATGCCCAGGAATATTATGCCAGTCAGATGGCCAGGAATATTATGCCATTCAGATGCCCAGGAATATTATGCCATTCAGATGCCCAGGAATATGATGCCAGTCAGATGCCCAGGAATATGATGCCATTCAGATGCCCAGGAATATGATGCCATTCAGATGCCCAGGAATATTATGCCATTCAGATGCCCAGGAATATGATGCCATTCAGATGCCCAGGAATATTATGCCATTCAGATGCCCAGGAATGTGATGCCATTCAGATGCCCAGGAATATTATGCCAGTCAGATGCCCAGGAATATGATGCCAGTCAGATGCCCAGGAATATGATGCCAGTCAGATGCCCAGGAATATTATGCCAGTCAGATGTCCAGGAATATGATGCCAGTCAGATGCCGAGGAATATTATGCCAGTTAGAGCCCAGTAATATGATGCCAGTCAGATGCCCAGGAATATTTTGCCAGTCAGATGCCCAGGAATATTATGTCAGTCAGATGCCCAGGAATATTATGCCAGTCAGAACCCAGTAATATTGTGCCAGTCAGAGCCCAGGAATATTATGCCAGTCAGAGCCCAGGAATATTATGCCAGTCAGATGCCCAGGAATATTGTGCCAGTCAGATGCCCAGGAATAGTGCTCGTTATACCTCCCTCCTCCCCCGCTTCCCCATCACTTACCTCCAGCTGCTGTGTCCCCGGACGTCTCGCGCGGTGTCCTCCTGTGGAGGAGGGAAACAGTTACCGGATCCGGATGTGACGTAATGTCACATCCGGTCGCGGTGAATTTTTTTTTTTTTTTCTTCCTGCAGCCGCATCCTTTGCGGCTGCCAGAAAGAAAAAAAAAGTAAACGGGGTGGGTGCCGGCAGCACCCCCCGCGGGCCACATAAATGTCCTCGGCGGGCCGCATGTGGCCCGCGGGCCGTAGTTTGAGGACCCCTGCACTAAGGTGTTTTAATTGTAGGCAAACAGAGCTCTACTTATCTGATGTATAGACTTATTAAAACATTACTTGCCACTCAGTACAAAAATATAAAAGACAAACAAGTTCACAGATATTTTGCAATAAATAGTAAAAACAGAACTATTGCACTCAGAAGTCTGTAACAAGTTGTCAAACAGACAGGTTCACAGGTATTTTTAACAAGAAACAATACAAATGGGCAGAACTGAGGGTGTAAGTTCTATTACACTCTGGAAGTCTTTAGTACAATTTACCAATGTTATGCAAACAAATACAAGCAGGCAGAGCTAAGCATATAGCTTCAGTTTCACTCAGATATTTGTAGCAAAACTAGGACTAAAATAATTTTTAAACAAATGTGCAGAGCTTACTTTAGAGCAAAAACGTGAGAGGCACGGCCTTCATTGGCCTCATGAGTGTGGTATGGCTGGTATCCCTCTAGGTGCAGCGAGCTAGGGACCCACGTCTGGACATACCCTATATACTTTATCTTTTAATCATTTGTAAAATACATTATATACATCCAGGCCTGAAGTTTTATTTCTTTTTAGATGTTCTATTGCTTCTATAACAATAATGGGTTTGTTTGTTTTTTGGAGATACTCCAAAGAGATCTGAGATCTTTATTAGAATGCAGACATTCTTTAATTATATTACTATACACCCTTTCCAGAAAAAAAGAGACACGGCACCAATGTTGTGAAGGGGAGTTTAGTCCAAAAAAAGCAATGTTTCTACCAAATTGGTCTTTGTCAAGCCATAACATGCTGGTGAATAAAGTGCAGTTTTATACAATAACATGTGAGTGGGGTAAATCAATTTGGATCACACAAGAAAATCTTCTTAAAGGGATAGTGCATAAAAACCAAATTTTTCAGGGTTTCATATGATTACAGAAATAGTGTAATATCAGTATTGTGCTGACCGAAAACAATGACATATTAGATAAGTGCATTAGATGTAGGGGGATATAATCCCAAAATATGAACAATGACACAAGCATTTTAAAGACCAGCTCAGATTAAACCATAATACTTTAAACAAAATAGGAAGTATGGTCCCAAAAAAAGGCACAGCTGTTCAACTAACAGAAACACAATAATATATATAGGATATGTAAAAAAAAACTTTAGATACATTTTTTTAGATGAAAATATGTCCAACTTATCTAAAATAACAAGAAAATACATACTGGATTAGATCATATATCATCTATCAATTTTTGCATTAAGCTGACCACAGCTGAGTAACTTTTTGCATTGAAAAAATAAATAGAAGATCACATTTTGACTTACCGATTGAAGTTCAAGGATCGTAAAAAGAAAGAAATGTTATAGTGATTTGGAAGATTACACTCTGGGCAAGGTATACAACTGACAGGGAGAGCAGAGGTAAACACAAACATCGTCTCCATCAATGCTAAGGGCCTCAATTTCCCGGCCAAGCGTAGCGTCTCTTCCGAGAACTCAGAGCTCTTCGCGCAGATGTAGCAGTGGTACAGGAAACACATTTTTTTAGACACAAGGTCCCTAATTTTCATTATTTTTATTACCCCCAGGCCTACTATTTACACTCCTCCTTAAAAAGAATAATGGGGTAGCCATCTTTATTTCTAAATCATTACCATTCATGGTGCTGGAGCAATGGGCACACTCCCAATGTGAACCAACACATTTTTCTTTGTACCATGTTGGGTCGACTACAAGATTTTGTGGGGTGGTCCTCCTGGCAGGTGACTTTAATGATGATTAAAATCCTGAATGAGATCAACCTTACTGAGACAACCCATAAACGCTCATTAGACCCGATGGTATAACAAGCTCTCCTCACTCTAAGGGCCATTCTGGCAGACGGACCTTTGTAGCAAACAAGACAAGCACTCTCATTTGTTGGTCAAATGCCACCTATACCAATTTAAGGATAAAGCGCATAAGTTATTGTGGGACAGACACAACTCTACCTATATCTCCAGGATCAAAGCCCCTAAGTGTGCTGTTTTCCACTCAACCACCCAACCCCCTAAAGGACTCTGGTGCTCCACCCCCAAGCTAATGAGGCCCATATCACCATCATTCCGACTGTTGTGCCAGTTATAGACCCATCTCCTTGCTCAGTGTTGACCTCAAGCTCTTCGCCAAAATTCTTAGTACAAGACTTAAGGCCTTTTTATCCTCCCTTATCCACCAAGACCAAGTTGGGCTTGTCCCGGTCCGGGAGGCACAAGATAACACCACAAAAATACTTAATCTTATTCACTATGCTATGATCCAAGACACCCCTGCCATGTTATTATCCCCGTATGCCGAAGAAACCTTTGACAGGGTGAGCTGGACATTTTTGCATGCTATGTTGGAGCATGTGGGTCTAGGCCCCTCAATGAGCAGATGGATTGGCTCCTTATATGAAGCCCCCACTGCCCGTATACTGATCAATTTTACCCTTTCGGATCAGCTCACCCTGTCTAACGGCACCAGGCAGGGATGCCTTCTATGCCCTCTCCTTTTTATCTTGACCCTGGAACCACTGCCGTCAGCCCTGTGCTCGAACCCTTATATGTTGGGCATGGAGATGGGTCCGTATCATCATAAGGTGGCATATGCAGACAACCTTTTACTTTTTATCACTAAGCCTGTCAAGTTCCTACCAAATGTAATATAAGAGTTTGAACAATATTTAACCAAATCCGAAGCTCTTAATATTTCTCTGCCCCTAAAAGGCTCTTTCCCATTCCACTAAAACGACCATAAAATTAAATACTTGGGTACATCTAGTGATCTTTCTCGCTTGTTTGACTTAAATCTCCAATCATTATACACTGTCTGTAAAACTAACCTAACTAAATGGACCTCCAAACACCTCTCCTGGTACGATAGAGCCACCATAATTAAGATGAACATCCTGCCTCATTTTCTCTATGTCATTAAGACCCTGCCAATTTTTATACCTAAATATTACAAGGCTGTCCATATATGCAAGGGTGGTGGACTGGACCCGCCCTTCCCCCAAATTATGGGTCTCACTTGAGCAAAGAGGTCTGAATTGCCCCATCCCACTGGCTGCCTGGGTATCACCAAACCAGATAAAGCCTACTCACCCCCTATACCCCACAGTTGTACCCACACTCAGGATTTGGAAACAGTGTGTGCATGACCCAGGGCTTATTAGTACCCCCTCACTGATGATGCCCCTCTTAAGCAAAAATCACTTCATACTGGGCTTAGATCATGAATTATTTTAGCACACCCGGGTGTTATACCCTAGATTGGGCCATATCTTGGAGGAGGGTGCTCTTAAACCCCTGGGTAACGCCCCAACCCATAGATAACTGTTTAAATATATGCAACTGACCCATTTTGTCTCCTCACTTACCAACACGGGGCTGCTCCCCTCTGAGGCTGCTGCTTTGGAGCCTCTTTGCATGACTAAGGAACCTCCATCATGAGTAGTGTCCACTTTTTAATATATTCTCACTGATCTGACCGAACATAGTAAACCTTACTATATCCTTCTTTGGGAGAGGGACTCCAATACTAACTTAACTCAACAACAGTGGCAGAATAGTGTCTCTTTGGCCCATAAATCTTCTGTTTCCCCTACATACAAGAAAATGACTTATAAACTCCTTACACATTGTAACATGACCCCTTCCACGCTCCATAAAAAATTTCCTTCCACCTTGGACAGGTGCTGGTGATGCCACCAGTATGTGGGCAACCTTCTCCATATTTGGTGGACCTGTCACTGATTCAGCCCTTCTGGAAGGGTCTATCAAATGAGTTGGGGATGACATATGTTATGTTCTGAGCCCCTAACCATCTTACCATCCTACTACACCACACCCCGCATCCTATTGGTGAGTGTAAATGGCCCCTGATGATCCATTTACTCAATGCCGCTAAATTACTAATACCACTGCGTTGGAAGCAATTGGCACCCCTATGTTAAGCGAATGTCTGGCGAATTGTTATTATTTCTTGTACTATTTCTATGTTTTATTTGAAACTCAATAGACATATTTTCAACATAAAAAAATAAGACAGTGGACCCACTCCATTTTTCCAGTAAATCAGATTCATTATTTTCATTTTGCCAGAGAGAGAGAGAGAGAGACAATGTGCCATGTAAAGTTATAATAATAATCCACTTCTACAAATATAAAGAGTGGAACTTAGAGGTAGCTAGAATGGCGATATACACCCCTGAAATCTACAGGGATCTTCAAGTATTTTCAGACTCGTCGGCATTCACCTTGCAAAAAAGGTGCACTTTCACTCAATCCACTTTGGTTCTCCGAAAAAATGGAGTTCAATACAATTTGGGCTTCCCTGTCAACCTGATAAAAAACAGAGTGAGAAAAGTGAACCAAGAAGAAGCAGAAAATGTAATTAAGACCTGGGATTTGGCAGTACCTAATTGGATGCTGAATACTAAAAGCTCACCGACAAAGATCTCCCAAGAGTGAAGATAAGATCAAAGCATGATCCTAAGATCTACAAGCCAAGAAACAGAATTAACTTTGTTCCAAGTTATTTATCCCCTTTGTTTGGTGGCTCAGGTTGTAAATGGACAATCCAAGGACAATATTTCTCAACTTGAATGGTGGTAACTATTATTATTATATGCTCAGTACACAATAATTCCTAAAATATCATATATGTTTATACTTCTCTGCACTTAATTGGTAGTTATAGGGCAGCCATGTTTTGCTACTAAAATTTTTAAAATATACCTGAATTTTAATCATAACATTTAAGTGGACATCCTACATATATATTCCTTGGTTAGACAAATCCAATTCTACTATAATGATGTACAATCATTGATTTAGAAATAACAATATGTATGTTTTTTTGGGGGGATTACTATGTGATATATCGTCTACACTTCTTCTAAACTAAGAATCTTCTACACTTGATTTATCAGACACCTTTTTTTAAATTATTTTATTGTGCACAGTGTCTAACAAACAATTGAATAAAAGAGAGAGGAGGGAAAGGAAAAGAACAAACAAAAAACAACATAAAACTACACTGTCCTTCCACTTTGCCTTAATTTTCATTTCATATGTAGGCTTTTTTTATTTTTTCCCTTCAATCTCTTAGTTGTTTTCCGATGTAACTACTTTTAATTAACAGTTAATTGTCTATTATGCAAAAATGGTGTACTGCGCTACTATATATAGCTGATCACTGGATGAGCATAACTGCATAATAATTTATGGTCATAGCATTATTGTATACTGCTAATTCACCACCCACCACCCTCTTCTCTCACTAAGTCAGGGAGTGTTATGGATTCCCCCCAGCCTGTAACAGTAATGAGGCCTTGGTATTTGTGACTGGCCCACAGGGCCAGTGCAAAGCCTTTTGCCACCCTAGGCGGACATATATTTTGCCGCCCCTTGCTGTTCCCAGTCATTTACACACAGTAACACTTTCAGTGTTACATACATATGCAGGCACATGAACACACACATGCAATGTCAGATGCAGCCACACGTACACACATAGTCACACATTCAATATCTGTCTCCCTCTCCCTCCATGTCTGTCTTGCTCTCCCTCTACACCATCCCTGTCTGTCCCTCTCTCCCATGCCACCCATGTCTGTCTCGCTCTCCCGCTATGCCATCCCCGTCGGTCTCACTCTCCAACATGCCATCAGTCATGTCTTTCTCCTCTCCCCAATTATCTTCCCCTCTTTTGTTTCTTTCCCTCATGTTTGTCTATTCCTCTCCCCCATGTATCTCTCTCTCTCTCCTCTTCCCCCAAGCCTGTCTTTCTCTCTTCCCCATGTCTGTTGCCTCTTTCTTTCTCCCCCTCACCCCGCATCTGGTCTCTCTCTCTCCCCCACCCCATGTCTGGTGTCTCTATCTCCCTCCCTCTCATATCTGGTATCTCTCTCTTTCTCCATCCCCCATCCCATGTCTGGTGTTTCTCTCTTTCTCTCTCCCTCCCCCCACCCCATGTCTGGTTTCTCTCTCTTTCTCCCCCCTCACCCAATGTCTGTTGTCTCTCTTTTTCTCTCTTCCCCCTATGACTGGTGTCTATCTCTGCCTCCAATGTCTGGTGTCTCTCTCTTTCTTCCTCCCTCCCCCACCCTATGGCTGGTGGCTCTCTCTTTCTCCATACCTCCCCCACCCCATGTCTGGTGTCTCTCTCTTTCTCCCTCCCCACGACCCCATGTCTGGTGTCTCTCTCTTTCTCACTTCCCCCACCCCATGTCTGGTGTCTCTCTCTTTTTTTCTCTCCCTCTCTCCCTTCACCCCATGTCTTGTGTTTCTCTCTTTCTCCCTCCCTCACCCCCACCCATGTCTAGTGCCTCTCTCTTTCTCCCTCCCCTCCACCCCATAGCCTGGTTTCACACACCCCCACCCCATAGCCTACTGTCTCCTCCCATAGCCTGCTGTCTCTCTCCCTCCCTCCCCCCACCACATAGCCTGCTGTCTGTATCCCTCCCCCACCACATAGACTGCTGTTTCTTTTCCTCCCCCCCACCCCATTTCATGCTGTCTCTCCCCCCACCACATAGCCTGCTGTCTCTAACCCTCCCTCCTACCCCATAGCCTACTGCCTCTCTCCCTCCCCCAACCCATAGCCTGCTCTCTTCCTTCCCTCCCCCTTCCTTGTGTTTTACCTTCAGGCAGCATTGGAGCTCTGTCCATGCTGCTTGTGCTCCTGCACGTAGTGATGACACAGAGCATCATATTTTTGATGCTCTGAATCATCATTATGTGCAGAGAGCGTGAGCAATATGGACTGAGCTGATGCTGCTTGCTTCCCTGCATGGGGGCGTACTGGCACCTCCACCTCGGCACCAGTCCACTTCCCCCCCCCCCACTGCTTTCTTCAGCGCTACATGTGCATTTAAAATTAAAGAAAATAATGTATCCCGGTCCTGAGGCAGCAGCCGCCCCCACACCGCTAGTTGGCCTAAAGGTAGCGCTGGCCCTGATTGCCCACACATAATAATGTTCTCTGTTTATTGGTTGTGTAACTGTTGCTGGAAAAGGTGACAAGGGGAGTGAGACTTGTGTGAGAAAAAAATGAATGGATGTGGGAACATATGTGAATAGAGGCTAGTGTAAGTGTGATGTGAATGATGGCCTGTTGTAAGGAGGGAAGACGTGGAAGCTAAAAGGTAAAAATCAAAAGGATGAGTTAAAATGTGTGTTTATGAATGTGGAGTGTTAATGAACAAAAAATGGATAAGAGAACATGTAATGTAAAAGTTAAAATGGGTGCATTAAATGGGAGAAAACTGAGAACCTGATTACACAAAAATAATCAAAAAGTGGAAAATGATTAATAGTGGAAAAAAGGGGGGGGGATAAGGAGATGATAACTTAAAAGTGGGACAATGATAATAATGTGTACTAAAGGAGACTAACAATGAATGAATGAAAAAAATTACATGAGATAATTCTAAATAAGGATAGTGAGTATATAGTGTCTAAAATGAATACGTGAATGTGAGGGAAACTAAATACCTCTCTCAAAGAAAAGGAGAGAAGGAGAAACCCTAATTTAAGCTGTTGGGGGATAATGAGTTCATCTTGGAAATCCAAAAGGAGTCTCTCTGTAAGTTTTCGGTTTGTATTGCCTTTCCTCTGATTGGAGAATACTTGTTCAATGGCTGTAAGGGATTTAAGATCACCCTGATGGAAGGCCCTCATGTGTCTGGATATAGGAGTGTACAGATCATTCGGGATAGATCCTATATGTCCTAGTATTCTCCTTCTAAATTGGTGTATAGTTTTGCCTATTTATTTTTGGCCACAGACACATTCAATCAGATAAACATCACCTGTGGTTTTGCAGTTCATAAACGTTTTAAGTGGTATGACTGAGTTGTCCTTATCTCTGATGGATTTAGTGGGGAACACACATTTACAGGCTTTACCGCTGCCACATTTGTAAGAACCTTTAGTAGGTTGTAGCAATGTTTTTTTGTGTTCTCTCGAGTGATGACTCTGTACCAGTTAATCTCTCAGGTTCATAGATCATCTTAAGGTCATTAATGGTCTAGGACCGATAAATGGAAATAATTCTTCATCCTGAATTAGGATGGGCCAGAAAAGTTCCATAATGGTTTGAACTTTATACCATCCTTTATCAAAAGTGCCGATACATCTTATGAGCTTGGATTGATCTTTTTTTATGGTGTAGAAAGTAGAGTTTGTCTGTCTGAGGTAATTGCCCTTTTATAAGCTTCTTTGAGAACTTTATTAGGTTACCCTCTTTCTTTAAATCTATATTTAAGGTCCTTAGCCTGTCTGATAAATTCATCATCATCGGAGCAGTTTTGTCTCAGTCTGAAACATTGTCCTATGGGTATGCCCCTTTTAAGGGGGGTGGGATGAAAGCGATCCCATATGAGTAAATTGTTTGTAGATGTTGGCCTACGATATACTGTGCTATCAAGTTTCCCCTTCTCACTTAAAGATATACTTAGGTCAAGAAAATTTAATTTGTGTGTCTGAATCTCAAAGGTCAGATGGAGACTTATATTGTTGATATTAAGAATGCGTACAAATTCTTTAAAAAAATCTTCAGAGCCTGTCCATATCAGAAGGATATCATCAATATACATTTTCCAGGTATGTATGTACTTAATGAATGGTCTAACATAATCAGATTTATATAGATGTTTTACCCATTTCCCCAAAAATAAATTGGCATAGGTAGAGGCACAAATCGTGCCCATGGCTGTTCCAGTAATTTGATGATTATCTTATTTTTATACCAGAAGTAATTTTTAGTCAAAGTAAATTCAAGGAGAGTTAAGATTGTAGCTGTTTGGCCAGGGGATATATTCTTGTCTTGATCGAGAAAATATTTACATGCTTTTACGCCACATTCATGTGGGATATTACTAAAGAGGGATTCGACAGCTAGACTACACAATAGGACCTGATCACCCACAGTAAGATTAGCAATTAGCCTCAAGGTATCTTTAGTGTCTTTGAGATTTGATGGTAATTGTTCCTTGGTCTAGAGTTGGATAGATACGGACTGATGTCATTATCTGAAAGCAAGTCCATCATATCATGCATAACCTGTATTTCCTCCACTGTCCACTGTCCAAATGACCTAGCTTCCCTTTGCAACTTGGATTGATGATATTTGGCCAAGGCCATCTTTCTGTCAAACAAATTGAAATCCTTTATCCATGTAAATTTGTTAAACCCTGGAGTAGGTACAAAGGATAAGCCCTTATTCAGAAGTGCATAGTGAATTGGTGACAGGACAAACTTGGACAGGTTGAAAATTTGTACTCCCCTCATTGTCTCCTCCTTTTGAACTGTTTTTTCCTCTGAGTGGAGGATATTTCCCTCTGTGTGCGCTCTGTCCTAAAAAAGAGATATTTCTTTTATGGATGCCACTTCTTGATGCAGGAGTACTGCTTTGTGAGTTGTCTCTATCTTCCAAGGAGTCCTCAACTTCTGTACTATCAAAGGACTAGTTAGGTTGTTTTAGGTTGTTTTCTCCTATGAACCTAGGTCTTCTGAATAGTATCTTCCTTAAAGTCTTTAGAGTCTCTAACAAATGTATTGTGTTTCCGCTCCCTAAGTTGTGCACCCAAATTTTCAATGTTGGTGTTTAATTTATTCTCCAATTCCTGATACTTAGGGTTAAGTTCAAACCTCTTAATATTTGCAATCTCTGAATCAAGTTTCTCATTCATCTCTTGTAATGCCTTTCATTGATATTTGCACAATGCCCCCATTAGTTTGATAGAATAGTCAAGTAGAATACTATCCCATTCCTTGATAGAATCGTTAAAATGACATTTGCCAGTACAATAGTAGGTCCCAATCCCCTAGGGACGAGTTGTTTTTGACAATAGTTTTTTAGACTAGACACCTCCCATCATGTCCGTACCTAATTTTTATAAATTTTGTACGCATTCTTTATATCAACAATATAGGTCTCCATCTGACCTTTGAGATTCAGACACACAAACTCAATTTTCTTGATCTAAGTATATCTTTAAATGAGAAGGGGAAACTTGATAGCACAGTATATCATAAGCCAACATCTACAAACAATTTACTCAGATGGGATGGATTTCATCCCACCCCCCTTAAAAGGGGCATACCCACAGGACAATATTTCAGACTGAGATGAAACTGCTCCAATGATGAATTTATCAGACAGGCTAAGGACCTTAAATCTAAATTTAAAGAAAGAGGGTATCCTAATAAAGTTCTCAAAGAAGCTTATAAAAGGGCACTTACCTCAGACAGACAAACGCTACTATCTACACCGATAAAAAAAGATGAATCCAAGCTCATAAGATGTATCAGCACTTTTGAGAAAGGATGGTATAAAGTTTTAAAAATTATGGAACGTTTCTGGCCCATCCTAATTCAGGAGGAAGAATTATTTCCATTTATCAGCCTAGACCATTAATGACCTCAAGACGATCTATGAACCGGAGAGATCAACTGGTACAGAGTCATCACTCGAGAGAACACAAAAAAACGTGGCTACAACCTACTAAAGGTTCTTACAAATGTGGCAACTGTTGAGCCTGTAAATTTGGGTTCCCCACTAAATCCATCAGAGATAAGGACAACTTAGTCATACCACTTAAAACATTTATGAACTGAAAATATATAGACAAAACTATACGCCAATTTAGAAGGAGAATACTAGAACATATAGGCTCTATCTTGAATGAACACCAGATTACATGTTTGGATAACATTTTCTCAATTATAGATACTAGAAAACATGGCCATGTTCTCATTGAAGGTGATTTTAATATAGAAATTGACCCTACCCTTGATTCTACTGTTGATGCTCATTCAAAAAGAGCAGCCCAAACATTAAAAAAGTTAATAAATTAACTAATTTAATAGACCAATACTTCTGGTACGATACTTGGCGGTTAACCCACCAGGAAGACCGTAAGTACACTTTTTATTCTAACCCTTGCAACAATTTCTATATAGATTACTTTTTAATCAATAAATCGCTTCTTTCAAAAATTTAAATATTTTCTATTACTATAATAGATTGGGCATATCACACCCCATTGACTTTAACCATACAAGAACAATTTCAAATGTACAATTCATGGAGACTCAATGAATAATTATTTAATAATCCCAAAATCAAAGCCCAAATTTAACTTTATATACAACACTACTTTACCAAAAATGACTCTCTGGATATCAGTTGAAACCCTTTGGCTTGCCCATAAGGCAGATTCAATTCGCACACTATTATGCTAAACTATATACTCTCAAAGAGGACCCCTCTATTCATCAACCTTCATTCGAACAGATAAATACCTTTTTCCACTCTATGCACCTTCCAAAGATCTCACATGCACAAGGCCAAACCCTGTCACAACCCATTACCATAGAGGAAATTAAAAATACTGTTCAATCTTTAAGTCCCCATAAATCCCCATGTCCAGATGTATTGTCAAACATCTACTATACATTATTTAGTGAATAATTATACCTGTACCTTAAACTGTTTAAATCCACATTGAGAAATGCCCAGTTTCACTCTGAAATTTTAGAAGTGCATATTATGATGATCCTGAAACCCGGCAAAGCTCCTGACTCTTGCCAAAATTATAGGCCCATATTCTTGTTAAACACTGATGCAAAAATGTATGCAAAAATTTAAGCTCTCCATCTTTGCAAACGTCTTATCTTATCCTTGTTAATTAATTATGACCAAATGGGGTTTGTTTCCTCTTGTCAAGGCCCCAATAATACTAGGAAAATAATTAATCTTATTCACCAAATTTATGAACATAAAACTCCTAGCTTTATCCTGTCTCTCAACGCAGAAAAGGCTTTTGATCGCCTGAATTGGACGTATATGAAAGAGGCTCTCCTAGGCTTGAGGATCCCATTGCATTTTCTTAATGCTATCCTCCTTGCTCTATATAAAACTCTGATAAATAAAGTTATATCCTCTAGTTTATTATTCCAGTCCTTCACCCTTTCCAATGGTTCCTGTCAGAGTTGTCCCCTTTCACTTCTTATCTATGTTTTAACCCTGGAGCCTTTAGCCATTAATATTTTACAAAACGCAAATATCTATGGCCTGACTACACCAAATGGCACAGAACAAAAGAGCTGTCTATTTGCAGATTAAATAATTCTGACTGTTACACTTAGTAAAGTCTCTTATCATAAGATAAATATTAACAAATCCCAAGCTCTCTCCTTCAATATCACAGAGTAAAAAATAATTATGACTGGAGAGAACATTATTTAACTTAACTAAGTATACAAATATATAATACATCAACCCTCATAGTCCAAAAAAAACATTTTTACACTGATTGCACAAATTAAAAAATATTTATCTACTTCGAATGCCCAATTTTTTATTTGGATGGGGAGAATCACAGCCATTAAAATGTCAATACTTCCCAAATGTTTTTTTCTTTTTTCGGACAATCGCAATTCGCATTCCTAACTCTATTTTTGTGACCGCTCAAACATTAATCAACCAATTTTTAGGTAGAAATAGAAAATACAGACTTTTTCCATAAGATATTACAATTACCTGTTTCTGAAGGGGGAATGGGAATACCCAGTCTAAAACACTATCATTCCTACTACATCTTAACACAGACTATAAGTTCTCACTCCCCTAACCAATCGAAAGCCTGGTTATGGAAAATAACATTTTTATACCCCAACTTTCTAGCACAATTTCTGTGGATTCCCCTAACCATAAGACCAAAAATCCTACATATTATACCTACTTCTTGCCAATCCCTGTTAGGCTGGGATAGTAGCTTGGGCAAAAGAGATTGGTTTACATACTTCAGTCCAACTACTCCCTTTTCCACTATCTCCAGTTTTTTTTGAAGGGATATACTTACATTTGGAAATTTCTTTGCAGAGATATCTCTTAAGTCATTCTCTACTCTAAAGACTGAATTTCTTTTTAACAACACACATTTATATTCATATTTACAGGTGAAGCATTTTTTTCAAATAAATTATTATAACTCCCTTCCCTCAAAAATAATGGATGAGAGATTATGCTCTAAAGCACCATGTTCACCCAAAGCTATATCATTTTGTTACAATCTACTTGTAGTACCTGAGGTATATTTATATATGCCGGCTTTGGAAAAAGACCTAGGGATCTCCATTACCTTATCAGATTGGCGTAGGGCCCATGCAACAATCTTCCCACAGATAACTCTATAAAAAAAAAAAATTATCGGCAGTATCTAGTCCCAAATATATTGGCCAAATTCAATACAAAATGTAAGAAGTTCTGCTGGAGAGATTGTGGTCTGGAAGGTATAATGGCTATGTGTGGCAATGTCAAAAACGAACTTCTCTATGGTGAAATGTTTTTCATATGACCGCAAATGTTTATCTATATCTTTTACTCCAAAAAAGTACACAAGTATATATAGGCAGAGCACCCTGGTAAGGATAGGAGCACGAGAGTGCCACAAAAGGATAATCCAAAAAAGCGAAGTCAGGAAACAGTCCAATAGATCAGGGCAGGCAGCGGTCAAAGAGAAGTAATCCAAGCAGGGGTCAGGGTTCAGGCAAACAGGGTAATCCAGAAGGTAAGCCAAAGGTCAGGTAACGGGAAATCCAATAGATATACTGTAGCACAGCAACAAAGGGGAAACTGGAGACTGAAGTCCAAGGACAAACAGGAACCAAAGCTCTGGAACACTGGAGCAATGAAGAAACAGTTTGAGGGGTTTTTATAGTGCTGTGGGTCTCCACTCCTCCCCTCAGTGGGACAAGCTCCTCACTTGATTGGATGTTAGAGGGGTGTGCTTTTCTAGCACATACCCCTCTATCTCTGTGCTTGGAGTTAATAGGAGATTTGGCAGAGTTTACCTCCCTCCTACAGCTGGAAATAGGTTCCCCTTGATTGGGGTGAAGTCTGGAGGATGCATCCTGGGCTTGTAGAAACTCTAGGCCCTGGTTTCGGCCTACCGCGCTACCGCGGTACTACAGGCCCCGGCTTCGGCCTACTCCGCGATCGCGGATTACTTAAGGGACTTGCTGGATGCCTGGAACTACTGGAACTGCAGGTAAGGGCCAGAGGGGCATGACAGGATGTTCCCACACAATCTTACACAATACACAATCAAGTTAATTTTGCATTGTTGCATAGCCACTTTAACAGCCATTGTAAAAAAATCTGTGAATCTTGGTTGATCTACCTTAAATCACATTGAAGGTAACCCAACAGTAAACGAGAGTAATTGTTAGATCTCATAAATTGATTGAGTGTTTTCTGTTAACATTTCTGTTTGTTTCTGTTGTACTTCCCACGCCCACTAGAGAATTGGTTACAATTTTAAACTGGTATATTATAACACCTTACTACTCACCATTGTAAGACTATCATGGGTTATCATTGTATTGGAGTGATTTAATATGAATATAATGTTTTAGAACTGCATGTAATAATATGAAACAAAATATAAAAAATTATATTATAAAAAATAAATAGATTACTTTCTTCCTCTTATATACCAGATACAGCGTTCTTATATATTTGTTCCTTATTCTACGAATTTGTCATTATCATTTCTATAGTCAAGTTGGTTCTACTATGTGTATACCCTTGCCCACATTCCATTCAAATATTTTAGTAAGCTGGAACAGATCTTGTTTACTTAAACATTCTAAATTATTAGTGCATCATTTGATGTCATTCTATAGATTTACATTAGCATTGATGGAGAAGATCAGCTTTTATTACAAATTGAAAAGACTGCAAAATCTGAATGAAGTTTTAATCATGGGAGATTTTAATTACCCAGATTTAGATTGGACAACTAGTTCAACTAGTAGACACTGCGAATATAATGGGTGACTGTCTGAATCTGGTAATAAACAATGAGGAGATTATCTCAAACATACAAGTAAGAAAGCACTTGGGCAATAGTGACAATAACATGGTTTCATTTGAGAATAATGCAAAAATGCAAATTGGTAACTACGTCATCAAAACTGTTAATTTTGATGGGCCAACTTTGATGGACCAAGGACATAGATTCAGCACACATTACAAAAGTATGCATCCCAATATATACCTTTGGGAAAAAAATGCAAATTACGCAAATCAAAACCAATGTGGCTTACCGGTAACGTGAAACAGGAAATCCAAAACAAGAAAATGGCATTCAAACATTATAAAAGCAAAGGATCAGCAGTATCATTTATAGAATACAAAGATGCCAACAGAGAGGAAATGGCTAAATTGGAAACTGAGAAAAGGATTGCTAAGGAGAGTAAAATTAACCCCCACCTTGTTTTTAAGTTATAAATGGAAAAAGCTAAAGACAGAAAAGTTGGGCCCATAGGGAAATTTGAAAAACTACTAATGAAAAGGAGTTAGGAATAATTGTAGATAAAATACTTAGCAACAGTGCTCAATGCCAGTCAGCAGCTGCAAGGACCAATAAGATATTGGCATGTATTAAATGAGGATATCATCTTACCTATTTACAAGTCAATGGTAAGATCTCACCTTGAATATGCAGTACAATTCTGGGCACCAATCCTTAAAAAGGATATTATGGAACTAGAAAAAAGCAAAGGACGGCTACAAAATTCAGGGGATTGGAGGATCTTAGTTATGAAGAGAGATACAAAAGTTTGCAGAAAAAGGCATTATGATAACATTATATAAATATGTGCTGGGCCAATAAAATTAGCTACTCAGTGACCTGTTCATTTAACAGAAATGTACAATTAACAATATGTCACGTCCTGACACTGGAAGAGCATAGATTTTTTTGATAGCAAAGGAAGAGGAGAGTGAAAGGGACCAATTCGTCTTAGGTCTCTATCAGCAAGTCTCTGGTATACGGCAATATATCACTATGATTTGGATTCACGTGGTGGGAGTTGGAAACACATCAGCGAACGCGTTCGGAGAGTAACTCAAGTCTGACACCAAGGCCGTTCGTTAAGTAACTCTTAAGTTTATTGTAAAGACAAGCACTTATATAGAAGCAACAAGGCGTTGGCTGGCGTAAAACATAATTGGGGTACAAAGAAAAGGGGAGTGGACATAGAACACATACATGTTACAAATATTTATATAATTAACTAACAGTAATATATCTATGGTTCTACTACGAAATACAAAACTCCTGAGAAGCAAACACAGGATATGACCCCTAAGTCATTTCTCATATACATCTTTTTCTCTAACCTAGGCTTGACACATTTAAGGTCTTGCATCATTAGATCTATTACATAGAAAGGAGACTGACCGTCTATGTGTGTAGATTATGTGATAGACACAGACAAAGAATGTGCTCCCTCCAATAGGGGAGGGGGGTTTAACCCTTCCCTGAAGTAAATGTAGCACAATTATCCAAAATCATATCCTATTTCTCCATAAATAGCACATTATCATCCTCAAAGGCTGGAAAGTTTTTAACCCTCAATCCCTTTGGAATTAAATATTCAAATATCTATTAAAAAAAGTAATTTTACACCAGTCACTGGTCTCTTTCGCTTTAAGTTTCTCCATTTTATGGAGGAAATCACTAGTTTCACATTGGACTTCCCCTCTTTGTGTATTAATAAAGTAGTCAAACTTAACCCCTTCCCGACCTTATGACGAGCTAACTCGTCATAAGAGCCGCCGCATTAGCGACCTTATGACGAGTTAACTCGTTATGCAGTCTAGCCGGCGGTGCGCTCCGTGGGCACCGCCAGCTAGTCTGCAACGGGTCCAGGACTAAGCCTCGCACCCAAGGCAAAGCTCCTGGACCCGATTGGTCGATTTCCGGGCATGTGATCGTGGTGATTGAGTCATCACCGCGATAACATGCAAATTAGATGGCAAAATCAAGTTTTTTTTAATAAATAAAGGTAATTTTAATATATTTATTTAATAAAATTTAACTCCTGCATGCCTGTTGCATGATTTTTACTGATCTGACATCGCACTCTTCAGAGTTTTTTTCTGTCTTTTTTGTTATGGGGGTTTGGGAACCAATATTTTTCTTTTTTATTAGTTAGTTAATTAGGGGGGATAAGTGGGTTAGTGTTGCACTAGTTATGTAGCTTATTATTGGGAAAATAATGGGGAAAACCTTTTTTTTCCTCAAAAATTTCCTCTTTTATATGTATTTTTTAATACTAAAATGTAAATCATTTTTATGTATAGGGTATCAAAAGAAAGCTCTAACTGTCCTTTAACCCCTTCGCGACACAGGACGGACTAGGTCCGTCCTGTGTGGCGAAGCGTTAGTGACACAGGACGGACCTAGTCCGTCCTGTGTCAAAACGAGCACTGAAAGCGGAGTTTTTCCGCTTTCAGTGCTCTGATGGTATTGTAACGATGCTTCCGTGTGGAAGCATCGTACAATACTAAAAAAAATGCCCGTCGGCATTTCGATCGCTCCGGAGAGCGATCGAAATGCCGGTTTTAAAGGCACAGTGCCTTTAAAACGACGGGCATTAAAAAATGAGCATAGGAAGCGAATTTTTCGCTTCCTATGCTCAGAAAGTGTTCCTGATTGCCTCGCAAGTCGAGGCAATCAGGAACACAAAAAAAAAATGCACGATCTTGGTCACTGAGTGACCAAGATGGCGCTGCCCTTCTAAGGGCAAGAGCACAGACGGCAGGAAGTACCTGCTTCCTGTGCTCTCTGGCTGTCACACGATTGCCTCTTCACAGAGGCAATCAGTGACTGCCAGGCACACTGACAGGCAGTGGGGATGTTCTGCTGAACATCCCCACTGACTGGTCAGATCAATATTAACCCTATATTGATCTGACCAGTTATGATCTGCCTCCCTCTCCTCACATTTTTTTAGTGAGGGAGAGAGACAGATCAAAGTTCTAAAAGTAAAAAAAAACAATAAACACACAACACACAAATATTAAAACAATAAAAAAAATTTTATTAAAGCAATTCCCTGCGTTTAACCCCTTCCCTGCCACTGATCTTGCATAAGCAGTGATCGTGCACATCAGCGCATTTATTTTTGCCGTTTGTGCATTTTTTAGGGGTTCATTTTTTTTTTACTGTAATTTATTACAGTACTAAAAAGGCTCTTCTAAGAGTTATTAACCCCTTCTTTGCCGTCGATCACTGCTTACGCAATGATATTGACGCCAAAGCAATTTTTATCTGTCTGCATATTTTTATTTTATTTTTTTTACACATACCCGCTAGGGGATTACATGTAAAGTAAAAATATTTGAGTTTTTTTTTTTAAGCTGCCTGAGCGCATAGCGATCAGTAACAGCGAATTAGTGGCAATTAAGCTCACCATTCGCCCTGGTCAGATCAAAATTGGTCGGATTAATATTCACAAACATTGATCTGCCTCCCTCTCCTCACTTACATTTTTGTGACGGAAAGAGACAGATCAGTATTAGTGATATAAAATAACATTTTATAAAATTGTCAGGTTTTATGAAAGTCTTTCACTGTGTATTAACCCCTTCCCTGCCATTCATCACTGTGTAAGCAGTAATCTTGCACAGCAACAGTATGTTTTTCTGTCTGCACTGTTTTATGGATTAATTTCTTTGTACTGTAATGTATTACAGTACTAGATAGGCTCTTCTAAGAGCTATTAACCCCTTCTTTGCTCGAGATCACTGCTTACGCACTGATTCTGAGGCCGCGGACTCAGGGTTCGATTTTGACCCTATTCAGCTTTCTGATACATCATCTAGCGATGTATCGGTGGCTGCTGAGCCCTTGCCACAAGTAGTGATGGGGGTCTACCGATAAAAAAATATATGGTTTGGTGGGGGTAAATTACATTGGCTGGCTTCAAAGATATATCCCATAAAGGACACGTACGCAGGTTGACTACATGTCAAAATTCCAAGTTGGAATTTTGAGATGCGCATCTCACAAATGTTGCCTTCTAGCCAAAAACAAACCAACAAACCTATGCATGGGTGCTATCCCTGTACTCGGGAGATGTTGCTGAACACATATTGGGTTGTTGTTTGGCAGTGACATATGCCAGAATCTGTGAATTCATGCCTGAAGTACAATGCATGTGGAAAAAAACCTCCCAAAAAAGTACTACCACAAACTTTTACAAAGGCTGGTGGTAGAATTAGTACCTATACATTATTAAAATACCACCTTAGGATGTCTATTTTCCAAAAATATATGGTTTGATGGGGTAAAATTCATTGGACGGCTTCAAAAATGTTCCAAATGGAACATGGGCGCAGGCTGACTACATGTCAAAATTCCAGGTTGGAATTGCGCACCCCCTAAATGTGGAATTTTAGACCCAATACAAACCAACAAACCTATGCATGGGGGTATCCCTGTACTCAGGAGATGTTGCTGAACACATATTGAGGTGTTGGTTGGCAGTGGCAAATACCAGAATCTGAAAATTCCTGCCTGAACTACAATGCGTGTGGGGAAAAAATGACATCCCAACCCTTTGACATAGGTTGGTGGTAGAATTAGCACTTGGAAAGTGTTAAAATACCACAATTTAAAAAACCCTAGGATGTCTAGTTTTCCAAAATATATGGTTTTATGGGGTAAAATACTTTGACAGGCTTCAACAGTGTCCCAAATGGAACATGGGCGCAGGCTGACTACATGTCAAAATTCCAAGTTGGAAATGCACCCCCCCTAAACATGGCCTTTTAGCCCCCAAATAATCTAACTAACCTACACATGGGTGGTATCCCTGTACTCAGGAGATGTTGCTGAACACATATTAATGTGTTTTGTGGCACTGACACATAAAAGGATCTATGAATTCATGCCCGATGTACAATGAATGTGAAAAACAAATTACTATCCATAACATTGACATAGGCTGGTGGTAGAATTAGTGCATGGAAAGTGTTAAAATACTACCATTTGAAATACCCTAGGGTGTCTAGTTTTCAAAAATATATGGTTTTGTGGGATAGAATACACTTTTTGGCTTCAAAAATGTCCCAAATGGGACATCAGCGCAGGTTTTCTGCACGTCAGAATTCCAAGTTGGAAAACCAAAAAGCGCACCTCTCAAATGTGGCCTTTTAACCCCCAAATAACCTAACCAACCTATACATGGGTGGTATCCCTGTACTCAGGAGATGTTGCTAAACACATATTGAGGTGTTGTTTGGCACTGACATATAACAGGATCTGTGAATTCATGCCCAAAGTACTATGTATGTGAAAAAAAATTACTATCCATAACATTGACATAGGCTGGTAGTATAATTAGTGCATGGAAAGTGTTAAAATACTACCATTTGAAATACCCTAGGGTGTCTAGTTTTCAAAAATATATGGTTTTGTGGGATAGAATACACTTTTTGGCTTCAAAAATGTCCCAAATGGGACATGGGAGCAGGTTTTCTGCACGTCTGAATTCCAAGTTGGAAAACCAAAAAGCGCACCTCTCAAATGTGGCCTTTTAACCCCCAAATAACCTAACCAACCTATACATGGGGGGTATCCCTGTACTCAGGAGATGTTGCTGAACACATATTGAGGTGTTGTTTGGCACTGACATATAACAGGATCTGTGAATTCATGCACAAAGTACAATGCATGTGAAAAAAAATTACTACCCAAAACATTGACATAGGCTGGTAGTATAATTAGTGCATGGAAAGTGTTAAAATACTACCATTTGAAATACCCTAGGGTGTCTAGTTTAAAAATATATATGGTTTTGTGGGGTAGAATACACTTTCTGGCTTCAAAAATGTCCCAAATGGGACATGGGCACAAGTTTTCTGCATGTCAGAATTCCAAGTTGGAAAACCAAAATGCACACCCCCTAAATGTGGCCTTTTAGCCCCAAAACAAACCAACAAACCTATGCATGGGTGGTATCCCTGTACTCAGGAGATGTTGCTGAACACATATTGAGGTGTTATTTGGAAATATCCCTTCACATTTTAAGGTAATGTTTACCTAAATTGCAATATATGTGAAAAATTAAAAAAAAAGATTTTTTGCTGCAAACTTTGGCATAGATTGGTGGTAAAATGGCTACATGAAATGTGTCAAAATACCCCAAGTTAAATGCCCTGAGTTGTCTAGTTTTCAAAAATATGTACATGTTGGGGGTCATTCATGGATTTAGTACAGAAATCAGTGTTACAATGTCACTATCGCTAATTTTGAAAGAAAGGATTTTAAAATAGCTTTGCACCACTTATAGTTCTGGCCCTGTAACATGAATAAAAAAAGCACAAAAACATAAAAACATGGGCTATTTCTGAACTTAGGACATATATTAGAAACTTTTTAGCAGTGTTTTTTTGTTGTCTCTTGTACATGAGTATACGATTTTTCAAATAAAAGTCATAAAAAAAGTATTTTTTCAATTTTTTTGCCATATTTTATTATTTTTTTTACATCAAATTATATGCTATTATCAAAATAATGGTATCAAAAGAAAGCCCTTCTTATAACGATAAAAACAATATATAGTTTGTGCGGGTACACTAAATGAGACAGAAATAAATTACAGCAAAACACAAATACCTCAGAAATGTTAAAACAGCCCATGTCACCAAGCGTCGGACAAGCCAAAAAAGTCATGTCACTAAGGGGTTAAAAAACAACATATAACTTGTATGGGTACGTTAAATGAGAGAGAGGAAAATTATGTTTCAAAAACCGCGTATTAAAAATTGAAAAACGCTCTGGTCCTTGGCCCAGGAAAATCCCTGGTCCTTAAAGGGTTAAGCATAACATCAGCTTAAGAATCAAACTGACAGGCCATAATGGACCATAATGATTTGTTAAAAGACGTTTAAGATTATTACCCATTTTCATTTTATTAGTTGAAAAACACTTCATGACCGCAGGTTTAATTGCATGTACCTCCCTATTACCTATGTTATCTCCACCACTGCTCTCATTCTCCTTTCCCATAGCTAGACTCCCCTTCCAATCTACTTTAGCTACCATCACTCCATTCCAATCTTTCCCCTTCCCCCATAATATAGTTTGAAAGCTATATTATAGCCCCTCCCAACAATCTGTCTACCCAGTCTGCAACATGCTGAACCCGAGCACCTGGGACACAACATACAGTTCAGTATTTGGGGTCCTGGTGACAGATTACTCTATCTAACTTCCTAATAATCAAATCCCCTACCACCAGTACCTGTCTAGCTTTCCTAACATCCTGGTGCCCCACTGCGCTGCAGAGGCTACTCTCCTGCCTGCAAGGAGAGACAGCCTTCCCTAGATATGCCTCTTCTGAGCTGATCTCCCCAGCATCCTCACACAAACTGCCAAACATGTTGGTGTGAACTAGCCCAGAAGAAGCTGCCCTAGCTCTCTAACCTCACCTTCCCCTTACACAGCTAACCCAGCTCTCTGTCCTAGAAACCTTTTCTCAACCTCCTCTACACTGGCCCCAGCCAATGCCTTCTCCGTGAGCAATAAGGTCTGTTTTTCTTTCAATGTTGCATTATCCAACATGCTGTCAGGGCCTTTACCAGGTCAGGTAGGAGTTTAAGTACAGGGATAGTGGAGGTGTCTGGTTGCATGTTAAATATAGTGCAAAGGGAGGACAGATAGAAACAGAGCTAGGTATTGGAATAAAGACTGAAGGAGAGACAAGAGGGAATTTAGCAAAGAACTGCAGAATAGGAAAAGGGTATGAGTAGGAACTGCAGTAAGAACAAAGAGCTATAGTAGGGACTGTAGACAAAGCAAAGGTAGGGGTGAGGCCTTAGGAAATGGTGAGGCCTGAGAAGGGTAACTAAGCAGGTACGCCCTGGAGAGGGTGACTAAGCAGGTACGCCCTGGAGAGGGTGACTAAGCAGGTACGCCCTGGAGAGGGTGACTAAGCAGGTACGCCCTGGAGAGGGTGACTAAGCAGGTACGCCCTGGAGAGGGTGACTAAGCAGGAACGCCCTGGAGAGGGTGACTAAGCAGGAACGCCCTGGAGAGGGTGACTAAGCAGGAACGCCCTGGAGAGGGTGACTAAGCAGGAACACCCTGGAGAGGGTGACTAAGCAGGAACACCCTGGAGAGGGTGACTAAACAGGAGCAACTTAGCTGAAGAGATCTTGATGTACTCAGAGGGTCTCAGGAGATGCTGAAAATCATCTACTGAGATGGTTAAGCCACTCAGGTTCAGATTCCCAGTTCCTGGACAGGGTCAAAATACAAATGGGCTTTACGGAGCGTATCAGGAACAGAAGCAGCAGCTCTCAGAAATCAGGCATCCAACTTCAAAGCAAAAGCACTGTTTGCCAGAAACTGCAGCTATTTAACCTGGGTGTGAGCAAAAGGTAACGAGCCCACCTGACACCAAACAGAAGGGAAGGAATACAAGCAAAGTAAGGAAGGGAGACCTCTAGAGGAGGCAGGAGGAATATAAGCACAAAAATAATGACTTTGAGTCAGAAGGTCAGTGTTGAGCCCTGACACATGCTCTCTAATGTAAAACACACACTATATATTTAGATACAATACAGGGGGAGTTTTTGTCCCAGTTTGGGATACAGAATTAAGATACCTTTTGATTGTGCCAGCAGGTCAACTTAGCATCAGTGTTTCTGTAGGTAATTTTCCAAAAGTTTTGTTTAAATGTTGTTCAGTGTCATACTTTACTCTTTATTATTCATGTTTCTTTTCTTCCCCATAATGTTTATTTGGGAGATTGCTAAAGTTAAGCTATAGGGGTAATCACCTTGAGATCTATATTTCCCATATGTGATAAAGATTGTGAGAAATGTTCCTCTATGGTATGTAAACCTTCGGTTTATAGACTTTCGGCTTATAGAATAGCATAGAATTACATGTATTCTATAAACCGAAAGTCTATAAACCGAACGACCTTCGGTTTATAGACTTTCAGCTTATAGAATAGCATAGAATTACATGAATTCTATAAACCGAAAGTCTATAAACCGAACGACCTTCGGTTTATAGACTTTCGTCTTATAGAATAGCATAGAATTACATGTATTCTATAAACCGAAAGTCTATAAACCGAACGACCTTCGGTTTATAGACTTTCGGCTTATAGAATACTTGTACTACTATTGGCTTTCTATAAACCGAACTAGAGTCCCCATTCATAAGAAATTCTTATGAATTCTAAAGGTCGTTCGGTTTATAGACTTTCGGTTTATAGAATAGCATAGAATTACATGTATTCTATAAACCGAAAGTCTATAAACCGAACGACCTTCGGTTTATAGACTTTCGGCTTATAGAATTGACCTATTCGTATGAATGGGGACTCTATTTCGGTTTATAGAATAGCAATAGCATTACATGTATTCTATAAACCGAAAGTCTATAAACCGAATTTCTTTCGCTTTATAGACTTTCGGCTTATAGAATACATGTAATGCTATTGGCTTTTCTATAAACCGAAAGTCTATAAACCGAATGACTTTCGGTTTAAAGACTTTCGGTTTATAGTCGAACCTCGAACTCCAACACGGACATCCAGTGAAATGTCCGGGTTCGGGTCTGTGGCACGGACACCGTTATGTCCGGTAAGAACCCGAATAGTGCGGTCCGGGTTCGCTCAACACTAGATATAACTAAAATGGGAATTCAATTTTGAGATTTATTTTGTTCAATGCAAAGCCTTGTCTGTTTATTTGTACATATTCATTATGTGCACAGAGTTGAATTGATTTAAACACACAGATATTTCTTCTTTTATGTATGTGTTCATTTTTATCTTTAAACATATTCATATATTTTTCCACTTCCAGATTGTGGAGAGTATAAATGCTGGACGAATGCGCTATGACTCTTATGACACGTTTGGCTAAACAATCATTGTTTTTTTCCATTATACATTGAGTTTTCTGCTGAAACCGATGCCCTGCAAGAGCTGTTATCGCTTTGGTAACTTTTGAAATGCTGGAATTTACAACATCTTATAGCTACTTTGTGTTATTGTCATGTCTACTTTCGTTTGTGCTCTACCCTGTGATGGATGGTCTATTCCAGTTTTCGGAGGAGGTTGCAGCTTTGCTGCCAATGGGCGGCTGGTCTTCAATTACCTCTCTCCAATATTCATATGCCACTAGTGATTATACTGTCGGATGAGGACACTGGTGAGCATGTCTACCAATAATGTGGACTTTATCAAACATAATGCTGGCTCTTTGCCTGGAGTTAGTGGTGCTTAAGTGGTATTATGCCACTGCAACAATGGTATATGCTTTCAGCATTGTGGATCTTTGAGGAGGACATTAATCACTTCATTATAAAAATCCTGTTTACTATTTTGGATGGACACACTATCTAGTTTACAGCTATTTTTATGGCTGATTATATTATTAGAGCACCATCCTGATTGAATTTTTTTCTAAATTTGAGCATATCTACCTTTCTTTTATGCTCTTTTGCTGTCTCGCTGATTTGCATTTTCCTATAGATATTGTTGATTGACTGGTCTCTCATTCATAATTGATTAACTTTGGCATTATTTATTTAATCTTATGGTGCATTTGAGACAGACTCCCTCCACCAATTTATTGTAGTTTTTATTGTAGTATTTTTATTTTGTTTTTATTTGAGGGTTTTTTTAGTAGGTGCACTGTCACTTTAAGGTTTTATTGCAGGTTCACCCATGTAATAGTTAGAATCAGCTTTCAACCTTTTACTTAATATCCTAGACCCACTAGGGCCCCTAAAATAATCATGGCCAACCAGGGCAAGTAGTCCTGGCCCCATATACATTGCACCCACAGGGTGGGCTTTTTTATTTTTTTTTACAGGGGAATCATCCCCCCTAGGTATAGGTAGGTAACAATTTTGTTTTAAATTATTTGATTTGGTCTTGGTGCCTTTGGGCTGTCCCTAACCCCAAGTTACTTATTTTATATGTGAGGGTCTGGGGGTATTTGACCAGCCCTAAGACCCAGGGAGAATTTATTTTTCATGGGGGCCTGAGGTATATTTTATTATATGGGGGACCAGGACAAGAAGGCCCCTGGCCCCGGATGTAGTATATAGGGGCTGGGAGGCAGCTCCCAGCTACGATAGGGGTCAGGGCTACCTCTTGTGTCTTTTGTGGGGGCTAGAAATATTTGGCCAGCTCCCAGACCCATTTCTTATAGGGAGGGGGTCAAGGCTACCTGACCAGTTTCAAGCCCCATTAATTATTAGAGGGTCAGGGCTACTAGCTCTTGCCTTCCTATTTTTAAATGGGGATAGGTAAATAAAAAATTAATTATGGGGCCAGCAGACTGCTGGCCCCAAGGGTGGGGCTTTTTAAATTACATTTTTAACATTTTTATTTCAGTGCTCCAGATCAGAGCTGTATAATTGAAATGCACAAAATAATGGGTAGCCGAAAACCTTTGGTTTTCACAGAGAAAATGTTCCGAGGTGAACACCTCCAGTGCTTTGGTTTCCGAACAGACCACACTGCATTTTTTGCAGACTTAACATGATCATTGTCCACATGAGAGAGAAGCAAGCCATGGCATAATATTATATTATAAAAAAAACCTAACTAAAATATACAGAAACGTAACTACAAAATAAGCTCTGTTTTATGTAAAAGTATGGGCATTAAAACCGCATAAAAGATGTTTAATGATAAGGACTCCATGGCTTAGTAGTGGTGAAAGCTGCATGATGTATTCAACTTACAGGCACCAGGACCCATAAGACTAAGTCAATAGATAAACTGTTGCACAGACCAAGGTCTGTGCCATCATTAACCATTGCACTCTTTGTCTCCTTCTGTCTATTGTCATTTGTGGGTAAATATTAATTGATTATCCTCTTCCCGACGCTAGGATGTTCTATGCCATCCTGTTTCACTGGTCCCAAAAGACGCTAGGACAGCATAGAACATTCAGCATTTAACAGCTCATTGTGGCTCACACGTGACACAGGGAGGTCTCACAATTTTTTGGCAGAGACCCACAGGGTCTATTAAGACCATGATCGGGTCTCTGCCATTGTGTCCCTGGCTACCGATCATCTTGTGATCGATGGCAAAGGAAAAAAAGTGGCATTTTGGTGCTTGTGTCTTCTGGGATGCAAGCACCTTGTGTCACAAAGGAGTTAATTTCTTTCAAAACCAGGCCCAAAGGTAAACACATGTTTTTTTCAGATTTGGTATTAAATGTTGCTTGATAAGAGGATGAGCAATAGGTTCTCTTTTCATTCATTTATATGTCAGCACTCGATTTACATTCAAACTTGATTGAAAACAGATGCACATTTTAATTTTAAAGTTGACTTTTAAAGTGTTCGCCTCCTTTATTGAAACAGCTTTGTTATTTTTTACAACAGTTATTTTATTCTTAATACAAACAGTTTAGATTTGTCAAAACTTGAGTAAAAAGGTGTTTTGCAAGCATTATCAGTGAAATAAGATCAGTATTCAGGTCAAGACGTATGAACAGTAGCTGAAGCAGAAGACACAACAAATGCATACCCAGCATGACCAGATTGAAAAGTGGCTTTAAAGATTAGAGCTCCTGCGTTCATTCACAAGCCAAACCAATGTCATGCTGTTAAATGACATGAGTAACACCTGTAAATGTTGGCTGTCCAAAAGGACCAGATGCTCAATTTGCAAGTGGTTCTAAATTACATATTGGTGTTTAAAAAAGAAAATATAAACTATTGACCATTGTCTGTTGATACCACTGTCTGTTGACATCTGTGTTACCACATGTTTTATTAATCCATATATACATGTTATAGAAATGTTAAACAAAAAAGTTTTTTGTTTGTTGATTTATATATAGGTTCATATAGTTTAAATAAAATAACAGCAAACACTATGTGGGAAAAGCACTGCTTTGCCTGATGACGTTTTGCACGTTTGACCATACTGCTCAATGAATGACTTTATCATCACAAGAAATTCCATGACCAAGGTAGACAGACTACAGTGTGGCTTGAAAAGGTTGCAGTATTTATTGGTAGAAAATTGCTGCAACGAAACATTACAGCTACCTATAGCTGTATAAACATACTAGGTAATAATATACCCATAAAATTAATTTATTAATAACCGGGTATAATAATATATACCAACAAAATAAGTTTATTCATATAAACAATACATAGGATCAGGACCCCCGAGTATCTGGCGCAGGAGTAACAACCATGATTTCTTTGGCTACTGGGGTTCCCGTTTGCATAGTAGCTGTGCTTCACTCACCCAGGGACCAGCCCATGGGGAGCCGGTGCAGCTAGCTCCATAGCTACTACCCACCTGGGTTGGCCATACCCCAGATGACCAACCCCCATCACTGCGCCAAAACTCAGGAGCCCCCTCCAACACTATTCTGTCATAGGGATGGGAGGGAGGGAACTTGACATCATTTTATTTAAAAGAGGAAGTGCTTGTCTGGAGTTCTGCATATATAGACTAAGGCCAACCCCTTTTCCGATAATAGCCATTCCTTAGCCATGCCCTTATTGGGCACTGAAATAAATTGGCACAGTCAGGGGAAGGACTGACAACCTCTGTCATGATGGCCTTCTATATATTGCATTATTCCAGGCCAGAACTTTTTCTGCTTTCTAAATAATTTATAGATGCCCCCCAATATTGTGGATTCCCATCCTAATTATTAATATTCACAGGAATTCGCCATTATTAATATTTGCATTGTTGAAGGGAATTAATCCCTTTTTTTATTGGACTATCTGTATTTTGGCAAAATAACACTGGCATATTAATGGGCAAATTGGCTGTTGCATATAAATTGGCAAGCTGGTTATGGCATATTTATAGGCAAACTAAAACTGGCATATTAATGGATAAAGTGTGGCATATTTAAAAGGCCAACTGGCTGTTGCATGCAAAATAACAGTGACATATTAATGGGCAAATTGCCTGTGGCATATTAATTGGCAAGTTGACTGTGGCATATTTATGGGCAAACTAACACTGGCACATAAATGAGCAAACTGTGGCACATTCTAATAGGCAAACTGGCTGTTGCATATGCTAATGACAAAGTGACTATGGCATGTTAATTGGCACCTGACAGTGGGCTCTTGTGTGTGGCATAACTAATGAGGCTCCTGTGTGTGGCATAATAAATGGGGTTCCTGTATGTAGCATCATTTGTTGGGCTACTCTATGGCTAATTTAATGGGCCATCTGACTGATATCTGAGTTTTCGCAACTGGGTGACATCAACCCTAGTGACGCCTCTGTACTGATTCAGTAATTTAGCTTATAAAACAGTCCAGGATAGATGAGATCAAGTAAAGGAATTCCTCATCTCAGAAACAAGGTATTTATTTCTGTGTACAAGATAAAATTGATGCAAAAGATAAAATAACTGTTAATGTGCCTCATTTAAGTATAGAAATTGTTAGGGTGGAGTTGCATATAATTAGTTGCTCACTGGTTATCGAAAAATAAACATGTTTGAATATATAGTTATTGTGTAAGTCAGGGGCGGGGCTGGGCCGGGGGGCAGGGAGGCAATTGCCCCCCAGGCCGCCCTAATGTTTGTAAAACACGGCCGCTGGGCCAGTGTTTAAAAAAAACAAAAACAAAAACAAAAACGCGCTTGCAGACAGAGATGGAGGTGAGAAGGGATCGGAAGATCCCCTCTCACCTCCGCTCTGCCTGCAAGGCTGCACTGGGAGCCGAACAGGCAGCACAGAGAAACCTCCGTGCTGCCTGTTCGGCTCCCCGTGCAGTGTGACACGGAAGTTCCGACAGTCACGTGATCGGCGCTCTGACGTCAGACGCGCGCCGATCACGTGACCTGTCGGCACAACCGCCGGGAGGCCGAACAGGCAGCATGGAGGGACCATGCTGCCTGCCACTAGCCACCAGGGAAGTCCTCCTGCCACTAGCCACCAGGGAAGTCCTGCCACTAGCCACCAGGGAAAAAGGTAAGAGATGGGAAAGGGAGGGGGGCGGGGGGGCAAAAACACTGGCATATTATTGGGCAAATTGGCTGGGGAATAGTACATGGCAAATAAGACTGGCATATTATTGGGCAAATTGGCTGGGGAATATAACATGGCAAATAAGACTGGCATATTATTGGGCAAATTGGCTGGGGTATATAACATGGCAAATAAGACTGGCATATTATTGGGGAATATTACATGGATAATAACACTGGCATATTATTGGGCAAATTGGCTGGGGAATATTACATGGCTAATAACACTGGCATATTATTGGGCAAATTGGCTGGGGAATATTACATGGCAAATAACACTGGCATATTATTGGGCAAATTGGCTGGGGAATATTACATGGCTAATAACACTGGCATATTATTGGGCAAATTGGCTGGGGAATATAACATGGCAAATAACACTGGCATATTATTGGGCAAATTGGCTGGGGAATATTACATGGCAAATAAGACTGGCATATTATTGGGCAAATTGGCTGGGGAATATTACATGGCAAATAAGACTGGCATATTATTGGGCAAATTGGCTGGGGAATATTACATGGCAAATAAGACTGGCATATTATTGGGGAATATTACATGGCAAATAAGACTGGCATATTATTGGGGAATATTACATGGCTAATAAGACTGGCATATTATTGGGCAAATTGGCTGGGGAATATTACACGGCTAATAACACTGGCATATTATTGGGCAAATTGGCTGGGGAATATTACATGGCAAATAACACTGGCATATTATTGGGCAAATTGGCTGGGGAATATTACATGGCAAATAACACTGGCATATTATTGGGCAAATTGGCTGGGGAATATTACATGGCAAATAACACTGGAATATTATTGGGCAAATTTACTCGGGCATATTAAATGGCAGAATAACACTGGCATATTGGACAAATCGTCTGGGTAATATTAAATGGCAGAATAAGACTGGCATATTGGGCAAAATGGCTGGGGAATATTAAATGGCAATTAACACTGGCATATTGGGCAAATTAGCAGGGGCATATTAAATGGAAGATAACCTTGGAATATTATTGGGCAAATTGGCTGGGAAATATTAAT